>JBBBDQ010000662.1:695000-1295000 GCA_037127315.1 Ascarosepion bandense
GATTGGATCAAATGTAATTTAAATAATAATAGCTTCTTATATTTTTTAATCATTTCACCCAAAACAAGGTGAAAAGCCCACAAACATACAAGTAGTTACTGGATGTGAATGAAAATGGAAAGACTTTAGGAGAAGAAACCAGAAATTAAATCCGAAACAGGAAAAATTGATAAAACTTTACTCCTCATCAAAAGATGGAGAAGAAGTAAGAACTGGGTGATAAGCAAATCTAGCTACTCCTAATGAGGGAAAAATATATTTTTTTTTAATCATATCACCCCGAGCAAGACGGTAATGCCACTGATGTGCAGGGGGCTACGTAAGAGTGAAAAGATTGGAAAAGAGAAAGCCGGAAACCACATTCTAAACAGGAAACAAGGGATGAGCCTCTTCACCTGTTCAATAGACGTGGGTGGGTGTGAACCGGGCAATAGTTTAGTCTATCTACTCCAATTGAAAATAGTAAATATAATTTTACAGTTTAAGCAGAAATATTAAAAGTACAGAGTTGATGTAGACTTTAGAAGGAACAGGAACAATCTTAAACAGGAAACAAGAGATAAATCTCTACTCCTGTTCAACAGACCATGGAAGGAGTGTGAAATTGAATGATAAGCAAATCTATCCACTCCTGTCCAATAAATTCAGACAGCGATTCATTTTAGTATAAGATTTATTCAATTAATGTTTCTGGGGAAAAAACAAGAAATAAATTTTAATATTTTCACTTCTATTAAATGATTGACTTGCATTTTCAGATTCTAGTCAGACAATATTTATTGAGGGGAAATTTTTATTCTATCTTTAAGTAAAGAAATTGACAATTGCATGTTTCTTGGTTATTGAAGGAAACAGTAGATTTCCCAAAATATAGATTAAGAAAGTATATGTAAAGTTTTATTGTGACATATCAAATTCTCTATCGCAGACACTTGACTCAAATAAAGGCTTGTCACTAGTTTATTATTTCTGTCAATAAAAAATTGTTTCCGGTTAAAATTTAAATTTTTCCTACAAAAACTTAAGCTCCCAATCAAGAATTAACTTCTTTATTCCGTTAAAGATACTGGAATAAAGAACACAATATTTATGCTCAGTATACATAAATCTATACCCTCATCCCCCACAACAATGGGTTAAACAACAGTGTAGACTAAACTCTAGTGTTGACTTGAAGTCAGTCTTGGAGAAGAAGATCTCCATATTCCAAACTATGGAGAAGATAATGAGGAACTATTAAACTATTTTTCTAAAGAGCTCATAGCAATTCATAGATAATAAATAAAAAGAAGATATGGAGAGCCATTATTATCTGAACAGATATAGCATTAAAAATATATTTTATATTCCTTAAGAGATTATGATTACTGCAGTAATTTTGATAGAAATAAGTTTATTGCTGCATTAAATTTTATTTTTATTCAAAGAGCAATAGAAATGCAGAAGGACCTTCATTTGTGCTTTATAGAGCAGAGTGGGGTTTGGATGGAGTAACAGAAAAAAGCATTCTAAGATCCACTAGGTATAGGGAGATGTGGAAGTCTATGATCACCTATGTCCTGAAGAGACACAACACATAGAAAAAGAAGATGCTCTGAATGCTATCAGAAAGAGCAATACAAAGGACCTGCATCTGTGTTTTATAGACTTTAAAAGGGCATTTGATAAAGTACACCACAAAAAACTTGTTCAAGATGCTCAGTAACCTTGACATTTTCAAGAAAGACATTAGGATAATCAAGAGTCTATAGTGGCAACAAACCACTTGCATACAAACAGAAAATGAATTCAGCAGGTATGCAAAAATAAAAAGGGCCGTAAGTCAAGGATGTGTTCTCTCACTGTATCTATTCAACCTGTACAACCAAACAATTCTGAGAGAAATAGTCTCATTGTCATTGGCGACCACAATCTCAACAATATAAGATACATAGATGACACAGGACTGATAGCAGAAAGGAAAGTGCAGGACCTCCTATAGAAGGTAGCAAGAGAAAGTGAGAAGAAAGAATTGAGCATAAACTTCAAGAAAACTGAACGTATGGTCATCAGCAAAACGAAGATCCCAAAATGCAAACTACATGTCAGAGAAACTAGAATAAAACAAGTAAAGCAGTTGAAATACTTGGGAAGCCTTCTGACAGAAGATGCAAAGTGCGACACTGAGATCCAAAAACACATTGGCATGGCTAATGATGCATTTCAAAATCTAACTAGAATACTAAGAGATAAGAAAATCTCATTGAAAACAAAGGAAAGAGTGCTGAAATAGTATGTGATATCTGCCCTTCTGTATATCACTGAATGTTGAACCATCTTTTCAAGGATGAAGGAGAGGCTTAAGGCAGCAGAAATGTGGTTCTACAGAATGATGCTGAGGATACTATGGACTGAACATATAAGTAATAATAAGGTGTTGGTAAGGAAGCAATTGAGAAAAAAAAGACTTATACTTAACATCAGGAAAAGACAGCTGAAATTCCTGGGATGCAAAATGAGGAAGGAGGATCTGAAGAATCTAATACTCACAGGTCAGATACAGGGAAAGAGAGACAGAGAAAAGCAGTGCTGCACATATTTGATGGGCTTGAGCAAATGGATTGCAGAGCTGGGCTTAGAAGAGATAACAAAAGGAAAAATATTAAGAGTGACAAGGGACAGGGGCAAGTGGAAGTTCATGATCACCTATATCTTAAAGGAACACAAAACATGACAAAGAAAATAATCAAATAAATCCTCTTGTACCTTAGCATAGCATAGGTGTGGCCAGAGGAAAAATTGTGCCAGACACTAAATTTTTAAATGGTGCAAAAATTCATTAGGTTGAGAAAATACGTACAAAACTAGAATTTGTAACATTTCATGGCTAAAGAGGAGATGCAATAGTTTAAATTGTCATGAGTACTCAAAACCCACCCACTGATCTTGTAGGCATTTATGACAACTTCAGTTAGTTAAGTGCCATATGTGAAACACGCTTGGGTGATCATGTCTCGAAAGAGACATGACTGACTGGGCAGAAGATTATCCTGCAGTAGGTTGCCATTGCTTTCTGCAATAGACTGGTTGCCAGCCAAGGCTATAGAACCCAATCTGTCCTGTTATTTAATCCATAACTGGAAGGAAGAGATGGATTAATACCTTTCCCAAGGGTATTTGCGCATAAGTGAATGCAATGAATTCAACCGGAATTTGAACTTGGCTCCCCGATTTCTCATTTTGAGCTGATATCCACTGCACCACAATGCACATCCTGCACCACATATTTTATGGAGACAACATAGTAAAGAAAAGTGGGGAAAAAGAACTAACGATCAACTGTAAGAAGACAAAATGTATGGATGTTAGCCAAAGGGACAGCCTAAGAAGTGAGCTACAAATTGGAAATGTCAGAATCATGCAAGTACAGAAATTTAACTATCTGAGAAATGCTATAACAGAAGATAAAAAAATCTAACATAAATCTGAAAATGCACTGGAATAATAGAGAAAGATGCCTTCCAAAACTTAAAGTATTAAGAAGGAGAAAGATTTCATTAGAAAGAAATAAAAGATGAAAAGTTATGTAAAATCAATGTTCTTATATAGCAGTGAATGTTGGGAAACTTTTTAAGAGAATACTGAAAGCAACAAAGATGTGGTTTAACAGGAGGATACTGAGAATACCACAGACCAAACATTTTTTGGAGAAAATGGGAACAAAAATGACACTTGTACATAGAAAAAGAGACAATTGAAATTCTGGGACACATATAGAGGAAAGAGTACTTGGAGAATTTGACACTCACTGAAGGAGAAATAGGCAGAGGGAAACATTGAGTAAGTTACCTAACAATTTTGCATAAATGAGTGACGGAATAGAGATTGAAAAAAATATTAAGAAAGCAAGCATTGCTCAGACATCGGAAGGATATCTGTTGTGGTGCAATGGGTATCGGCTTCGAATGAAGATATTGGAGAGCCAAATTTGATTTCCAGCTGAATTCATGGCATGTTAAAGGAATTCCATGTTGATCATTCTGGAATTTCTAGGATGAAATCCCTAATGAGATGCTACACTTACTGGCCAAAAATGAATGAAGACATACAAAACTTGGTTAAATCAAGCAGAGGTTGTGCTCTGACAACAGAGTCCATGCAGATTAAATTTTGTCCTTGGATGGAAATGGACATTCTGTGGTCCAGATTACATCTAGATTGTGCTGGGCTGTTGAGTAGAGCATAATATCTGATAGTGGTTGACAGTTATATCAAGTGGCCTGAAATATTGAAATGCAGAAGACCAACTTCCACGGTAGCAATACATTTTGTGCACAAAATCTTTGCAAGGTTTAACGTACCTGATTCTACTGTGTTGAACAAAGGGATGCAGTTCACATCTATTGAATTCAAGTTATTCTGCAAATCCTTGCAAATACAACATATCATAATGCCCCATATCATCCAAGATAGAACAGAAAAATGGAATAGATTTGTTGATACGTTCAAAAGATCTCTTAAAAAAATCAGAAGTAGGAGAGTCAGATGAGAAAATGTTTCCATAATTTCTGAGTGTTTTCAGAATTATGCCAAATTCTAACACAAAATCTGAAATGTCACCAGCGGAAAAATTAAGTCTGTGTTCAACAAGATACTACCTGAATGGAAGGCAAAATCATCAAGTAATATCACTGTAAATTATTACCTTAATCCAGGAGAAAAGGTATTTTTAAGATGTACCAAAGGGGAAAAGAATTTTTGAAGCATGTTGTGGTAAAAAAAAGGACCGATAGAATGACTTACATGGTACAGGAACCAAGGAATATAAACGTGGAATATAAACGTCATCTGATCCAGTTAAGACGTAGGCATTGATTTGGAAAGTCTCAGGCAAGAAGTTCTTATGTAGGTATTATACGATAAATTTGGCATACCTACACTACCAAGAATTATTGAACTGTGGCAGTATGGCAAAAGAAAAAGAAGTGTGGAACCAACACTAGAACAATTCTGATTCCAGAGGATAGACTCCAGAGGGAGTCAGCTGAAAAGGGGAGATGTTATCTAAGAAGAACATTGATCTCCAGGCATCAAACATAAGCACTGAATGAATTGTGCTTATCGGATCATATGACCATAAATATTTAGTATATAAATATTTAGTATATAAATATTTAGTATACAAATATTCAGTATATAAAGCACTCAGACAAAAGTCTGAGTGTGTTCTGTGTTGTACATCATTGAAGAGATCGTTTCTGAGTGAATTACTAGAGAGAATTATTTCACGAGCATAATTCGAAGATTCGTTTAGTATGTTGCCCTTATGTGAAGATACTGAAATATTATATTTACAAAAAGATACCTTCAGATTAATGTTACAAAAAACTAACATTATAAAAGTATGCATTTTAGAGTTCACCAATATTCATAATGCTATTTTATTTTATGTGTGAATGTGATGGTAGTGTAAACGGTTATCAGTGTCGAAAGTAGAATTGGCAGATGGAGTTTTAATTCTGGTTTTGTCTGTTGCACAAATGCTCAAGGGGAAGACATAAATCCATACCTTCATCTCCCACAACAATGGGTTAAACAACAGTGTAGACTAAACTCTAGTGTTGACTTGAAGCCAGTCTTGGGGAAGAAGAACTCCATATTCCAAACTATGGAGAAGGTAATGAGGAACTATTAAACTATTTTTCTAAAGAGCTCATAGCAATTCATAGATAATAATTAAAAAGAACTTGTGGAGAGCCATAATTATCTGAACAGATATAGCATTAAAAATATATTTTATATTCCTTAAGAGATTATGATTACTGCAGTAATTTTGATAGAAATAAGTTTATTGCTGCATTAAATTTTATTTTTATTTTTACTTCTTCAGTTGTTATTTTTATTCTCTAAATATTTTTTATTCTCTAAATATTTTTTATTCTCTAAATATTTTTTATTCTCTAAATTACATTATTTACATTCTTTGAACTGTTGTTCTCATCTTTATTATCATATTCATATTCACAATGTTTCGACCATTGTGGCCTAGTGGAGAAAACTGTTGGTTAGATCCAGTAGCTTGACTCAAAGAGTTGTGAGTTCATTATCAGGCTACAACAATGATGAACAAATAATTAGATAGTTGAGTTAAAGGGAGATAACTAAGACATATAGGAAGTGCTATGGCTCATGGAATGAGAACAATATACACAAGTGATTGAAATAAAGGGTTTGATTTGAACTTCCAATCACCTGAAGAAGGCCGGAGTGTACAGTGGTCACAATTTCATGAATATAAATATGGCAATAGAAATGTGGACAACAGCCTACCTAATCTTCGAAGTATAGACAAATAAAATAGTATTTAAATAATAAAAATAGAATTTAAAAAAGTCAAAATTAAAATTAAAATTAAAATAATAAATATAGCATTTGAAGAATTTGAAAATTAAAAATAGTATTTTAAGAATAAAAAGTAGCATTTGAAGTTGTTAAAAACGGCCTAAACAATGTAAATAATGTAAATACTATTTTTAATTTAAACTTTTTCAAATTTTATTTTTTATTCTTTAAATGTTATTTTTATTCTTACTTCTTCAAGGGACATTTTTATTAATTACTATTTTTAATTTTTAACCTCTTCAAATGTTTTTTTTTAACCTTTAAATATTATTTGTAATTTTATCTTCTTCAAATTATATTTTTTATTCTTTAAATACTATTTTTTAGTTTATTTTCTTCAAATGCTATTTTATTTTTTAAATAGCATTTTTAATTTTGAACCTGTTCAAATGTTTTATTTATTTTTAAATTCAATTTTCAATTTTAGATTCTACCAATGCTATTTTCAATTCTTTAAATACTATTTTGAATTTTTAAGTTGTTCAAATGCTATTTTTTATTCTCTAAATACTTGTCTAACCTCTTCATCTTGAATAATAATTCTAAATATCAATCAAAACATGTAAATCGCATTGATTTTATAAATTTTATTTTAGTAGAATAAACTCAGAAAGTGAATGATTATTCTCCAAAATAAATGATGCAAGATTTTGCTTGAGTAATGGCTGAGTAATGGCTGAGTAATGGCTGAGTGATGGCTGAGTACAATGGCTGAGTAATGGCTGAGTAATGGCTGAGTAATGGCTGAGTAATAATTCTATTTATATTAAATGTGTCTAAAAAATACTTTCATATTCAAAAAGTTATTTTTGAGCATTCATTGCACATTTGGCTAGAACAATTTGTATGCATCCATATTGGCATGCAAGTGTACACTTTCAAACTCTCAAGTTGTTTTCAAAGATATTTGTTTTTATGAATTTTTCTTTTCATTTAAATACCAAAACAAGTTCTCAAATTGAAATGAATTAAAAATAATTGGAAAAATAAATTTCATTTTCTTGATCTGAACAGTAAATTGATTTTTCTTTACACAGGAGTTGCAATTCTATCACACATGATAAAAAGTCCTTGAGTTTTTTCAAGAAAACAGTTAAAGGAAACTTAAAAGATTTGAATTACACTGAGGAAGTCATCCATAAAATGACAGGTCTTCAAACAGGTTTCTTGTTATGATTCATAGATTGTTCTCAGTTCAGCAGACTGTGAACAAGTGTTGAATAATCAGCAAACTGTCAAGGCATTCGGGGAAATTGGAGAAAATCTACTAATAAACAGCTTTCTTGGAAGAGGAGTCAAAATGAAAAACAGAAAAATGATGTTTTATTGCTATAATGCTGGTTATAAAAATCTGTTTGTTTACTATGGTTGTGTTGAAATATGTGCTAATTTGATTTCCACCCAGTCAGCTAAGTGACATATGTGATATACGATTGGGTGATCATGTCTCTTTCAAAACATAACTGACTGGGCAGAAGATTTTCCTGCAGTGAGTTGCCATTACTTTCTGCAGTAGACTGGTCGCCAACTAAGGCTATAGAACCTAATCTATCCTGCTATTTAGTCTATAACTGGAGGGAGAAATGATGGATTCATACCTTTCTCAAGAGTATTTGCATGTATGTGACTCCAACGAATTCAACTGGAATTTGAACTCAGCTCTCTGATTTCTCATTCCACTGCACCACAACACACTACATAGTAAAATAGTGGTATTTCTTAAAGAATATTTTTATTGATAAAGAAAGATAGCTGTTTGTGTGTATTTAAATAATTTGTGATAAGTTTACTTCAAGCTGTATAAATATTGCTAAAATATATCATGAGTAAAATATATTCAAGACATTTGTGAGCAAGTTAGAGGAAGTTTTTGTTTGAGTGGGGCCCTATAATCTTATTAACCTATTTCCCCAAAAGGTCATAATCTAGCCCAGACAACTATTGAGTTGTACTGCTATTTATAAATATCTCTCTAATATTTTTGTTGCTCCTTAAAAGGCAAACGTAAACTTTGCTGTAAGGTTCCATTTCGGAGTAACATTCTCATTGCATAATATTCTCTTTAAGGTTCAAGGTCTTATCTCCTGACTCAAAGTTTTACAGAGGTAAATACACATATAAGGGGTAAGATAAATCAAGCTAAAATTTTATATGCTCTATTTTTTAGTAGTGATCTGTTTGTTTTCAAAATTTTACAAGATCTGCTTGTCTTTAAAATTTTATCTTCCAGTAATTTACTGATTGGTAGGTTATTAAGGAAAAACAATCTTTGTTATTGTCATTAGTAAAATAATTGAAGAAGTATTTGGTTTTAAATAAAAGTCATTCTGTTTAAAAAAAATGAAAATACAAGAGATTATTCCAGTGTGTTGAAAAAACTATTTTGAATTAAATCTTTTTAAACATTTTAATTTATTTTTATTATGTTATATACCTAGAAACATGATTGGAAAATTTTTTTTTTTATTAATCATATCACCCCGGGCAAGGCGGTAAGGCAACTGGTGTACAGGGGGCTACGTAAGAGTGAAAAGATTGGGAAAGAGAAAGCCGGAAGCCACATCCTAAACAGGGAACAAGGGATGAGTCTCTACACCTGTTCAATAGATGTGGGTGGAGTGTGAATCGGGCAATAGTTCAGTCTATCTACTCCAATTGAAAAAAAAATAAGGAAAAGTGAAAAGATTGGAAAAGAGAAAGCCGGAGACCACATCCTAAACAGGGAACAAGGGATGAGCCTCTTCACCTGTTCAATAGATGTGGATGGAGTGTGAATAGGGCGATAGTTTAGTCTATCTACTTCAATTGAAAAAAAAATAAGGAAAAGTGAAAAGATTGGAAAAGAGAAAGCCGGAGACCACATCCTAAACAGGGAACAAGGGATGAGTCTCTACACCTGTTCAATAGATGTGGGTGGAGTGTGAATCGGGCGATAGTTCAGTCTATCTACTCCAATTGAAAAAAAAATAAGGAAAAGTGAAAAGATTGGAAAAGAGAAAGCCGGAGACCACATCCTAAATAGGGAACAAGGGATGAGCCTCTACACCTGTTCAATAGACATAGGTGGAGTGTGAACCGGGCGATAGTTCAGTCTATCTACTTCAATTGAAAAAAAATAAGAAAAAATGAAAAGATTGGAAAAGAGAAAGCCGGAAACCACATCCTAAACAGGGAACAAGGGATGAGCCTCTACGCCTGTTCAATAGACATGGGTACTTTTATTTAGAGTTTAGTGTTTAAGGTTACACAAATTGAAAATTAAATTCAATTAAGCAGTTATCCTGTAGACTCTTGGGTGAAGTACAGAGTTGCAGTCTCTCCACAGTATATGTTGCTTGCTGTGGATTTCATAGCAGGTGGATTTGCTAGTCACACACCCAACTAGTTTTGAATCCTATACTGTCTTTCTCATACAATGATTGCCAACCAAAGCTAGCAATTTTGCTCATATCTGCAGAGAGAAGTGATGGATTCATATCTTTCCTAAGGAGATTTGTGCAAAAGTGAACCCAACAACTTTGGTTGGAATTTAAACTGGGCATGGCAGTCCCATTTTCTGTATCAACAATCCCTACGCCATGTTCACATCCTGCAAAGGAAATTAAAATTAAGAATTAAACTATTGTTTTTCAGCAATGCAAATTTCTTGAATAAATGATGATAAAGATGCAAGCAATACTAGTTTAGAATGGTACTAATCAGAAGACTCTCTAAATGTTGACTAATGATTCAAAGGGTATCTTAATGAACAGTTTTGATGTGACTTTCATACATCTTCAGAAATCTAAGGTCAAAAATGACTTCATCCTATTTTCCACTGATCATTTGTGTCAAATGCCCAAAACAAACTCAAAGATCAAACTCATTTTACATACATAAATGCACTTTGTAATGTGTGTGCTGTACTTGTCAGTACATTTTATTTTCTTTAACTCATGGGCTACCAAAAAATTCTTTCAATGAGTCTATTGAAACCTTTTCTAATCAATTCAAAGGCTGAACTACAACCAGAATTATTGATGTACCTATGTGCCACAGTTTTGAGATTTCCACTACAAGATCCTAATATTTAGATAGGTTTTTTGAAGATCTTCAAAGGTACATTACTATCTGCAGAGACTGCCATGTGCATTATAAAGCACATTCTGTTTGTGTCAACGTTGAGCATGATGTTTGGGCAATTAGCTTTTCTATTAAATTTTCACAGGTCCAATCTCTGTAAGCAGGTCTGAGTGATTTTCATATTATTATTATTATTATTATTATTATTATTATTATTAATTAATTAATAAAATTTTCAGAGTACTTATAGACTGGCTAAAAAGTTTCACAATATTATTGCGATTGTTTTATTCACAGTGGTTACTTAATTTATATATATGTAAATATAAGAGAAATATAATTTAAAGTTATGCCATATTTATGGGTTAAAGTTCTCAATATCATGGATAAAGCATAGGTATATATATATATATATATATATATATATATATATATATATATATAAACATGACCTGAGGATTGCATTCAAGCATGAAATAGACTAAGACCACTCAATGTTGACATCAGTTTCCACTTTTATATATACATTAGAACCTTGAATATGTTCTTGGTGTCTTCCAACAGATGATGAATGTGCATTGTGCTGCAGTGTATATCAGCTTAAAGCAAGAAATTGGAGAGCCGAGTTCAAATTAGAGTCAAATTTGTTGCAATCACACATGTAAATACTCACGAGAAAGGTATGAATAAGTCACTTCTCCCTCTAGCTATACATTAAATAGTAGGAAAGAATGGGTTCTATAGCCTTGATTGGCAACCAGTCTACTGCAAAAAGTAATGGCAACCTACTGCAGGAAAATATTTTGCCAAGCCACTCATGTCTCTCTTGAAACATGATTGTCCCAGCATGTATCACACATGGCACTTAACTGACTCATATTCCCAGAACTGTGTGTGCATATAAGCAGGCTTGAAATTCAGTGTATATCATTTCACCAAAGTGTAAACAACTTTGTTCTTAATATATATATATATATATATATTAAGTGGTTTGAATTGATTGATATATATTCCACAGTATTGATATTTAAGCATCTGGGTGATACATTTATCCAAAATTGTGAAGATTGTACAAAGTTAATTTGATATTAATTCTATATAGATAAAACCAGCAAGTTCATGCTATACACTGTGAACAAAATAAAGACTAAAGATATTAATAGTAAAAAAAATATATTCCAATGAGAAAAAATATCTCAATTTTGTGTGAAAAAGAGAGGAAGTTGTTGTGAGAACTTGTAGACAAGAACATACACAAGAATCCATTCGCTGTATGCATACAAAAGTAATTATTCCGCAAGTTTGAATCTGTGATATAAGGTAGGTTTTTGATCACAGCAATTACCAACATATTGAAAAGCCTTATTTTCTAATGAAATAAAGAATACAAAGACGCTTACCAAAAAGTGGAAGTAAATTTCACACACCTTTCAACATGTGATCATTGAATGGATATTGAATTTCATATAAAAGACAATAAATCAATGTTGAATATCAAGTTCTCGGCTTGTTAACTTGAATTAAAGCAAATGAAATATGTAAGTAGGCATATATATATGAAAATTAGATTTGCATATAATGAATATGGATACAGTATATATTTGTTTAAATTCAAAATACACCATACATACACAACATTAATACTACCATACATGCATATATATATATATATATATATATATATATGTGCGTGTGTGTGTGTGTGTGTGTGTGTGAATATCAGATATCATACATTGAGTGCTGGTGTTAACAAAATAGTGCTCAATGTAATATAACAGAGCCCTTAAGTATATATTAATAAATGTACATATTATTTCTCACATTCTCAATGCAGATGTGCACTGTAGTGCAGTGGATATCAGCTTCGATTAAGAAATCGGAGAACTGAGTTCAAATCCAGTTGAATTTGTTACTTTCACTTATGTGCACTCTTGTCAAAGCTATTAATCCATCTCTTTCCTCCAGCTATGGGTCAAATAACAGAACAGATTAGTTTCTATAGCCTTTGTTGGCAACCAGTCTATCTTAGCAGGTAACAGCAACCTCCTGTGGAAAATCTTCTGTCCAGTCAGTCATGTTTCTTTTGAGACATGATTGCCCAAGCATATATCACATATGGCAATTAACTGACTGACTGATGTCTAGAAAAAAATACTAATATGAACACAAGCATGTTTTATTGAATAATATAGACGTATTCTGTCTATTTTTATAATAATATTTTCTAGTTCTCTAATTAGCTTCTTGATGTTAAGGTGAAATTTATCAAGGAATGTGTTGTATTTCTATTTTACCCAAGTACTTTTGATCTCCTCCAAGATCATCCTCAGAGGGGAATTGTGCAGATAAACCTAATATAACTGTGATCATTGTGACTTTTGTAAATACCTGTGAACATGCTATGCTACAATTATTTTAAAATTTATCCAATGTAGCTGTGGTGTTTTTGTAAACAAGTATCCACAATGTACAAGAGCTAACCAGAAACTATAAAAATGCAAAATGGCATTAAATGCTGGTCAAATGATTTTGATATAGTAAGCCTCAAGAATTTGAAGTTTTTGTCTATCATTTTCATGGTGTAGTATATTGGTGTTTACAGTAAATATATAGTGTAGTGGCCATAAAACAATGCAATTTCATTTTCATTTTTATGTTGAATATTTAAAAATTCTTGTTCTCTTATCTTAGCTTTCTTGAATGGCTTGCTTCTTTCCTTAGCCAAATACAGTCATCTTTCATTTACAACTTCCATGCTTATAAACATTCTGTAATTTGAAGGAATTTATTATATCTGTAGTACTTTATAAAAGAAACAAAAAATATATTCATTGATTCAACTAAAAGTTAAATTTTAAAAATGTCATGGAGTAAACAGTTGAGAAAATATCTTATGTCATAGAATAACCTATTCATCATTTTTAAAAAGACTATATTACTAAATTTTTATTTTTTTCTCATGAATTAATATCTCAATAATATTGATATTAATTATTAGTTGGAAAAACATAATTGAAGCTGTGATAAATTTGAACTTTAAAGTAATGGCTGTCACCTTTAAATGTTATAAAAATTAAAAGAATATATTAAATTTATTTTTTGTTCTTTTAAATAAGTTCTACACAAAACGTTAAAAAGGAGACATATAAATGAATAACTATTATTCACATCTGTTTCATTTTCCTTTCTGTATCGAATATCTCTAAATCAAGAAAGACAAAAATATAAGTGATATATATATATATATATATATATATATATATCACTTATATTTTTGCATTTCTAAAAAAAAATAACATTGGTATTGTATGGATACAGAAGGGATTTATCTCCCTTTGGTGGAGATCAGTCACATGGCTCACATGATGGCCACTAAGTAATGCCATTTTATACACTAACTAAAGTAGTAGTCAATGTTCAGTATTAACAGCAGCTAAACTGAAAGGTTGTTTTCTTTAGCCTGGGCCCCCATTGCCCATCTTACAAGTCCATGGTGCCATTTTCATTTAGGAATTTATCTTTTACACATATAGAATGAAACTCTAGCTCGCAGTCCTCTATTTGGGGAAAAACCCAAGATGTGCTGTTTTTCATTTGTGGAATATGTCCTCATCCCAGATATAGATAAATCCAGCCTATTCAAAGCTGAACTTCTAAAAATGGCTTCTCAAGATACAGGAGTATCCCCATATATATATTTGCTGTATACATATTTGTGATATATTATTCACTGCATGAAACACACATACACACACACACATATTTATATATATATATAGTTTTGTGTATGTTTCAGTGACATAAAATTCCTTGTGAGAACAGAGCATATTTGTCATTTTTCCTTTCAGCCATTCTGTTCCATTCATAAAGTATGGGGTTATTAAATCACAGATATAATAACACCCATAGCAAGGAAAATATAAATAGGAGAATAAATCTTTCTATCATAACTCCCTCCCTTTATAGTTTGTTAATTTGCTCAAATGTAAAACTATTGATTTTGATATATTCAATAGAGAAAGGCAAATGAAAAAGATTTCTATTAAAGACTCTGCATAGAGGGTTAAGTTACTAATTTCAGAAAATATTTACCGGTGTTTATGTTAGATAGAACGGGGGAGTAAAACCATATAACTTTCTTTTTTCTACATCTACTTCTCGTTTTAGATGACTCAGATTTGACAACAGGCTTAAATTAACAATTTTTCCTTAAATTCTTTTTCCTGGAGGACTTTATTACTTTGTTGTATCTAGCCCCAGCTATATTAACATTAATTCTAACCACCCTAATTCGATTATAAAACAAATATCTAACACTGTTAATACCAGAATTAACCGGTTGTCTTCCGACCTTAAAATCCTCAATGAAAATAAAAAGCTATATATATATATCATCACTGACATCCTATTGAAAAAAATAATTGGGAAACTATATATATATATATATATATATATATATATATATATATATATATATATATATTAGTTATAACGTACATGATATAGATAATATCATTAATTCTCACAACAGACAGATTTTAAAGTATTTATATAGAACTAACTTTAAAACTAGTATAATATCCTCATGCAATTGCAGACTCATTAATTCTTTTCCCGCAGAAAGCTAATGTTAATTTACCCAAGTCATCTACCAAGCCTACCTCTCCCAGAAAAATAACAAAAATAATTATCAAGTTTACATTAGAATTTCGACCAGAGAATTTAAACAATGTTACTACTCTCCTAAACACTCCATTTCCAATCCCAATATAAAATTTCAGACTTTCATTTCCCGAAGATTTTAAGAAATATAAAAGGAGGGGCTTAATCTTATAGTGAGCTGGAGAGTAACAAGATTTTGTCTGCACCCCAATAACATTTACGATAGATGCAATCTATGTTTAGTTGAAAAAATAAAAAAAATATCCTAAACAAAATTTGCTTTTAAACTTAAGAAAATAATCATAAGCAAATGCCGTCGTAAATTTAAGTTTAAAGTTCAAACTTCCTAATAACTAATGTAAAATTAAAATCCCTTAAAATAGTTGTTTCGTTTCTTCTTCTTAGTTGTATAGTTATATTATAGTAACTTCCCTTTCTTAAATCTATATTCCTTCTGTTTCTATCGTTTTAATTTTTAGCTTAAGTTATGTTTAACCAGGTATTAACATTAATCGTGGCTCTGTAACAGTGGCCTTGAGAACCCATAATTTCATCTGACCTATTTCTTTATTTTTATTTTTAAATTATTTTATATTATTTATTTTCATTAGTGTCGTCCACGGGCCGGGTATAACATGTTCCGGTAGCAATTAACTGTCTCGTGCTTTCTTTTTTTTTTTCCCTACTCTTACTTTTGTTTTTTTTATACACACACAAACAAATAAATTTATTTTCTCATAATGTTTTGGTTTCGTTGACGAGATTGGTGGTAAAATTTACTCGTCGAAATATATATATATATATATATATATATATATATATATATATATATATAAACATATTGCATCTAATTATTTTTATACTAATCCTTTCCACTACTTGTCTAATCCGTTTCTTGATGTTACGATGAAATTTATCAAGGAAGGCACCATAGTTTTTGTTTTTTTTAAACCAAGTTCTTTCAATATTTTCTAAGATTTTATTTTTTTCAGGGGAAAACTATATATGTATAACAATTTTTACACGTATGTATACAGACACGAACACACACACACACACATTATATATATATATATATATATATGATAGATAGATAGATAGATAGATAGATAGATAGATAGATAGATAAGAGGAACTAGTAATTGTGCAAAATAAATCCTAATACTTGTCTATATTTCTAAAATGTGGTAGTATTTACATAATTTACATTATTTGGACTATTGTTCTCTCTTGGTTGCCATTTGTACGACGTTTGGTTACTGAACATTTGTTTTATAAGTCCCAGAAATTCAGTTGTACTTGTCCTTTGGATATAGACGTTGGTTAGTTTCAGTGACTTGACCTAAAGAGTTGTGAGTTCAATACCAGGCTACAGTGATGAACAAGGAACTTAGAGAGTCCGGTTAGCGGCAGATAACTCATGACTACTAAATAGGCTTCACACAAGGAACGAGAATGATATGCCCCAATGACTGTAATAAAGGGTTTGATTCGAAATTCTTAGCACCTGAAGATGCATACGTATGGCAACCAATAGCCCGAATAATGTAAATAGTGTAGTCTTAATACTGATTTAACTTTCAATCAAATACTGAAGCTTTAATGCTGAAAACCAAGAAGCTTTCATTGAAATATCAGAGTTGTTTACCATAACCGAAAAGTCAGTCAGTTAAGTACCATGCGCGATACAAATATCCCCAAAGAGACATGACTGACTGGGCAGAACATTATCCCGCAGTAGGTTGCCATTGCTTTCTGCGGTAGACTGGTTGCCGACCAAGGCTATAGAACCCAATCTGTCCTGTTATTTAACCCATAACTAGAAGGAATAGACGGATTAATACCTTTCCCAAGGGTATTTGCGCGTAAGTGAATGCGAGGAATTCAACTGGAATTCGAACTCGGTTCCCCGATTTCTCATTCCGAGCCGATATCCACTGCGCCACAACGCACATCCGTAGAAGATTTATAAAAAAATCTATCTGTGCTATATTTGTATGGATGCTTAAAGGTAATATTTGGGACTTGGTGGTTAGGGTTTCAAATCAGCCTCTGAAATTGTTCAATCCCGTACCTTTGAGAATGACATTTACATTTAATCTTATTTAATTTTCACTTATTGGTTCCAAATTTAGCAACAGACAGAATTGAGGAGAATTTCTTAATTTCCTTCTGCTTCTTCTGGGAGAGGATATATTTTATAAATGCTGAGCAACTGTTTATATGCATTATAAAAAAAATCCTTATATCAGCTGGATTAAGGATTTCTTTATTGAATTCTTGTATCATTCAACTGAGAAAGTAATCAGTATAAGGTGCATGAGTTAATTACAAAATTTGGATTTATACATTAAAAAAACAAAAACAGAAAAATTTTTCCTCTTTATTTTTTCAAAGATAAATTTACTAATATCTTTAGGACTTATTGGTCTTGAGTATATGTATAAAAACTACATTTGGCAGCAAGGCCTCCGATTGGGGGTTTTGAGGAGCATGGAACCACCTCTTAATTGTTGTTGTTCCATGTCCACCTTGACCCGGGGTAGTAAGCACCTGTAAGGTCCCAGCTATGGGCGAATAGTGAACCCCCACACAAAAACAGAACACTACAGTATGAAAGTATTAAAAAATATTAAGATGACCTGCAGTACATTTTAGAGTAGAAATAACAACGATACAATTTCATCTGTACTTGAAGGCATGCAATTGCATTAAAAATATTTCGATTTCGACATTAAATAAAACCATAGAGGTTGATATGCCGCTAAACAAAATCAACCAAACAACCAACATAAAAGAACTCTTACGACATTAATCCATATCATATTCTCCAAGTTAGAGAAACCAAACTGTCTTCCAAAATACTACTGGGTTCTGAAAGTTCCCGCCTATATTTAGTCGTTCATATTCGAACACATTAAAATACGTCAAATTTATTAAAGATATAATATGCTTACATTTCTAATTAGAGCAAACTTCTTTTGAAAAAGAAAGTTAAAACTTATTTAATTCGTGTCAATTTTGCATCCTTATGAAAACTGAAGATTATATCTTGCATTTTAGACACTTGCTTTTTTATTACCGTAAAGGTAAAAATGCCTCACAATCTACAAAAATATGTATTGTGTACGATGAAGGTGCTTTTATCTGACATAAAAATACAGTAGTGGTTCGCTAAGTTTAGAGTAAGTGATTGTAGCCTTATTGATCAAGATTGCTTAGGCAAGACTTGACTTCCATTACAGATGACGACCAGATCAAAACATTGATTGAAAATAACCCGCATTACACAAAACGGGAATTGACAAAACACTAAATTCATTAAAATCCATCATCCATGAGCACTTATTGAAACTTGGCTACTCTAATCACTATGATGTTTAGGTACCACATGATCTGAGCGAAAGTAATTTTGGGGTCGCATTTCTATGTGATTTACTGTATAAAAGAAATGGAAATTAAACCTTTTTAGAGCAAATTGGTTGTAAAATATGCATATTATGAGAAATTGAAGTGCGTTGTTATGCAATGGATGTCAGCTCGAAATGAGAAATCTGAGAGCGAGTTCGAATTCCAGTTGAATTCGTTGCGATGACTTGTGAAATACTCTTAGGAAAGGTATTAATCCAACTCTTCTCCCTCCAGTTATAAGTTGAATTGCAGGACAAATTGGATTTTATAGCCTTGGTTAGCAACAATGTCTACTACAGAAAGAAATGGCAAGCTACTGCGGGAAAATTTTCTGCCTAGTCAGTCATGGATCAAAAGAAACATGATTACTCAAGTTGAAAATAAGGGAAATAGTACACGACCAGTATTCTTTTCTTTGTTTCCAACGAAATTTTCCTGTCTCTCAATACCCTACTTAGCTTTTGGAATACGACCTTGACCATGCCAATACGTCTTCGGATCTCAGTATATTTTGTTTGTAGGTTCGGGTCGTCCAATAGTCTGTTGTTTGCAATTTGGGTGCTGCGTTAAGTTTTATTCTTACTTTACATATAACCGAGAGGCGGTCGCTTCCTCAGTGGGCGCTTGGATAGGTTTTGCAGTGAATGTCCTCCCCCCACCAAAAAAAAACAAAAAAAACAAAAAAAAAACAGCTCTTTATCCTAAGAAAGTCATTCTGTACATAAGGCGGAAATGGAAAGGAATCCTGCCAAGTAACCAGTCAATTCATTCTGAAGAGTTCTGCTCGCAACTGGACGAATTAAAAGCAGCAATTCGAAAAAAAAAAATAACGCCCAAAATTGGCGAATAGGAAAGGTGTTGCTTCACATAAGGATAATGCTAGACCTCAGGTTTCGTTGTCATCTCAGCAAAAATTGTTGCATATTAGCTAGGATATGTTACCCGACCCGCCATATTTATCAGACAATGTTCCTTCGGATTTTAATTTGTTCAGGTTCTTGCAAAATAATTTCATTGGTAAAAATTTTTATTCCTTGGATGACATAAAACACATCTTAATGCGTTCTTTGTCGAGAAACCACAGAAATTCTGGGAAGAAGGAATCTTTAAGTTGAAGGAAAAATAGAGAATGTTTGGACAATAAAATGGTTCATATTTAATTGAATAAATATTTAATGGAATAATTTTGTTTTGTGTTTTAATTTGATTTAAAAATCGACACGAACTTTCCGTACAACCCAAAACATATACAAGATAACACACATCTGTTATCACCTCTTATAATTTTGTTCACACAAACATGTACATGCACAAAAGCTGAGCATAATCTTGCATGTATTTCATTGCTTGTGAAAGCAAAATAATGTTATATCTCCCAAGAAAATTAAATTTCCACATTATATGACCAATAAAGAGTTGATATGCTGTTAAACAAACAAAACAACCCAACTTTATTAGCATCCGAGATATATGCACAATCTCCTTATCTAAGACAGGTTTTTTCTTTTTGCGGCAATTATAATGCCTACTAATAGAAAGTATTTGCTCAAATATGTCCTGCAATAGTAAATATTATATTACACTGCAATGTCAATGAATTCACAATAAAATTAGCATTGATCAACTAATATTGATAAAATGTAATTGTATGAGAGTGGCAAAGCACATAGAGCTAAGGAAAGGATCATTCACAGTGATTCGACGATTCTGACTACGGTCAACTCCTATAATATCATATCAGTTTCAAATTATAATATATGTCTTTATTTTTAAAAAAGTAATATCAATAACTTATTTTAGGGGTCTCAGATTTTATCCATCATCATTTATTCAGTTAATGCTTCTTGTGCAACTGTGATTACAACTTCCCTCATCTCACAATAGTGGTTCATGTTGGCTTTTAAGGCAAAGTAGTGTAATGGACCTAAAGCAGGTGGTTTGAAGTCAGAGTTATTCTTCTTCTACACTGGTTTCCAACCCAGGTTATAGGGCCCAGTTCTAATATTTTTCCATAGCTGGGAGTTCATGTTGACATTTAAGGCAAAGCTGAGCAATGGTTTGCCGATTCCTTTTGCACCGGGGATGTTGAGGTTATCCTGTCCCTCCTCTTAGGAGTTAAAGAGGCAATATCTGGTGATTTGAATTAAAATATTTCTTTCTTTTAGGCTGGTTGACAACTGCTTTTCCTACTATTTACCAAAAGCTGAGGGAAAAGATGGATTCATATCTTTCGCAAGGGCAGTAAAACGTAAGTAAATGCAATAAACTCGACTGGAATTCGAACTTGACTTCCCGATATCTCAATACAAGCCAGTAACCATTACTCCACATTTTATTATACAAACTAATTGTTACATAGAGTTTATCTAAAAATAAATCCAAATGATTTTAACCATAGAAATATATTTGATCAAAACAATATTTCATATGTCTGAATAAATTATTATTTTATTATTTTACATATTAATATGACTTTTACAGATTTCTGCTGGGAATACCATAGACTGAACATGCGAGAAACCAAGAGGTTTTAATGAAAATGGAAAAAAGGGCACTTATACTTAGAATCAAAAAGATTCTAAGACATAATCTTTAAGACATGAAATAAGGAAAGAAGGTTTGAAGAATTTATCAGTCATAAGACATACTTAAGACTGGAGTAACATAGTGAAACGACAAGTAACCTACATACTCTTTACTAAGTGCGACATAGAATAGGAAATTGTGGAGAACTATGATCGTCCAATTCTTCAATGGACATGGCACATAAAAGATGAGCTTCTTGATATTCTTTAACATTGATAAATATTTTATCCATTTTCTTAACTTTTCTACTGTCTCATACTTGATATTATTTGCAACCGTTATTGATCTATTTCGCTTGAATACAGTTTTCCATTCTCATGCAATGAGGGACAAGTTTTCTATTGGATATATATATATATATATATATATATATATACTAGCAGTATAGCCAGGCGTTGCTCAGGTGTAATGAAAGCTTTAAAACTAATCCATGGTCCTGGAGCTCAGACTCTTTGGACGTTGGCATGAAAGACTAAAAAGCAATAGTTGTTTCCAGTTAAAGCGAAACTGTAGACTGAAAGAAAAATGAATGAATGTAAGTCAAATTTTGATTTCCTGGTATCGATATCAAATAAGTTTTTTTCGTCGTAAACTGAATTTTGAAGGCTAAATAAGTCCTCTGAGTAAATGGTATCATGGCTGAGACAAAGACCACAGTTATACCTACTTAGATAAACAGACACACACAAACATCTTGCCTTATATATATATATATATATATATATATATATATATATATATACTATCGATTTTCTGCACTATTGTAAGAACTGCAACCTTGAAACTTCTGAATATCGTTTCTTATGTCTTTGTCTATGAGTGTATCAAATTTCATTTAAATCGGACCACTCCTTCTATAACCCTATTTTTTTTATTATCGATATTTATCTAAGAAGACTCGCAGACGCTTATAGTACAACTGTGTAAATTTTCAAGAAAATCGGTTCAGCCGTTTCGGAGTCTATGGGTAACGGAGACACAGAGAGAGAGAGAGAGAGAGAGAGAGAGAGAGAGAGAGTCACACACACAGAGAGACAAAGTTCCATTAATAAATAAGTTTAGATATAAGTTGGGGACGGCGTTCCATAAAACTTGAGTCTTTGGAACAGTTTTCTTTTTCTTTTTCTTTTTCTTTTTCTTTTTCTTTTCTTTTTTTTTGCAAAGTGAACGATAGTTAACATTACAGAATGTGAAGGAACATGGTTTTGCATAAATCTTAGAATGAGAAATCGGAGAGTCGAGTTCGAATTCCACTTGAATTAGTTGCATTCACTTACGCGCAAATAACCTTGGAAAAGATATTAATCCGTCTCTTCTCCCTCCAGTTATGGGTTGAATAGCAGGACATTTGTTTGGTAAAGTGAGCAATAGTCAGCTTTGCAGAATGTGAAGGAGTGTTGCTTTGCAATCTTGGAATAAGAAATCGGAGAGGTGAGTTCGAATTCTTGTTAAATTCATTGCATTCACTTAGGCACAAATACCATCAAAGTATGAATCCATCTCTTCTCTCTTCAGCTATGGGTTGAATGGATTGAAGTAGGGCAAATTGGGTTCTATAGCCTTCATTGGCAACCAGTCTACCGCAGAAAGTAATGGCAATCTACTGCGGGAAAATTTTCTGGCTAGTCAGTCTTGGATTGAAATAGGCATGATCCCTCAAGCGTGTATCCCACATGGCACTTAACTGACTGACTGATCTTGAAACTATCATCAAATTTAAATTTATCTATAATTTTACTGCCTGCAGCACAAAATATTCACCTCCCCACCATTCTCGTTTAAGTTATTTTGGCTGAATATTTGCATAAAGGACCAATAAGTAATCCAGCTATCATGTTCCACCGAGTGTATTTCTACATTCATCAGTGAAAATTACTGTGAATTTTAATGTACATTTTGTCCCGTTTATACATTTCTGCCTGTAATTTTTATTTAAATGTCACTTTGGTTGTTTTCCTATCTTTAGCCAAAGTTTTTAATATTTTGTATTTTTCTCATGTTTAAATTTGCAACATCAATTTCTTAAAATATTTTCTTACCAGTCAAGCCACTTTTATTGCATATCTTTTTAATTTTTCTCACATTTCTTAAAATATTTTTAAAATAAATAAATTTTTTTTTATATTTTTAAAATATTTCAAAATATTTTAAAATATTTAAAATATTTAAAAATATTTTAAAATATTTTAAAATATTTAAATATTTAAATATATTAAATATTAAAATATTTTAAATATTTTAAAAATATTTTTTATATTTTTAAAATAATTAAAAATTCTTATATTATTAAACTATTCTTAAAATATTTTCTTACTAGTCAAGCCACTTTTATTGCATATCTTTTTAATTTTTCTCACATTTCTTAAAATATTTTTAAAATAATTAAAAAATTTTTTAATATTTTTAACATATTTTAAAATATTTAAAAATATTTAAAAATATTTTTTATATTTTTAAAATAATTAAAAATTCTTATATTATTAAAATATTCTTAACATATTTTCTTACCAGTTAAGCCACTTTTATTGCATATCATTTTTATTTGTCTAACATTTCTTATATATTTTTAAAATAATTAAAAAATTTTTTATATTTTTAAAATATTTTAAAATATTTTAAAATATTTAAAAATATTTAAATATATTAAATATTAAAATATTAAAATATTTTAAAATATTTTTAAAATATTTTTTATATTTTAAAAATAATTAAAAATTCTTATATTATTAAAATATTCTTAAAATATTTTCTTACCAGTTAAGCCACTTTTATTGCATATCTTTTTAATTTTTCTCACATTTCTTTGTCAGAATAATTTTTCTAATGATTTTAATTTCATTTTTCATTATTCTTTGATCTCTGTTCAACCGTTTTTAAATTTTCAGTATTAGGTTCATAAGTTTAAAATTTCTTTCTCTTTTGAGGTTATATCTTTCTTATAATTAAAGGCAATCTTTATATATCTGAAATTAAAAAGTATTCAAAAATTATAAAAAACTCGTATTATACGAGGTATGATAAAAAAGTATCAGGACTGCTGATATAAAAAAAAACTCCAACATTTATGAACTCATCTTTTAATCTCCTTTGAAGTAGTACGTTTCTGAATCCACATACTTTATTCGGTGTTGTTTCCATTGATGTAAGCATCCCCGGAGCTTTTTTATGATAGCGAACAGCTGCCTCATTACATTCTTTTTAGATTATTTCTTCAATATCTTCAAAATCTTGTTCGTTTCAAGCGGGATTTTATTTTGGCAAGGCACGGGGTCTTGGAAATGTAGTGGTTGCCAAACCTGGGGAATGATGTGATGGCCAGAACCGCTGCAGAAGCTGCATTGAATGGGCAGGTATGTGTCATGGTGCAGTTACCACTCACTGAACGCATGCAATTCTATCTTTTTCTAATGAACAACATCTCACCAACGTCGAAATACATCATAGCAGTACTCCTTCTTTTGTGTATTACCAGGTGAAGCATACTCATGGTGGACAACGCCCTCGTAGTTGAAGAAAACTGTCAACAGTGTTTTCACATTGCTTCTACTCATTCATGCTTTCTTTGATCTCAAAATGGTTGGAGTCCCTCAGTGCAAAAACTGAACCTTTGTTTCGGGGTTTATAGCGATTGACCCATGATTCGTCTGTTATGACTATTTTCAAAAAGTTATAGCCAAGGAAATCCTGCAACGCTGAAACTCAATTTTCTATTTGATATACTGAAAGCAAAGAGTTTTGTCAGACAGACGTCTCATACCCAAATCCTCAGTGAGAATATACTAAACCAAACTGTAAGTGTGCGTAGGTCTCTGCACAGGTCACACCAAGCTTTTGATAAAATTTGATGCACATTCTCTGCTCAATTTTCTGTGCCACGATCATTGATGTAACTTTTGTCGTGGGATATAATAATCACACTCTACACACTTTCCTTCCAAGGACAGCTATAAACAACGGAATATAAGAGTGTGTGTACGTAACAGAGTTCAAGGTCAATCTGTGTCAAGCAGCTTCACTCTGCATACTTTTGCTCCGTTACTGTAGCAATATTTCCGATACTTTCTTTCTCAAACCTCGTATACATTTATTTACAGTATGATAAACAAACCTTGAGTTGCGTAATAACATTTTACGTCATGAAATAATTTATTATAATTATTTCAAATTAAAATGATGTACATTTCGATTCAAACTGTGTATTTATCATAGAAATATAAGAAGCTTTTACCAGTATCAGTTAGTTAAAAGTTTTACCAACATCAGTTGGTTAATTCTAATTTTATTGCGTTAACATTGACTTGCATAATAAAATTTCACATAAAGAAGTGGCTTACGGTCATATCACGTTGAATAGACCGAAGTTAAGCAAAGTTGAGCCTGGTCAGTACTTAGATGGGTGACCGCTTGGGAATACTAGGTGCTGTAAGCGTTTAGTGACGGATGTGCGTTGTGGTGCAGTGGATATCGGCTCGGAAAGAGAAATCGATGGGCCGAGTTCGAATTCCAGTTGAATACCCTGCATTCACTTAAGCACTGGTACCCTTGGGAAAGGTATTAATCCGTCCCTTTCCTCTAGTTATGGGTTAAATAACAGGGTAGGACTTGGGGACCCTGCCCTTAAAAACAAAATCCCAATGAATCTTGATACTCGAAAAAGAAAAATGTATTACTAGACACAAAACTTATATAAAAAACAACAATAAACTGTTGAAAGAAGAAAGGTATTACCAGCAATAAATAAATAAAATTTAGTTGGCAATAAATGACCCACAGAGGTTGATATGCCATCAAACAAAACAACCAACATAAAGAAGTCAGACTATAATGTACCTCATGATGAATACAGTCTCAGTTTATTATTAATAGTAAAAAAATTGTAATACAAGGCTTGGGAAGCCAAGGGTTATAGTCGAAAGGTTAATGTTGAATGAGGTGTACGATATGAATGAAAGAGAAAATCATACGAAATTAGAAGTATGAGGAAAGAGATGAAAGTAAGAGGTCAAAATTAAATTGTTCCCGGAAGCAGAGGAGTCTGTTTCACAAAATGGCAGTACTTGAGAAAAAGCTGAGTGGAATTGTTTTCTTCTATTTAAGACACAGAAGAAATGAGTGTGGTTCAACCTTGTGGAGGTGACATGGCTGTAAAGGTCTAAACTGGTGGAACTAAAGTATGGAGCTCACCTGATTATTTGCCATGGAAATATTAATAAAGTGGAAACAGTTTTGCAATGTCGCACATGTGGAAAAGAAGTTGCTGAGTGACGCATAAGTCATCATCCACAAGACCATGTAAAGGATTTTGAACTTTATCAAGACAGGAAAATGAGAATTGAGCAGCTTCAGCCAATATCTGGCAGAAATACTCGGTTTCTAGTATAATTTAACTTATCTAGCATTCATCCGTGCATTGAATACTGTTGACATGGATGATCGGATGCTCCTGCTATTCATTTCGGGGTTCTTGATAAAACCCAAAGGAGAGTCTGCAAAGTAATCGATCCTAATTTAGCAGCTCTACTTGAGTTACTTTCTCACCGACGTAATGAAGCTTCCCTCTGTCTTTTCTACAAATATTTTCACGGCTTTTGCCTCCACGATCTTCTTTTCCCGACCAAATGAGTTTCCTCGTGTTACTAGATTGGTATCTAGCTTCACCCTTTTTTTTCGTCAAATTAGTCAAATGTAACCATCACTTCTACTCCCTCAGTTTCTTTTCTCGCACTTCCCGTCTGTGAGACTCCATTCCGTACGCTTGCTTCTCTGATAGCTACAATCTCCAATTTTTTAAAATGCAACGTCAATTGCCATCTTCTATCTACTTGATTCATTTCTTTCTCTTATGCTTTTTTTTCGACATCCCATGTACCTTGTCTTTTTTTTCTCTCACTGTAAACCCCCTGCGCATCAGTGGCGGTCCTGCCTTGCTTGGTATGAAACGATTATGAAAAAAGAAGAAAACAGAATTGTAGTTCTACAGAAGGATGCTCAGATTATCATGGACTGAACATGTGAGCGATGACAAAGTTTTAGAAAAAATGAAAGCAAAAAGAACATTTTTACTTAACATCAGGATACGACAGTTGAAATTTATATAGCACATAATGAGAAAAGAGGGCTTGGAAAATGTGACGCACACAGGGCATACTGAAGGCAAGAGTGGCAGAGGAAAACAACATATAACCTTCCTAGCGATCGTAATTAAGTGGATGGCAGAACAGAGTTTAGGGGAGAGATAACAAAAAGACAAATTTTATTAAAATCTACAAAGTACAAGAAGTTGTGGAGAGCTATGATCATCAACGTTAGAAACGGGAACGACATGTAGAAGAAGAAATATTGTCTGTAGATTTACTTTCAGATGCTGAGAAGTAAGGTAACTATTCGGCTTTCTTTTGAGTTATTCATATATAAACAGTAATTTCCTTTGCACCACACACACACACACGTGCACATACACTCACATACACACGTACACCTACACAAACATATATCGAGACTGAAGCAAATTCGTATGTAATACAAATTAATAAACCTTCCTACTTCTCATTAATATCAATAAGTGACGATACATAATTGATAGAGGAAAGAAAAGACACACGATAAATAATTATGCAAACACAATTTCATTGTTAAGAAATCGGATACAATTGGCTAAATATATTTCATATATGATTACATATATGAACATATTTCATATATGTGTATAACGGTACATATACACACATATACGGGACAGTGGTTCACAAGTAAGTATATAGATATATATTCATGTGTATGAAGCTCTCTGAAATTTAAAACAGTTGGTGTCCCTCTATCGATATTTCTATATTTATTTTCTATTCATATACATTAAGTGTAATGCAATATATGAAAAACCGTAACTCATGTAGGTAATTATCAGATAGATTTTGGTCAACAATACGGTGACCCTTACTTATACACACGGTAAGAGGAACCTTCAGATATTGGAGGCCATGTACATAAAATCTAAACAACCAACACTCAATAAAATCACCTTTAAATCCGGATATAACACATTGCATTTCACTATATGGTTTTGTTGTCATTTCGCGCTATCACGCGGTGTGACGTCATAAAACCGCATTGCAAATTTAGGAATAGTTTTGGTAACTATTGCCGTTGCCAAGCGGAGTTTTATGTCAACACAAAATAAAATCGTCAGCGATGGTGGATGTTATTGTAAAATAACCTCTCTGAAGATGGCTCATGTGAGCCGAAAGCTTAGAAGCAAATTAATAAAAAATTATCCAAATGTTGGAGAATTTTTGTCTTTATTTTCAACTGAAATTAAAGCCAAAATACGACGTTTAGAACGGTTCATGATTAAACATAATAGACATTCATTCAGCATATGTTTAGAAAATATATATATGAAATGAATTGTTTGAACATTATTTTTTATCGATACTTGTATTTTAAGTAGATATTCTGTTTTTAATTAAACAGTATTTTATATTTATATCTACTGGCCTGATTATTTACGATAAATTTTTATTACGAAAATGTGTATCATTCGGCAGGTTTCGAACCTGCGACCCCTATCTACATGGGGGGAAACTACCATTTGATCAGGCAGCGTCTTAGACCGCTCGACCACGAAGGACCTCCACTCTAAACGAGGTTTTAATCCAGCCTATATAACACACTTTTCTGATCTGAAATGTATAGTAATGTCAACATGTTACGGAAATTAACGAATTTTAACGAAACTTGGTTATAAACAACCGACAATTAGAAACACACACACACACACACACACACACACACACACATACACACACATATATATATATATATATATAATGGTTTCTAAGGTTTCTTTTATAGAGTAAGGTTTAGTAAACAAAGACACACTGACTTATTCTTTAATGTAGTGATTTTAATTCTCATTTGGCAAAATTGTACCATATAAAGATTGACTGTGCCAGTTTGGCAATGTGGGTAGCGTAATGGTTATCACCACAAGTAGAGTTCAAATTCCAATCCAGTCGGCTGTATTTATTAATTCTTTTAGGAAAGGTATGAGTCTATACCTACTTCTAATCCCTACTATGGGTTAAATAGCAGGGTAGACTGGGATCTGTAGACTTTAGTGGTAGCCTGTCTAAGAGAAAGATGTCTTTAAATTTAAAACCATGGATATGATAAAATCAATCTTTTATCTTTCTCAAAAAGTCATGACAATTCACAGATAATAAAGAAAGTGAGACATAATAATCTGTGTCCTGAAAAAAACTTAAAATTAAGAGAAAAGTAATTTCATATTTTTGGTAAATTTTTATTTGCTAATTAAAATATTATTTTTAATAACTCAACTAAGCACTAAGATTATAAATGCCGCTTTTTAAAGTGAACAGTTCCAATTATAAGAGATTCCCATCTTTTCACTCTTTTCTTTCATTTTTTTTCCTCAATTGGAGTAGATAGACTAAACTATCGCCCGGTTCACACTCCAACCACGTCTATTGAACAGGTGTAGAGGCTCATCCCTTGTTCCCTGTTTAGGATGTGGTTCCCGGCTTTCTCTTTTCCAATCTTTTCATTCTTACGTAGCCCCCTGCGCTTCAGTGGCATTACCGCCTTGCTTGGGGTGATATGATTAAAAAAAAAAAGAACTCTTGTTTCTTTCATTTGATTTTGTAACAGTCTCAGTTCAGTAAAGTACGTATTTATATACAGTTAGTAAAGTGTCATACGTGATACACGCTTGGGCAGTCATATCTCTTTCGAAACATGACTGACTGGACAGTAGATTTTCCCGCTGTAGGCTGCCATTATTTCCTGCGGTAGACTGGTTATCAACTAAGGCTGAAAAAACAATCTGTCATGCTATTTAACCTATAGTTGGAGGGAAGAGACAGATTAATACTTTTCCCAAGAGTATTTACGCGTAAGTAAATGCAACGAATACAATTAAAATTCGAACTCGAATTTCCGGTTTCTCGTTCCGAGACGATATCCACTGCACCATAATGCACTTTGCGGTGTGTAAAAGCAGCAATATCCCGATTATGAGTCCACTCAATTTTAAAAAGAAATCATTTTGATCACACGAACTTACTTTTATAAGTACTATCTATGGATATTCAAGACTAGCGATCAAAGTGGTTTGTTTTTCTCGAGAAAAGATTCAGGATTTAATATATCAACATTAAATCATTGTATACAAATTGAACAACTGCAGTAAAATTCCTTACAGAAATGAGTTATGAATATAAAGTTATTTTAGATGCATGTGTGAATATATATATATATGTGTGTGTGTGTGTGTGTGTGTGTGTGTGTGTGTGTGTGTGTGGTCTCTGGATCTCTTTACATGGGCTCGTCTTTCTCATTCTTCTTTCTTTAGTCAATTATTCCATCAATACAGACAGATATTAATAGATTGAGTTATAAATGGGTGTGGCTACTTGAATATACATGAGGATTAATTTTGTGGAGGTGTATGTGAACTCATTCCTTTGGCATGTGAACTTGTGTTGGCTGTGCTTGTGTTATTATATATTTTTTAATTTGCTATAATTAGATAGGAGTTAATATTAATCTTTCACGTATGTATAAATGCTGGTTGTATCTAAGATATTATCATAATGTAATTTTATATCATAAAAATTATGATATAAAAGAACACATTTGCAGCTCATTATTATTTAACTAAAAAAACAAAACTTAATTATATATATTATATATTATACGATATGTTGATTTTGGTCAATAAATTGATATTTATTTTAAAACGTATTAGAATTTTATAAGATACATCAGTTAATTAAGATCAAGTTATGAGTCAGTTAAATAACATATATGATACACACTTGGGCGATCATGTCAGTATCGGTTCATGACTGACTAGGCAGACGTTTTCCTGCATTAGGTTGACGTTTCTTTCTCCTTTAGACTGACTGGCAATGAAGGCTATGGAATCCAGTCTGCTCTGTTATTCAACCCATAGCTGGGAGGAGAAACGATGGATTCATATTTTTCCCAATTATGTTTGTGCGTAAGTGAATATAATAAACCCGACTGGAATTCGAACTGGGCTCAACGATTCCTCCTTCCGAGCCTTTATTCATTATTCCATCCGCACATCCTTATAACAAAAAGTGATAATTTAAATAAAAAGAAATTCAATAGAAAAAAAAAAAAAGAAGATATTTTCAACGTAGAAAAACAGGAAGAGTTTATCCAGTAAAATCGCACTAATTCTAGTGGATTATATTGATGCGGCCTTGAACTCAACTGCCTGCTGAGAATAAGTGAAGCTGTTTCATGTCAGTCAGGAAAATGGATACATTTAACGAGTATTTGGTATTATGGGTTGGTGATTAGTCTTCCTCACAAGACGACCCAGGTGTTGTCTAGACAGTTTGAACCGGGCCAGGAGGCAATGTGTTAGAAGTTACTTAATCGTGAAAATTCTATCAAACACTCCTGAGTCATATTGGCTACGTGTGGGAGTTGTGCAATAAAACCTAGAGCTACACCCTCAATCCTAGACTTGATTAACGTATCTAGCAATTTAATGTAGGCGATGCGAGTGATCCTGCGTAAGGAATAAGGTAGCTTGATATGACTCTCATGACCCTGAGACTATCACAGATGACGTGTACATCTGGTTAATACTCTGGATACGCTTAAAAGAAAAAATAAGAAAAAAATAATGACAGGGGAAAACAAACATTACTTACCTAGCGAGCTTGTGTAAAATGGATAGCATAACAGGGTTTAGGAGATATACCAAAAAGACAAAATTTGTTAAGAGCTCCGAAGAACTAGAAATTGTGGAGAGCCATGATCGTCAACTTCTTGCACGGGCAAGGAATACAGAACAAGATATTTAAGCAGCAAGAATTGATTTAAAGAAGTGTTAAATTAAATCAACAAGGGCTGTCTGGTTAATTTTTATTGTGTTTTTTTTTCATATAAAGTTTCATAAAGTGCCAAGATGCCACTAATAAACATTTGCCTACAACGGGGACAGCAATTCGTTGTTGATATTGACCGAGTGAATAAAAGTACTCGAACAAAAAACTTACTTTTCTGTAAATGTGCACTAGTATCATTCTAAATTTAGTAAAATATAATAAAGTATTACGTAGGAACTATGCCAGTTAAGGTTAATACAAAGCATATATATATATATATATCCGCAGACAGATCTGTTTCGCTGTATCATAGCTCATCAGTACGGTTAGACTCCGATTGCTTTTTAACCTAGGATTGAAACCCGACCGAATTGACGTCAGTCGGCGATTCTACCTCTGGGCGCTCGGTAGAAGGAAGCAGACTTTTTGCGCGTATATTATCATTATACACGCCCAATAGCCAGTGTGATCTAATTCATTACTGAATGAGCGATGAGTACATGGCAGAGTAGCTACTATATATATATATATATATATATGCTTAGTCCTTAAAATAATTTTGGAAAGTGAATCTGGTCGAGAAATTATCAGCATCCCTTAACACATTAATTCTTATTTCGGAATCATGTTTATGAAAACGGATTAGAGATTTTATAAATAAAGGATCTTTTCAATATTTAACTTCTGCAACCGATTAATCTCCTTAATCTTCTAAATTCTGTTTGTATCACATTTGCATAAGTATTTATGACACGTACGAAAGTAAATTGCTTCTGTAAATATTACCTCTTCTAATTCTTGGAAATAAGTAAAATTTTTCATGCAATTGTGCGACTTTTCCCACGCCTTGCTTTCATTTATCTTCCAAGGAAACTAAAGTAACTATCTAACCTACATGCGAGTTCGTTTGACTACTTCATGCAGTTATGAAGACTTTCCAGTCTAGAGAGACAGAAACTTGCTCTTAGTGACTTACATATCAGCATGCAGTGTGGGTATAGAAGAATCCAAAGGAGTATCTCTAAGAGAGCTCTAAATATATATGTATATAAATACATATAGAGCAAATATAAGAAAAATTGAGGCAGACACGTTATTTCATGGTAAATTGGAAGTATGGGCCTATTTCAGGCGAACCCTTATCAGCTTCGACTCGTGTAAAAATCCTTTGTACAATAAAGACGGAAGCCTTAATTTTTCTTATATATATATATATAAACAAAAACACAGTCCAAATTAGTTACAGCTGCATGGACAACATGGACAAAGAAAATTGTCAATAAAACCAATAACAAAAACACCAACCAGCAAACAACACTAATAAATGCAACAGTCGAAACAAAACAACTGCTAAGTAAATGTTTAACCAACAACACAATACATAAACCCATTGTAATAAACAGCATTAACACAATCGAAAGAATTTACATAGGAGTCGCTGAGACAACCTTCAAAGAAAAATATATCTCTCACAAAACAGCCTTGAAAACAGAAAGATACAAAAACTATCAAAATACATCGTCTTCTATGTGCCCTGTCCCTTCAGGACGTAGGCGATCATGGCTTTCCACGTTTCCCTATCTCTGGTGCCTCTGAGCACGCCTTCTCTTGTTACACCATGCAATCCTCGTTCCGTCATCCACCTGATTAGGTCCTTCAAATATGCTATCCGTTGCTTTCCCCTGTCTCTTTTCCCCTCTATCTGGCCTGTTAGTATTAGGTTCTCAAGGCTCTCCTTCCTCATTGCGTGTCCCAGGAACTTCAGCTGTCTCTTGCTGATGCTCAATATTAATTTCCTTTTTGTTTCCATCATTTACAAAACCTCATCATTACTCACATGCTCGATCCATGATATTCGCAGCACCCTTTTGTAGAACCACATTTCAGTTGTTTCAAGTTTTTCCTACATCTTTGATGGTATTGTCCAACATTCACTGCCATATTGAAGGACGGACAGCATGTAGCAATCCAGTACTCTCTTCCTAGTTTCTAGCGAAATTGTCCTGTTTCTTAATACCTTATTCAACTTCTGGAATGCTTCCTTCGCCATGCCATTTCGCCTTCGGATCTTTGTCGCACTTTCCATCTTCTGTTATAACGCTCCCCAGGTATTTAAATTTTTGTACCTGCTTGATTCTGGTATCCCCGACCTGTATTTCGCATTTTGGGTTGGCCTTTTTACTGATGACCATGTATTCGGTTTTTGTGCAGTTTATTTCTAGTCCTTTCTTGTTACTTTCTTCTGCTACCTTCTGTAGGAGGTCTTGTAGTTTCCTTTCTGTGTCTGCTATCAGCACTGTATCATCTGCGTACCTTAGTGGCCTCCGATTACGAATTCAGGCATAACTTCTAGGGTCCTCAAAATATTCTCGCTGTACAAGTTGAACAGATCCGGTAAAAAGACACATCTTTGTCTTACGCCCCTTTCTATCTTTGTATATCTACTCAATTCATTACCTGTCCGTATGCAAGCGGTTTGCTGCCAGTAAAGATTCTTTATTGCTCTCAAGTCTTTCCCAAATTTGTCCAGGCTGCCGAGCATCTCCATCATTTCTTTGTGGCGTATTTTGTCAAACGCCTTCGCATAATCAATAAAGCACAGGTATAATTCCTTCTTCATTTGTATTGCCCTTTCGGAGAGTATCCTAATCATAAATATGGCATTCCTTGTTCCCGTGTCTTTAACGAAACCACACTGTTCTTGTCCTATCTCTGGCCTGATTCTGCTTCTCCCTCTATTCATCAGGATTCGAACGATCAGTTTTGTTATATGGCTCATTAAACTGATGGTTCTGTCGAGTTCGCACTTGTTTGCTCCTGGCTTCTTAGGTAGTGCTATGAAGATAGACTTGCTGAGATTATCTGGCATAACCCCACTATTATAAATTTCATTTATTATTTCAGTAATTTTTTCTATACCAAATTCTTCCAGGGTTATCAGCAGCTCTATGACTATGCTGTCTGGTCCTGCTGCTTTGTTTCTATTCGGTTTGGCTACTGCAAATTCCACTTCAGACTTTAATATTTCCGGTCCGTCCTCATCTTTGCGTATTATTGGTTGCTCACTCTTGTCGTGGAAAAGATCCTTTATATATTCTTCCCATCGTTGGAGTATTTCCTCTTTCTCCAAAATGATTGTTCCATCCTTAGATTTTATATGGAACTTCCCACCAAAAAAAATCATCACCAATCTGAACGGTTCACACTCCACCCACGTCTATTGAACAGGTGTAGAGGCTCACCCCTTGTTCCCTGTTTAGGATGTGGTTTCCGGCTTTCTCTTTTCCAACCTTTTCACTTTCTTTTTTGCTTATTTTTTTTTTCAGTTGGAGTAGATAGACTGAACTATCGCCCGGTTCACACTCCACCCACGTCTATTGAACAGGTGTAGAGGCTCATCTCTTGTTCCCTGTTTAGGACGTGGTTTCCGGCTTTCTCTTTTCTAATCTATTTACTTTTACGTAGCCCCCTGCACACCGCCTTGCTTGGGGTGATATGATTTTAAAAGAAAAATTAACCGGGAACTCATAAAAGAGAACCCCCACATAATAGCAATATCAAAAACTGCCAACTATGTTTGGGGGAAAATTTAGCAATAATTTCTTTTAAAAACCAAAGTAAACTATTAAAAAACGAAATAATGGAGAAATGTAAACATTCAAATAAATACTTATTTTGATAACAAAAACAAATAAACACAACGCAAAACGCAACCACTAAACTATCACATACAAATACACATGTATAAATACTCAATCACAGCCAAAAAACAAGAAACGCAAAAACAAAAAACAAGACCAAAGAAGATGACAAAGAAAGAAAGCGGACAAAAGTAACCAGATAATAGAACAACCATCAAAAGGGAAAAATCACGCACCAATCCCACAAAAGAATAATATAAAAAACAACTATCCCACATATAAACATTTAATCGTAACCTAAAATAAAATTTTAACTGGCATATATACTGACACGATAAAAAGTGTTAATAAAAAACAGTAAAACGAGATAAACCCAGAATGGCAAAAAAAGAGGTCAACTCATTATAAGCAATTAAGCTGGCATATACATAAGCACACTTGAAAGAAGTCAACACTGCAAAAATCAATTAACCATGAACAAATATTACACCAGTTAAGAAACAGCAAAAACCCAAAGATAAACAGATAAAACAACATTCACCAAGCAAAATATCACTCGAAAAGATATCAAATTACGCCAAACGTCATATACATATAAATATAAATGCGAAAAAAAAAATCAGAAACAACAGCAGAAAAGAAATGACATGGAAGAGTGAAGACATTACAATAATCCCCTCACGAAAGTTCGAAGTCGGCTTGACTGAAACAGCACTGCTCAGATAAATGTAATTCTTCTCCACATTAATTCTATTGACGTTGTATCCTTATTGGATATCGATCACTTTATGACAAATAAAATCTTCTTGACTAAAATGAGAAAAACAGCAATTTGTGCATTAAACATCATTACAATTCAACACTATATATATATCAAGAAGTGGTTAACTATGTCAAAGAAGAAAAAGTTTTCGTGTGACACGTTTCATCCGTTTTAAATTCTCTGCAACCCCTCTCCTTTACGTACCTGTGTAGTTAAATAAACGTAAATATCGCTGTAGTCCGGGAACAATGTGAATAGATAGGTTTGCCCATCGTCCGGCTTTAACTCCGCCTCTGTCTTTTGAGAAGGTGTAGAGGATTATCCCTTGTTTCCTGTCTCGGATTAGGTCTCCGGTTCCCGCTACTTCCGGTAGTCCTTTGTCTCTCAGTTTCATTATCACCTTTTTATGCGGTGTCTCATACTCTATAATCCTCTACCGCGAGTGACTCTTGAGCCTTGTATAGGGTGATCATCATTGCAATATATATTTTCGAGTTAGTATTTTTAGATTGCCATAAGAACGGATCTCACTTAGCTTCTTGAAAGAACAGCGAAAACCAATATGATAGATCTAGAAAATGAAGCAGTACGAACTGTCATACCTACTGAATTAAGTCGATCTCATTTCTCCCAAAGAATGAACAATTTGATTGTTCCTCAAAAAGGACATTTTCACAATTTGAAGATGAATCTTTGTTTAAGAACGCTCTGTCATGTTTCATACACCGAGTATTTGATGTAGTCTTTTACTTATAATCATAATTATTTTCTTGTTACATACAACATCTGACAACACTTTTACATGGTGTAAGAGTTTTGCTAACCATTTCACTATATAGAAGTGTTTTGTTAACTCCGACTTTCTTCAGGTGGTGTACACTACCGGCCATAATTATTAGGCCACCCCATTTTCTTTTTAAGAAATGATGTATTTCATACTATTTTTAGCATTTATTGCCAAATGAAAATAGAATGGTTCTTTTGAATGGTTACTTTAGAAAAAATTTACATAGTAAGGAAGCAAAGATGAACTCGTCCGAATCACCCTAATTCTTTTTTCATTCTTTTATTGATGAAACTGCAATATAGGTAATTATTAAATATTTATAAATTCATTTATGTTATTGTGCAGTATTAACCAAAAGAACCATTCTATTTTTATTTGCAATTATTCACTTGACAATAAATACTAAAACATAGTATGAAATACATCATTTTTTTAAACACTGGGATTGCCTAATAATTATGGCCGTTAGTGTATGTTGGAATTTCGAACTGAATCCTTTATTTAATCTACGGGGATAGATAGTTCTAATTCCACTTCCACGTTCCTTTTTTGTATATACCGGTATCAGTTGATTTCCTTTAGTAACTCAACTATCTATGTTTGTTTTTTCCTGACCCAAAGAGTTGTGAGTTCAATACTTGCCACGGACGAGCGAACAAGAGTTAATTTTTGCTATAAAATATCCAGCAATAGATTTTATTTAAAGAAAAAAAAATTCAGTAATAAATTTTAATAGTAAGCATAAGACCAAAATTCCCAAGGAAATTAAATTTTGCCATTAAATGAACCACAAGCAGTTGATGCGCCGTTAGAACACGAAACCAAAAGCAGTGACAAACAAAATTTACGCATGTAAATGATGAGCCGTCATTGTTCGTAAAGGTGACAGGAAATTGAATAAATTTCAACGGGGAGATATTTTCATGTGTTTTGTTAATCTATGAACTGATTAACAAAAGAGAAAAATACACTAGAGTCCATGTAAATGTGGCTGAAGATAAAGCAGACGTTAAAATTTAGTAACAAGGAATCGTGTTTGTGTGTGTGGGTGAGTGAAAGATTTCAGTCACTCAGAGAAAAAATAACCCCATGCTGGGATAAGGTCCCACGTTGATGTTGCCACTACAAGATGCTGGGGGGGGGGGGGGGAAGAAAAAAGAGAAAGAAACAGGGGGTGTCACGCTTTTGTGAACTTGGCAACACCAGGTGGAGGCAATATTCACTGTGGCATTGACCTTTTCTTGCGAGATAAAAATATCACATCAGTATAATGGTATTTATGCATTATTCTGAATATTTCTGTTACAAAATGAAATCGAGATTATAGAACTGGAGATAAAATAATTTCCAATATTACTATAGCAAGAATGGCTATAACTATTTTGATGAACTTACATTTTAAGATTTAGTAATAAAAGCGATGATCTAGCGAAAAATTGAAGGTTTATTTTCAAATACCAAGTTGGGGCGTTTCTTGTCATAAATTCAAGAAAACATAAACATTACTCATTACTTTTGGTTTTGTATTAAAGGAGGCACTTTCAAAATTCCTTGTATTCGTCTAACAAATATCAAATTTGACAAGTTGATCGACGAGTTGAACTTTTATAAAAGTGGGTGGCAAATGAAATTGAGGAAGATCAAACATTATCAATTCAAAAGGTTAGCCGAATCAGAAATTACAGATAAGTAACTACATTTCTGATATTTTATTTCTTTTATTGAATAACGAGAAAAATTTGGAAAGGATTTCTTGAGTAACCGCGGACAAGAATTATTCAAGACCTCTCTGAATTTCCACCTTGGGGATGTCTGGGATTAACACTGCCTGAAGGGACTCTTTTGGGGACGCGAGTATATTATGTTACATTTGAACCCCGATATGTTTGTCGCATTAAAATAATATAAAAAACAGTGTACGTGGCAATATTTAATCTCATGCTTACTCGAATAGAATATGGCATAAGGACAAGTTTAAAATGTTAGTCTGGTACTAGGAACAAAGATTTCTCTTCCACATTTTTCTTATGGGAAAATATCAGACTTTAAAGATTGACCTTTTGCCCTTTATCCTAAGGGGAGGTACTAACTGGAACTGGAAACGGCTACCTAAGTATTTTATATTTTAACCCTGATAGCTTTGTGGCATAAAAAAATAAAGTTTCCTTGGTTCATATTATCTGTTGGTAAAGAGATTTTGTGTAATCTGTGCAGTAATTAATATGGAGAGAAATAAAAATCTAATGAGAAAATATAATATAAAATTATAACAGATGGAAAACATTTCATTTAAGCTTTGTATTGAAAGTTTGAATTCAAGATTATTCTGAATTTAAATAATTTCGAGAGATTGTTCAAATTAAGATTCTCCCACGACTGGCCAAAATAAATGGCGCGTGTGTGTGTGTGTGTATATTCACAGTGAAATTAATATTCACTCTAAGAGAATTCGTATCTAGGTAATTTAAAAAAATCACGACGAATGAAGTTCTAGGCTTAAAGTCAATATGGACTGAACTGTATAGGCTTTTTAAAAATATTTTTCTTTGAACAATGTATCGTATTCGTTCTTTTTATATAAATGATACAAGCAAATTCGTTTTAATTATTTTACGCAAATTTTCACTTACACGTCGTTCAGATTTTCAGCATGTGTACTGAGAAAAGGTACATTAGAAAGATTTAAACTACATTCCTAATAATTTCAGACGTAATTTTATTTCGAGCTAATCAAAAAGAGAAATATTCATTAATGCAGGCTATAGATTTAGAAAAACTGAAATGTAGTTAAAAATCTTTGATCAATGCAGTATTTAAGCCCATAGAGTGTACAAATGCAATGACATTTAGTCAAACAACATTTACTGCAGATCAGACGCTGTTAAAGAATAAGTAACATTTATTATGAATATTTACGAGCCGATGACCTATAGATGTTAGGTAAGCGCTATTAATTTTATTCGATTACTGTCTAATCACGCTGAAAACACCAGTTCTTGTCAGATCATCAAAGCTAAGCAACGTTAGTTCTGAGATGGGTAGCCGCTTTTGCCGAGTGAACCCGACAAAAAAAAAACTTTTTGAATGCGAAGTCATTGCAAAAGATATAGTGGCGCGTACAACGATATACTATTGTCTTGGATTACAAGTACTTAGCGGTGGAACGTCATTGTCTACAACAAGAGATAACATCACTAAAATTGAAATGAGGTTCTGTGGTGATACCGAGTAAAGCGAGGGACCAGATGTTTGCACTCTCAGGACCAGAAAGCAAATGACCAAAACTGGTCTTTGCGCACCCGGCTCCACGCATATGTTCCGGCAGAAAACCAAAAATTAATTAAATATCAAATTCCAGTTCGCGATCCTACGCGAATTTTATTTATCATCCAATGAGAAGCCCAGAATCAAATACGGGTGTGAATTCCCAAATGACCTGCTGGGACCCACAAAGACGAAATAAAAAGCCGACACAAGACGCATCGCATGAGTTGAGAAAGCGCTAGCATAATTAGCACATCCCTTGACCTCGTCAAGCGATCCACTGTGCTCGCCTCCTTTCCCTCTCATCTTCTTTCCCTGAGCTACTTACCAACCAAAGAAGCGGGTATATCAAAGACATTTCTAACTGACAAACGCTCCCACATACAGACGAACAAAATCTCCTTTCAGCATTTATTGCCATGAACATTTTAACGTCCTTTGGACCGATCATAAAGACATTACTTTATTTGTAAAAATAAAACCGTAATTGATATATGTGTATATATAAAATGTTGTTTCTATACTCAATTTGATTTACTTGTTTTATAACCACTTTTATAACTTATCGTGGGTTATCTACTTACGAGGCCAAATTCAGTTAATCTGTTTCAACATACAACTACGTTTCACTAGAACGGATAACCCACTATAGTTCTACAACCTGTAGTAGTGATTGGGAATTATACCAAGTTTCCTGAAATGCAACTAAAAAAATTTATGACATTTTTTTTTTTTTTTTGGACAACGAAAGATCTGTTTTATGCTTAGAATCACTTTTGTGCGTGTGCTTGCGTATGTGACTGTCTGTTTCTTTCATTCTTCTTTTTATTCATATATATATATATATATATATATATATAATCAATGTAGTTAGACATCTACTTGCTTCTGGCTGGTATCGAAATTCGACTGATTTGGTGTCAGTCGGAATCTCTACTCCCTAAGCCATTGAATGAGAGACGGGAAATTTTATCGTGTTATATATAAGCGGTGTATACACACGCCACTCATTGGAAGAAATCAATTCATTACTGAAGAGTAACGCGTAAATCGCAGAGGTAACGGCTATAAATGAGTGAATGGAAGTTATCATCAGCAACGGCTTCTCAAAACATTCAGATGTTTGATCCCTTGGTCAGATTTTAGGAAGTAGTCCAAACCAAGAACTTTTGAAAATTATCGATAATACCTTGAATTTCAATAAAATATTCCTCTTTTTAAATACTAGAATTTTTGGGCAACATGCTGACGTGTGTTGAAATCCTCACAGTATTTTAGTATTGTTGAAATTATCGCTAACAGTTTTGTTGAGATTTACAAACTCTATGTTTCGTTCAATTTTGCAAACGAATCAATGAAATTTGAATAAGCCGATTTGTTTGTCATATACTTTGACAAAAATCGAACTTCGCAGCCTAATAATTTCTTTAATTTTATACAACATCATGGTAAACAATCTTTTCTAAGAAAATTTACTTTTAACAGCAAAGAGTAAATTCTTAGGATTTCTTACTCGTGAGCATGCAACATACAACTGGCCATGCGTAAATATTTTTTCTGGAGTCAATTCCAACTTTTTGAGGCGTTTGACCTTGTGATTTGATTATATTTCTCGCAAACGCAGGACGAACTAGAAACTGGATCCTTGTACATATAAAAAATTAAAGAAAAGAAATTCAAAAAACAATATATAACTAGTTGTTATTTTAATTATTACATTGTTTTTTAAAATGATGGGAATATTTTGTATGCTAAATAATAAACATTTTAATTTATCAAAAAAAATTTATGGTACAGTGGATATCGGCTCGGAACGAGAAACCGGGGAGCCGAGTTCGAATTCCAGTTGAATCCATTGTATTCACTTACGCGCAAATACCCTTGGGAAAGGTATTAATCCGTCTCTTCCTTCCAGTTATGGGTTAAATAGCAGGACAGATTGGGTTCTGTAGCCTTGGTCGGCAACCAGTCTACCGCAGAAAGCAATGGCAACCTACTGCGGGATAATCTTCTGCATGATCGCCCAAGCGTGTATCACGTATGGCACTTAACTGACCTTATTAAAACCAACTGTATTTTTACCATTTTACTTATTTGCACTTTTAATCCTAAATTTAGTTTCGATCTGTCAATGTCTGTCTATTTAAGAGGGTGCGATGAATAAACGGACAAATGGATGAACTAAAGAAGTTCACATAATTTTATATATATGGACTGTTTTCATTATTTGTTTTAATCTAATCATTAATTAAATTGGCTAAAGGCAGTTAAATAATCCAGTAGCGAACACAATATTTATGTCAGCAAAATGCGAACTACAAAGTGTCTTGCGGCAATAAGAAATCAAAGCTTTATTCTCAGAAGTCCATAAAATTAAAATGCAAATTAATCCTTTCTCTATACACTTCTTTTTTCCGAATTTTAAACGAAGTTCTATTTAGCAGAAAGCTATATGAGCGAAGCAAGATGTGCGTTGTGGTGCAATGGATATCGGCTCGGAACGACAAATCGGGGAGCCGAGTTCGAATTCCAGTTGAATTCCTTGCATTCACTTACGCACAAATACTCTTGGGAAAGGTATTAATCCGTCACTTTCCTTCAGTTATGGGTTAAATAAAGAACAGACCAGGTTCTTTAACCTTGGCTGGCAACCAGTCTACCACAGAAAATAATGGCAACCTACTGCTGGATAATTTTCTGCCCAGTCAGTCATGTCTCTTTCGAGACATGATCACCCAAGCGTGTATCAAGTATGACACTTAACTTACTGATATGAGCGAAGTGCCTTGTGAAAAACAGAGTAGTTTCCTTTAGGGTACAGTTTACCAACCATTTCTATAGCGTTTAGAGCACCTCGACGTGATGTAAGTGTTAGCATGCATGTCTCACTAGAACAATTATGACTGAACAGTGAATTCTATCCTCCTCCGGGTGCTCGATACTTTCAGCCTTGTGCCACATCTGAGCTACGCTTAGAAAATCACCATGTATTTTGTACTCGATCTTGGGAACTACCACGCGGTGTAACAGTTAGCAATCTTGATTTGTTGGATCAATTATGAGTAAGTTTGAAAGCCGCATACTTTCGGTTTTGTGCCACGTCTAAGTTACATTTGTCTACACCATTCTTAATTGCATTTAATAGAATTGTGCGAGCATTTTAAATTATTTTTTTTATTCTAGTTATTCAAAATTCAAAGCAGTTAACGTATTTCTATTTCATTTTTATGAGAAAAGTGATATTCGTATAAATGTGTGTACGTTTTGCAATAGGTATTACGTAGGGCGTACATATTTAATTGTAGAAATGCTTCCTTCTGTATGACAGAACCTAATGAACATATGCTAATATTTACTAAACTTAGGTTAAGGTAGCACATGTTCACAAGTGTTGGACACCAAGTTAGGAAAATACATCGAACTCACTGCAGTAGTAATAATCTAGAAAGACTGGTTTGTCAAGGACTTCTCTACGACAAGGTTCACATTATACTCTTTTAGGCCATCTTGGTAAATCAATTATTATTAGGCATTTGCGCGGTTTTAGGTGGATCACTTGTTTTTTTCCAGTTTCTACCATAATGGTTCAGTTATATTTTGATCAGGATTTCTGCTGGTCAAAATTTCAATATCTTTATCTGACTTATTTTTAAAAATTAATTTTTCTATCTATTTTTTCTATACAACCCCCTATCTATAATATTGGACTCTCCACTCTACTACGCCTCAATTTTCATGAGGTAGTATTCATATAAAATACATATTTTATTGTAACTTAATTATGTACAATAATGAATTGCATGCAATAAAAATAAATAAACGAACAATTCAACTAGAAAATGGAGAAATAAATATAATGTATCTAAATATAAATTAGAGACATGACCAAACAGAACATTCCATCTTAATCAACAATATTTTGCGACAATTTTTAGCATCAACTTGAGATTTTCCTTGTTAAATGGTTGAATAATTTAACAGTTTCAACATTATGGATAGAAAATATTGAATCTTATATAGTGTTTTCAAGACTTAGCATGAGCAAAAAAAAAAATTAACGAATTTGGAAAGAACCCAGAAGGATGTCAAAATTCATGAACATTATTCATCCTTAGTCAGTTGTTCTAAGTTTAATTTGTAACATATATAAATGTAGGTAAAAAATAAAAAATAAAAATAAAAATTTGAGAAGATAGCTAGGGTCACAAAGCACTGCCCGGAGCCCCGAATCAGGCTTGAGCCCTCTGCCAGTTGGGGGTTTGTGAGTAGTACGCACCATCACTGGTAACAGATATCGGAGAAGCAAAATGCTGAATTCCGACTCATAGAGGAGGCAACGGGAAACCACTTCAATTCATTTTGCAATTCACACAGAAAAAAGGAGAATATGTAAAGGGGAGTGATCGTCATTAAAAAAAAGTTTGACTAGTGGGGCACAAGGCTGAAATTTTAAGTCTTCTAGGGAAGTTCCTACTAGTTTCAGAAGTAATTGTCAGTGAGAGTATCTTACTAAACATTACTCCATGACGAGGAACACTAATCATACATTAACTAAGTTAGACTGACTCAAGTAAGTGCACCCATTGACGATTAACGTACTACTGTTGTAATCTCTTCCAAAGCGAACTTATAAAGCAGCTGCACTTAAATGAAATCAAGATAAAGAGATTTGTAAAATAAAATTTTACACGTTTGATGTAAACGGAATATTTTTTAATGTCAAAATAAGTGAACTCAGCATTCAGAAAATTTGTTGTTTTCTCATTTGTTTCAGTGCTTCTGTTCACTTTGAAAACAAAAACGAAAAACATTTAGTACTTTAAGCAAAATCTTATTATCCTGACTTTCACATTAAAGACAAAAAATGAACTCGCAATCAACAGCAGAAATTAAAAAGATAAATGTAAGTCCGAAAAACATGCTTATATGTAATTTAGGAATAAATGAATAAATTATGCTATGACTTTCATGTTATATTAATGATCCTGAAGCACGTTTTATTAATTAACTTCACTTTTTACATTTTCAAATTGTTTTGCAATCGACAGTTTTTATGAAGAAGGCGCCTTGTCGTAGATAATGGTTAACAAATTAGTCAGATTGGCCATTATTATTGAGTAGTGAGTTTGATTCTCACTGGGTGTCTCATACTTGTAGCCGTGTGCTAAATTAATGTAAACTTAGTAAATAACAATTTTTCGTATGAAAAGGACATTTGATAATGTCGTATTTTTCAAGACGTGTACAATTATAGCTCTCCATGATTTTCTATTGTTTTTAGCAGCTCTGTATAATGCAGGGATATGTGTTGTGATGCAGTTGATATCAGCTCGGAACAGGAAATCGGAGAACCGAGTTCGAAGTTCAGTTGACTTCGTTGCATTCATTTACATGCAAATATCCTTGAGAAGGTAACTAATCCGTCTCTTCTCTCCAGCTATCGATTAAATAACAGACCAGATCAGGTTCTATAGCCATGGTTAGCAACCAGTCTACCACAGAAAGTAATGGCAGCCTACGGCGGAAAAATCTTCTGACTAGTCAGTCATGTCTCATTTCGAGACATGATCGCCTAGGCGTATATCACGTATGACACATACACACACACACACACACGCATATATATATATATATATATATATATATATATAAACTTATTTATAAATGGAAATTTGTCTGTGTGTGTGTCTGTGTGTGTGTGTCCGTTACCTAAAGACTTCGAAACGGCTGAACCGATTTTCTTGAAAATTTACACAGTTGTACTATAAGCGTCTGCGAGCTTTCTTAACTAGGTTTTGTGTCGAGGTACCCCCGATAAATATCGAAAATTGATAATCAAAAAAATCGCGTTATAGAAGAAGTGGTCCGATTTTAATCAAATTTGATACACTCATAGACAAAGACATAAGAAACGATATTCAGAAGTTTCAAGGTTGCAGTTCTTACAATAGTGCAGAAAATCGATAATATATATATATAAAAGGCAAGATGTTTGTGTGTATGTATGTATATCTTCCTGTATGTCTGCATTTTTTTCAGCCTTTTATCTTAGTTTTTGCTTCGGGTTTGGCTCTAAATAGGTATAATTGTATTTCTTAGTCTCAGTCATGATACCATTTACTCAGAGGACTTATTTAGCCTTCAAAATTCAGTTTACGACGAAAAAAACTCATCTGATATCGATACCAGGAAATCAAAATTTGACTTGCATTCATTCATTTTTCTTTCAGTCTACGGTTTCGCTTTAACTGGAAACAACTATTGCTTTTTAGTCTTTCGTGCCAACGCCCAAAGAGTCTGATCTCCAGAACCATGGATTAGTTTTAAAGCTTTCATTACACCCGAGCAACGCCGGGCTATACTGCTAGTATATATATATATATATATATATATATATATATATATATATATATATATATATATATGACCTCACTAGACAGCTGAAGAATACATGTTACGATTAAGATTTAACTTATGGCGTTGAGAATAGTGTTGAAGGTGTTGAAGAGTTGAGTATATGTACTGTCACTGTCAACAATAATCAATGTAGAAAAGCTTTGTGCTCTAAATATACGAAATAATAATTTAGAACTGTCATGAGATGATTGCGCAGAGGCTACTTGAAGTTGGAAACGGGATTACTATTAATAGCAGAACAAGTGTTATATTCACGCATTACATACAAAAGAGAAGAATCTGATAAATGATACCTGCGCCGAGACTGAACAGCTGAAATTATTATAAACAAAAAGATAAGACATAAATCTCTTTTTAAAGCAAATGTCAGAATGAAAAAAAAGTGAAATGTTAGGGAAATATTTGTCAGTGGAATGAAACATTATGCTATATAAAAGTGATGTTATTCTAGTAGTTATAGGATTTTTTTTGATCGTATCACCCCGAGCTCGGCGGTAATGCCAGTGATGTGCAGGGGGCTACATAAGAGTAAAGAGATTAAGTAGAAGAGAGTGAAGAGGAAGAAGAACCAGTTAGAAAGGAGCAAGAGAAGGATGGGAATACAGGTTGTGACACGATAACTAGACATATATGTATTTTATTATAATAGATTAAAATAGAAAATAGATTAGAATAGAAAATAGTTTAAAAACATATTTAACAAAAGTGAAAAAGAAGAGGAAAAAAATAAATAAATAGACGCGTTTTCTTTTATGAGGAAAATTGTCCTCCGGTAAATATTTGACTCAGTGGCAAGTTCAGCAGGTAGGTTTTCGATGACCCGGTCAAAGGCTGTCCTTTACTGTATCTTGACCACACATTAAGCCTTTTCCGGCGGAAGCCTTATTAAGATAAAAAAAAAGATAACTGAAATTTCAGACTTACAGTCGCCGGTGTTTGTCACCGGTGGTCTAAAGCATTTCCGGATTTCTGGATTCATATTAAATAGAGTCAGTTAACAAGTGAGTCAGTTAAGTTAAGGGTAGAACCACGACTGGGGAAAAACAGACAGACATTTTTTGGCCCGGCTATATGGCCGGGAATTCCTACTATAAAATGACCATGTGTCACATCCAGCCTACGTGGGAAGGCTAGTAAATACAGTCAGTTAAGTTAAGACGAGTTAAGTGAAGGGGAGTTCGCCGGGTGCGAGCTTGAAGTAAGGATCTCCGTTCGTCTTGTTTCGTCCAGTTCGGATTTGTTGATCTCCATTAATTAGAGTTAGAGCTGTGTGTCACATTCGCCTGCCCCAACCAAAAAGGCTAACTCTAAACGAATAAAGCATCCTTTCAGCTCATCCAAGTTGTGGAAGTTCGTTCCTTATAGTCAATCTTGTACCCCCGGCTGTCCGGCCGACATTTTCAACGAACTCCCGGCAAAAACACAGCGTGGAGAACGGCCGCCGGAGAAAATTGTTCAGGACGGACCGTTGGGGTGGTACACAGGTGTGATGACAGTTGCAAAGGTGGAGAGAAAGGAAAGGATATACGGGATGGTGAAAGAACTAGAGTCAAGTGGTTAATAGATCAGTATTGACATTGCATTTAAATTCCTGGAGGTTGTAACCGTCAGGAAAGCAAGAATATGGAAGCGAGTTTCACAGGCGGGAAGTGCGAGAGAAGAAGCTGCAGGAGTAGAATTGTCGTCTGCATCTGGTTAATCTAACTGTGAATGGGTGGGACCCAGTTGCCAATCTGGTTGCACGAGTAAACACACAAGGATGGCTCGGAAGTTTACAAAAAGTTTTACAGAAAGATTAGAAGTACTAAAAATGGGAAGAAGAATCGAAACCAAATGACGGAAACAAATGAAGGATACCGAGAAAAGTGGTGGAGCATTGAGGTACTTAGCTTTTAGTGAAAGCCAACAAATACGGCTCGTGTGAAAACTCTCAACAAATAATAATAATAATAATAATAATAATAATAATAATAATAATAATAATAATAATGTCTATTTACTTATTTAATTATTGCCTTTTATTTGAAAACGATGATCTAATTTCGATATGTCATTATGAACCTTACCAGATCATATAGGCATATAACCTCCGTCATTCATTTCCATTTGTTAATTTTTGTGTGTGGGAATGAAAAGTTCACCGGTATGTTTTAATGACATCATCATATTTACATCCACAAGCGCAATAATGCAATTCATACTTGATTCTCAGGTTTTGTATTTCATTTTAGACTTGACCAATTTTTATGGTTTGTCATTATAATTAAACCCTTTGTTGTCAGCGACTTTTAAGAAACCGGATTGCCAAGAGCAGACATTAGGTTTTCCCAAACGCTGCTTTTAATATACATTTAGAAAATTACAAATTTCAAAAGATGACCGTTTTATGAAAACTACAATATTTTTTATGTTCTAATTGTAATATTCTCAATTTTTATTGTTGGTGATTTTATTTGTTAATGTAGAGATTTGTGGCTGTCTGATGAGTCCCTGAACCTGTTTACTGATCGTTCGGAATATGATTAATAAACATTAATAAGAATCGTCTTAAATTCACAAACAGAAAAGGAGGAATGCTTCTTGTCTGAAATATGAGAGATGTGAAACCGTTTTAGGCTAAAACTAGTTTCTGCCGTACGTGCACTTACGAAGTAATTAAATGTGGTAGGATCTCTTTATTCTAGTGAAATACATTTGATTTATGAATGCGTTATTAAACCTTCTGTTTAATAAAGATTACATAAAATATTATTGAAAGTGAAATTGTAATCAAATGCCGATGGAAAACAATAATTATTTTCCAGAATTACGATTCAAATCGATAGAATAACATTTGCCAAAATTTCTGATTTTTTTAAAACTGGTTTTGCCTTTATGATAACGTAGCACTACAAAACTTATCCAAGTTCCGACTGCAGAAGCTATCACCTCCCGGTTATATCCATACTAAGGATGGAAACTGAAGAAGCCTAGTGCAGCACCCAGAATGCAATACAACAGACTCGTGAACGACTTGAACCTGCAGGAAAAATATAAGGACAGTGAAATAAAGAGACACGAGGGATAAACCGGAAACGCCAACTAAAAATGTGACACACTAAAAGAAGCGTTAGTGACATCAGCAAACGACATCTTCGCAAAGGAAAACAGACGTAAAAGGAAAATGAGAGGATCATGAACGAGATTCTCGACATGATGCAAAAGAGACAGAAAACAATGCCAAGACAGTCACGGAATACAGGAAGCAACACAAAGTTTCCAGTATTACGTGAAACACCTGTCTCTGTCTATTCGTCTGAGCCTCACTCTATTCCCTCACTCAGACACATGCACACATGCACGCATACATAGTCACACCTACACACACACGTAAACCATTTTCATTTAAACCATTCCAAAAATATATACATATATATGTATATATGTACGTGTATGTGTGTGTGTTAAAAATTTAGATAGAATATCTAAATTTATTTATAAATGGAACTTTGTCTCTGTGTGTGTATGTGTGTATGTGTCCGTTACCTATAGACTCCGAAACGGCTGAATCGATTTTCTTGAAAATTTACACAGTTGTACTATAAGCGTCTGCGAGTGTTCTTAGCTAGGTTTTGTGTCAAGGTGCCACCGATAAATATCCAAAATCGATAATCGAAAAAATCGCGTTATAGAAGGATTGGTCCGATTTTAATCAAATTTGATACACACATAGACAAAGACATAAGAAACGATATTCAGAAGTTTCAAGGTTGCAGTTCTTACAATAGTGCAAAAAATCAATAATATATATATATATATATATATATATATATATATATATATATATATATATATATATATTATAAATTATATTTTAGAACATGTACATAACTTCAACATCAATTGTGGTTATTAACCTTACTTTATTAGTTAAAACTAATAATGGTTCTACACCTTATTTTAATTCTTAACTTCTATTTTCATATCTATTCAATATATAATTCATCTTATTTTGGTTATGATTATGGTTATTAACCTTAATTGATTCTATTCTAATATTGATTATTAACCTTACTCTAATTATGGTTATTAACTTTACTAATTGTAGCTATTAACCTTACTTTCTAATTAATCTTAATTAATACCGATTATGGTTACCAACCTCACAATTGATGTTGATCAATATTAATTATAAAGTAAGGTTAAAGACCATAATTAGGAAGGTCAATAACCATAATTAGAGTAAGGCCAATAACCATAACCATAATTAGAGTAAGATTTATAACCATAAATAAAATTACAGTAAGGTTAATAACCATAACCATAGCCATAATAAATCGAATCATATATAGACTAGATATGAGAATAGAAATTTATATGAGAATAGAAAATTAAAACTTACAAATTTAATAGTGAAAATGATTTCCAAAAAATGATCTAATTAAAAATCAAAGATTTAAAATTAAAAATTGAGTAGAGAAAGCGATTCCCAAACAATGATATAAAAAATCAAAAATTAAAAATGTAAGACAAAAAACACATTCCCTAAACCCAATATTAAGATTAAACATACAAACTTACACCGATTGTAAAGACTCTGCAAAAATAAAAATAAACAAAAAAAATATCCGCACCAACTAATAAATTCCAACGGTCACAGACTGACTACATTATCTTGCTAACACCCACCAACACCACACTAACACTCTCCACAAAAAATTCCAACTGTCAACGAAATATCACAATATCAAAAACCCCCCAGCCAAAACCCCTAACAAAACGACATAAATGAAAATGAAAAGGATTCCCAGTACCACATCGCCTAACGAAGCATCGGTACTCCGATGCAGAAACGGCAGCGCCTTCGTAGCGATTATATATAGAGAAGTTATGTACATGTTCTAAAATATAATTCATAATAAATATTCACAGCTTTATATAGAAAATTATATATCGAGCACTGTTTTAAATTAATGTTTTGGACGTGGAAAGAATTCTTCGTTCTGTATTCACTCGGATATATATATATGGCAAGATGTTTGTGTGTGTCTGTTTATCTGTCTGTATTTCCTTTATACAAATCCACAATTTCTATCCGATTCTCACCAAACTTCACACAAATATTCTTTAGGCTGAGTCTGAGCTCCAGGACCATGGATTAGTTTTAAAGCTTTCATTACACCTGAGCAACGCCGGGCTATACTGCTAGTATATCTAAAAAGACAATATCAATATAGACACAAAAACTTATCTTTCCTCCTTTGAGGGACTTTATCAAGTCAATTTTTATTTTGTCATTATTCATATACAGAGTGCGCTCAATGAATTGTCGTCTGATTTAGTCAAAAATCAAAATAACATAGACATCTTTTTTTAACAGATATATTTGCCAAAATTACACAACAAAAAAAGTGTTTGATATACTAAAGAGTAAATTTTTTAAAATAAAATAGCCATTGGTTTTAACCGCAGCCTGCAGAAAATTTAGGAATCTCCTGCAATTCTTCTAGACAGTCTCCTTGTTTAAGTTTGTGAATGTTGCCATAATTCTTGTCTTCATACTGTTGCCACACCTTGTCGGGTGCCCCTGCTATTCTCCTCGGGCTTCTCGACAAAATACAGCGAAGAACCTGTAATGTGATTGATACCGACTTAGTTGAACGCCTGCAGTCACTCTCTCACCGGCGTGACATGGCTTCCCTGTGCCTCTTCTATAAATACTTTCATGGCTTCTGCTCTGATGAACTTAAATCACTGGTGCCCCCTAGGTATGAGTTTGCACGAGATACTAGATTGGCAACTAGGTCCCACCCTTTTACAATGAAACCGATGAAATGTAACCGCAATTTCTACTCCCTCTTGTGTGGCACAGTGCAGAATCCTCTTGCCAAAAATAGGGTCTTCCAGTAGCCACTTTCATGAACCAGAAAGCACTACCTACCCAAAGCAGTGGATCTAGGCCTCCGTGTTTAGGCCCTACAGAAAGATGGTTGGGAGTATAGCGTCGCCATCACTAGTGATCACCCCAAAAACCTTCGTAATTACCATTAGACTCATCGAATTCTTTCCGACTTTTTTGCACTATCCTCAGATTGATCTCCAAACACTCTGAAAGGTTCATATTGGCGCTTCCGGCGCGAATGCCAAGCAGTAAAGCATGCTGTTTCTGGTGGGGTGAATTTCTGGCTGAGTGAATTTTGTCATGGTGCGCTTTTTCTCATAAACGGTGCTCTACTGTACTGCGTAGACGACAAAATCAAAAGCAAAGAGTGCGCATACCCGAAATTAAAAATATAAGATGCGGTAATTTACCCATCGCATCCTGTAGCTAGCTAGCTAGATAGATAGATAGATATAAGCGTGTTTGTATCACAGAAATGTTCACTGATAAAAAAGAAATGCAGAATTATAACAATCGAAAATAGATTTCATTATCTTACTAGGAAGGGGTGCTGAAAAGTTCTTCACCTGACCCCATATAACAAAATCAGCCCAAATGTTCAAACATTAGAATTTTGAAAGCGTTTCTTCGCCACGTTGAGAAATTTTCTGCACTTCCGCATACGTTTTTACGAAATTCGTGTACATTCAGATTTTAAGGAAGCGCTTCGACTGGTTCTAATAAAACTTAATTTCTTCAAAATTCTTCCTCTCTTCATGTGTTATCAGCTTTCAGGAGGTAGGAACATTGTCTCTCCAAAACTTCTGCTTTTCTACCAACCTTATTTGTCTTTTTTTGTTGTTGTTGTTGCTGTTTTTGCGCATTCAATCAAAGCCGTTAAGTAGGCTCTGTTTCTTCTGCTTCTCTTGTGTTTATGTAGGCCCTGTGAATATTAAATTCTCTGGGCCGTCTTTACTCATTATGTGTTTCAGACATTTTATTTTCTTTTTCTTATAAAATCGTCACTTATTACAATCGTTACAAGAAATCTTGAAGATTCCGAAAAGTCTTACAAAACGATTAGAAGTATTAGAAATGGTTGGGGAAAAGGGAATCAGAACTATCCCAACAAATTTCGTATCCCTGTCGCTTTAAGCCTTTTTTGGGGGGGTGGGGGGTGGAGATTGCCCAATATTCACGGCGATATAGGAGATTAAAAATTGCACAGTAATGTAATATTTCCAGTACTCAGTCTTTTCATTCACTGTAACCCCACGCACACTAGGTGTGGACCCGCCTTGCTTGGGGTGAAATGAGTAAAAACGAAAAAAATAAAAAAATTCAGCGTTTTTTTTGTTGTTGTTGTTGTTTTTTTTGTGTGTGTGTGTGTGTGTAATTATTAAATTTGTGGTGATACCGAGCAAAAGCGATGGACCGGATTTCACGATCAAAAAGCAAATGACCAAAAGTCGTCCGTGCGCCGCCGGCTCCGCGCAGATGTTCCGGTTGAAAACTAAAAATTAATTAAATATTAAATTTCCAGTTCGCGAGCCTACGCGAATTTTATTTATCAGCCAATGGGAAGCCCAGAACCAAATACAAGTGTGAAATCCCAAATGGGCTGCAGTGATCCAAAAAGAAGATATAAAAAGCAGATACAGAAAGCATCGAGAGGCAGACCGACTCGAGGAGAGGAGTGTAATTAGTAGCCCCCTTGACCGAAGTCAAGTGGCTTACTATATTCGCCTCCCTTATCTCTTTCCTTCTTCCCTGCCTCAAAAACTACTTACTGACCTAAGAAGCGAATACATCAAAGATTGTTTCCTTAGATACAAGACGCCTCCACACTACTTTAAGTATCGAATTCTCCTTGTCAGCTTTCTATTGCTAAAATGAACAACACCCACAATGTAAGCATTAATCTTGCCTGCAGCATTTTATTACCACAATAAATTTACTAAGTTCCATTAATTTATGAAACATTAACAAAATTTCTACTCGAAATTCTGCAATACAACATAACTATTTGCATATGAGCGTCCAAGCGTGTATCACGTATGACACTTAACTGACTGATTCTAACACTAATAATGTATTATAAAGTATTAAAATGTTCTAAACCTAATTCAAAACAACACAATTGTACAAAAGTAGGTTATCCACTAAAAATTGTACCCTTGAAAATATTAAGAGACTCTGAAATCAGCTTACCAATCATTGCTCAACGACGATACCTAAAAATGTATGTGAATTTGTATGTGAATTTGTATATTTGCTTGAATAGTATAAAAATATTGCCGTTAAGTTTTAATATTTTTCAATAAAAATACAAACCCTTTTCACTATTTAACTTTTCCATGCTGGGTTCATAACAAATTGTAATTTCCAATATAAATCCATCTGAGCATGTCTATGTGTCAGCACAATCGAAAGTTCAACTTCGACGGTGTTCGAGTTCAGGTAAAGGGAAGACATTGAGTGACCAATTCCACAGTAGACATAATATGTTCTAATTTGTTCCTCATAATTCTTTACTTTATTTGAATTCGGATTAGATTATGGCGGAACTAAATAAAATACATTAATTAGAATCTTTTTAATTGAAATTTAAAGACATAACTTTTGCAGAAACACGAAAATACGTGAAACACCTGTCTCTGTCTATTTGTCTGTGCCTCACCCTACCCCCACACTCACACACATGCACACACGCATGCATACACAGTTACACATACGCACACGCAAACATCCCGGCCAGAAGCAAGTGGATATGTCTAGCCACACTGATGAGCTGTGTACAGCGAAACAGGCTTGTATGTGGATGACTAATATATTATGCTCTCTTTACGATTGAGCTCTCTGGAGAAGAGAATTTTAAAAACAGTTTCCACTTCGGCTATAATACGTGACTCTTCAGAAATGAATTGAGTTCTCTCGGTGACTGGCGTCTGTATACACTGCTTATGTACAAGGCGTTAAAATTTCCCTTCTCTGATGCCATCGCCGACTGACATCATATCGGTTGAGTTCTGATCCCGGCCAGAAGCAAGTGGATATGTCTAGCCACACTGATGAGCTGTGATACAGCGAAACGGGCTTGTATGTGGATGACTAATATATATGGTTGAGTTTTAATAGTTTTTGGCGCCATGATTGTTGGTTTTTCAGTGGTAAAATGCACTTTGGCAAGCTGTTTTTTATCTCTCGATACTGGGGTGGAGATTAAGCGTGGATAGCCCTTAGTGTAAAGAACTTGTCACTTTAACCATAGAAAAAAATCCAGCCCCGATCAGTGAGAACATCATAAAGGTCTCCTCACGAGACTTCGAAGTAGACAGGAACCTGCTCAGTTAGGTGACAAATTCTTTATATTAAATCTATCTATCTATCTTTCTTCTTTTTAATCATAAAAAACGCCACTGATGTGCAGGGGACTACGTAAGAGTGAAAAGATTGGAAAAGAGAAAGCCGGAAACCACATCCTAAACAGGAAACAAGGGATGAGACTCTTCATCCGTTCAATAGACGTGGGTGGAGTGTGGACCGGGCGATAGTTTAGTCTATCTACTCCAATTGAAATATATATATATATATATATATATATATATATATATATATATATATATATATATAGTAGTGCAAAATGAGTGTTGGCTGGTGTTAGTAAGACATTACTCGTATAATAAAATGCATACCAATAATAAATGTACCTGACCAGTTTCCAATCTGCGCCTGACGATTGCTTCGTACATGAAAGTCATAGGTGTAAAAAAACTATATTATTATCGGAAAGAAATTAGAACATGTCTTGTTTACATTTAAATGTATACCACACAAAAATGTTCAATATTACTACAATAACGCCAGCGTCCACTACTATTACTACTAATAATAATATAATGAAACGGGGGGGGGGGGTTCTTGAATTAATAAGCTATATCCCATATTAGTATAAAGAATCTGAACTTAACAGCCCTGATTATTCTTTTTACCTTTATTTTTCTATTACTTTTTGCTTACATCAATTCTTTTTGTGTAAATCTACTTTTGAACAGATAATTCTTTAGCTAAGAAAGAAAGAAAGAAAGAAAGAAAGAAAGAAAGAAAAGTACATTACACTTCATTGTTAGCTTCACTTGTTCATTGATGACTGTTAGCCATTTTAATTTATTTTTAAATATATTTTCTTCGACCTTTTGTAGAAATACTACTACTGTACTACTACTACTACTACTACTACTACTACTAATAATAATAATAATAATAGAAAAACAGTGACAACAAAAAAAACAATAATAATATATGCAAGTGTGTGATTAAGAAAGATAAAGGATTTCAAGTGACACGATTGAATATTAGCAGAATCAAAGATGAAAGTCAATGATTTATCTTTGATCTTACATGCCGACAGATAAAATATGTCTTTAACGGTGTCAAAACAATTTCTTAAGTAAAAGAACACAAATCAAGAATTGATGCTGCAATATTATCCGATATTATGGAATTATTAAACGAAAGAAAAAAGTAAGAAATAGCGTCTTATTGAAGGGCTCTTGCATTCAACATACATATAACGATATGTATACCCGCTAATAAACAAATATATACTTGCAACAAAATCTATTAAACACTAATAATAATAATAATAATAATAATGGCTTCCGATTTTAATCAATTGGAGATGTTAACAAGTACGTGTTTTGTCTTGGGGAATTAAGATGGTTTACAATAAATATCTCGTTCAGTACGAAAGCTTCACTTGTCAGTTGCCTGACCAAAACCATCTGAAGATGTCCCTTAGGGGCTGACGCACACATTGTGCAACTTTGTTTAAGAGTGAGAGAGGTCGAGGAACATTATAATTGGGTTTTGAGAGTTGTTTTTTGTTGTTTTTTTTAATCTGAAAGTTGATTGGAAGTTAATCTCCATACTTGAGAACACTATATCGTACACATTTGATTGTTGCTATGCAAGAGCCTGGTATATCCTTATCACTTGCCATGTTGCTGTACATTCAATAATAATAATCATAATGTTATAATTAAGTTTGTGCCTTAGTCAGCATGTACGTTATGCCCTGTTAACAACCCATAAATAATGGACTATTCCGTTTAGAGTTCGGCCATAGATTGAAAAGACTTATCAGAGACGTTGTTTTGTTTCAGTGAGAAAAAAAATACAAGATAGAGGTGGCGTTGACGCGCTTATATGTTTAACGTCTGCTTCAGTGAAACGGGAAAAAATTCAATTTTTAATCTTTTTATTTCTCCCCTCTTTTGGAAATAACGACCGGCATTCATACTTATTATTGGTATTACAATATTTCTTTAAAGTTGTTAAGTTCAAATACATAATGGTGCAATGGGAGAATATTCACTGCTATTTTATCGCACAATGAACTTATTCAAGCATTAATTTAAAAATTATGATTCATCAGAAAATTCAAATAAAAACCTGTGATATTTTTTATGGGTACATATACTACTACTATTACTACTACTATTATTATTATTAACAGACGAACTTAAGTCACTGATGCCTCCTCAACAGGTGTTTACTCGTGCAACCAGACTGGCATCTGGGTCCCACCCATTCACAGTCAGGTTAGCCAAATGCAGACGACAATTCTACTCCTGCAGCTTCTTCTCTCGCACTTCCCGCCTGTGGAACTCGCTCCCGTATTCTTGCTTTCCTGACGGCTACAACCTCCAGAAATTAAAATGCAAAGTCAATACTCATCTACTAACCACTGGACTCTAGCTCTCTCCCCACCCCTGTATAACCCTCCCTTTCTCTCCACCTATGTATCTGTCATCGCACCTTCTTTCTCAGCTTTCTATTGTTCCTTTCTAACTAGTTTGTACTCCTCACTCTTTTCTAATTAATCTTTTTACATTTCTGTAGCCCCCTGCACATCAGTGGCGTTTCCTCCTTGCTCGGGGTGAGATGATTAAAAAAAAAAAAAATAATAATAATAATTGCATAATACATTCAAAAGGGAATTTCAAGTGGGTGAAAAAGTCCAAATACTCTATAATACTGCAACAGCAAAGAACCTAAGAAGAAAGCAGAATCAAATGTAATGTCCCAAAGGTAAAACGATGGCAAGATAAGCCACTTTCTGGTCAATACACTATCCATACCAAACAAGATTATGTAGACAAACCTCATACCCATTAGCGGTTACGTAGTTCAGAATTAAAAACTGAAATTTTATTCTTGCACAGGGCCAATGCTTGCTAACTAGATATTACCAAACACACATACTGAAATATTGTGTTAATCCGAAATACAGATTCTTTGTTAAATATCCAGAAACAATTGTCCATCTTGTTTCAGGTTGCACGGTGTTAGCACCCACTGAATCCAAAATTCGGCATAACAGAGCGAGACAATATCTGCACTGGAAAATATGGAACTTTTACGGGCAAGAAAATAGAAAGCATGGACGTCATCCCGAACCGGTTGCAAAGAATCGGACCTGTAACAATTTTATGAGATTTTATAATACACACAAACAGAAAAATCAAAACTAATCACCCAGACATCGAGATCAAAGACTAAAAAAAAAAAACAGAATATACTTTTTTATTGACATTGGAGTTCTGGTAGATTGTAATGTATCTTTGAAGATTTTCAAAAGACAAGGATCTTGAAGTGCAAATCTAAAAAATGTAGCACATGAAGACACTAATAATTTTAGTTGTAGTTAGAGTCATCGGATTTTGATAGACTCATTAGAGGGATTTCTGGTAGCCCGTGCTTTAAAAAATACAAAAAATGGTACTCATACCTTACGAAGTCAGTAAGTATTATATAATATGTGTATGATTTTGGTACTTTTATTTGTTTTCAGAAATGCTTAGTGGAAAATGTCATGATGCCATTTCTGACATTAGGTCTCTCGTTGAGACCAGGGAAAATGTGAGTATACATCAGAATTCAAAGGAAATGTACTACTGCTACTACTACTACTACTACTACTGCCAATAATAATAATAATAATAATAATAGCAACAGTTTGAAAAATGTTTCGCTACAGTTAAAGCAGTTACGTTTCGCTTTAGTAAGAAAAATACAACGTCTCAAAAAGAAGCAAGGTGATTGGAAATTGTATTAAAAATAAACATTACTGAAAATTAGATTTTCTTCTTTAATGCTCATCATTACTAGTTAAGATTTACAAAAGCCATAGGAATAGAAGTTTAGCAATATACGTAAAATAATAAAATCCCAGCTAAGAGCATTTAATAGTAAGTGTTTCTGAAAATGTATCTAACTATTCTGGTAATGACATATATTAAAGCGTCTTTTTATTTTAATATTAAATAATGGTCAGAGCAATCGACAATCCAGAGCGCGTTTAATGAATTCTACTAACAGATGAGAGAATCTGAAATTAGGATTAATGCATTAGAGAAAGAGACGTTTCCATAAATGCTGGCCTTTTCAACATACCTAAGAGCAACTGTGCCTCAGGAGGAATATTTGGCTTAATTCAATCGTTCCTAACAAATCGTGTAACGAAATTCGTGTTGAATGGATACGCTTCTCGTTAATTTCATATTAATGCAGGAGTCTTCCAGGGTTCTATCATGGGACCTACGCAGTTTCTGATCTTCATCACCGACCTTCCCGATGTCATCAGTTCCTAACTAGATATTTATGCAGATGATACAACATTTACTCATTTCTTAGTAGCAATTCAGATACAGCAAAGTCAAATTGGCAAGTGGTCTCGAAAAGGATTGCCAATCAGTGGTTAACTGGAACAAGAAATGGCTTGTAAATTTTAACGCCTTCAAAACGAAACTGCTTTCAATTAATCACCACAGATAACCTTTTCATCTGCAATCTGCATGGCTGATGCTAGACTCCAGGAGAACAACGTTTTGCCTACTATTTTGTGCTCATGTTTTCCAGTCATGAAGTGAAATGATTATATTGAATCAATTGTCTACTGTAGGAAAGTCGCTTCATTGTGTCTTATCGAGCAGTTTTTTGTTAGAATCCGTCCTGTACCTTTATACATCTATCATTTGTTCGTGCGTTGAACACTTTTGCCATGTATGGTCAGATGCTGTTACTGTATATCTCGATATTCTTGACAACGTTCTAAGACGTTCTCTCACGTAATCAATCCTGACTTGGCATTTCGACTTCGCTCACTTTCTCGCCAATGTGACGTGACCTCCCTGTCTATATTTACAAATAGTTTCATTGCAATTGTTCTGATTAGCTTTTTTTTTCTTAATTTCTCTACTGCATGCTACCAGATAGGCAAGTAGGTGTCACTGGTTTACTGTTGAATTAGCTAAATTCAACTGTCTGTTCTAGTCTAATAGTTTTTTCTCACACTTCTCGCCTGTAGAACTTTCTTCCGATCTCTTGCTTCCATACCACCTTCAAAAATTTAAATTCAACATCATTCACTATTAATAACTTTCTGAATTCTGTTCTTTAAATGAATAGTCCTTTAATTTTTTAAAGATAGATTTTTATAAATTTCAACCGAAAGCAGTCGTCTGCTCGGTCAATGAATGTCGAAAGTCTCTTCATAAGGAAACGGCTAATATTAACATTACAATTTAAAAAACAATTTTCGAATCAATACTTGGATTTGATCCTACTGTTTTTAAATTCAGTTTTCCTCCTCTTAGGCTGGTTGCTAACTCAAGAGAACTCAGCTTTTCTCCCTGTTATTTATCCTATGAGATGTGCGTTGTGGTGCAGGGATGTACGTTGTGGTGCAGTGTATATCGGCTTGGCACGACAACTCGGGGAATTGAGTTCAAACTCCAAGTGAATTCCTTGCATTCACTTACGCACAAAAAAAACGCGTTCATTGAAACGATTTTTCAAATTTCTATAGTTTCTTATACGACATCATGACATTTTAACAATATTTATGACATCACGAAAAATATTCTTTCTATGATTCAGTCACTTAAGTGCCATACGTGATACACGCTTAGGCGATCATGTCTCGAATAAGACATGACTGACTGGGTAGAAGATTTTCTGGCAGTAGGTTGCCATCACTTTCTGCGGTAGACTGGTTACCAACCAAGACTACAGAACCCAATTTGTCCTACTATTTAATCCATAACTGGAGAGAGAAGAGACGAATTAATAACTTTCCCAAGGGTATTTGCGCGTAAGTGAATGCAACGAATTTAACTAGAATTCGAACTTCGCTCTCCGATTTCTTGTCCGAGCCGATCTTCAAAAACAATATAACAATATTAAACCTGAAAAATTTTTTAAAAATCATGCAAAAGATGTTCCAAAAAACGTGAAAAATGAAAGAAATGTGGATTTAATCAAACGCTTATATCAATATGAAAGGGATCTTGTACAAAACAAAACACTCAATGCATTAGTTGTTCATCGTAACAAGGTCTAACCATGATTTGGACTTAAAGAGAGTTTTCATTAAAAGAAAAAATCAAGGTGGAAATTATTAAGGCGGAAATGAGCTAATTTTGGAATCTTCCACGGTAAATCTACGTCCTGGATCTTTCAACATAAATCCTTTCCTAACAAAACTAGTTCTGATCCTAATATGGGATATTCAAAAGCAATAGATATAAAAAAAGGAAAGTGACAGAAAATTGTGTGATGTCGCTAAGATTATGAGTCTGCCGCCGGAAATTGAAATATTTACAATTTAAATCTGTGTGTTTAACGTTCTTTGATGTATTTGAACCGGCGTTTGATGCATTTTCTTCCCGACTATATCGCGTGTTTAGTCTCTTTAGGAAAATGTGTTTGACTCATTCCGGCGTTCCCTCGTTTGTTGGAATCAATTTTTGGTCACTTACAGGTGGTATAATTTACAAAGGCGTTCTCAACTTTTATTTAAGTTTTCTCAACTTCCGACAAAGTTGTTTTATTCAGAAATAAATCTGACACACACACACACGCACACACACACACAATTATATATATATATATATATATATATATATATATAACTATCGATAAAATCATTCTTAGTCTTAAGTAGTTCCTTCAAGCGTTGAAAGACGTAGCTGATGAGTTTCCCCATTCTGTTATTCATTTACTATCTATCTATCTATCTATCTATCTATCTATCTATCAGATAGATAGATAGATAGATGTGCACACTTGCACGCATGTACCATATGTAATCATAGAAATAACAAATAGGATGTTGTGCTTGTTATATGATATAGAGATGACCTTACACGGATTACATATAATCTTGTTTTCCGATTCACAGTGTTTCACATAAGAAGTAGTATTATATTTTTACACGATGTTTCCTTTATTAATTTCAGATATTAACATCAAGTTGCAATAACCGATTTTTGCTCTTTTCTTATTTTGGTACATATATTTTTATATCAGTTCATATTCTTCAGACGTTTTATGCCGATTTAACCAGGAATTTCATCCAAAGAAATGTCTCTAACATTGCAAGCTCTAAACGATGTCTAACGTATCATTTAACACTGAATAAATACAATTCACAAGACTCATTTATATATCAAGAGAGAGAGAGAGAGAGAGAGAGTTCATTATAATCTATAACCACAGTACAAAAGAGCACTAATTTTTTTTCAGAAAGGAGCGGTGCTTCAAGATGTCATAAAGTTGTTGAGTATTTAGTTTGATAACTGTTCCTTCGCTGTCAACAAGATGATTAAATTTCAAATCCGAACTATTTTTCCGTTTAAATTATTGTTTTTATTAAATATATATAGATATTCATTTTAAGTACAGAATGAGTAAAAATGACTTCAAAGCGACGAAAATTTCCTGTTACCCAAATGTTGTTGCCAGATAAAAAGGAAATTAGAAAAGTAACACGGGTGTAAGTTTCAATTTAATTCAAAATGAGTGTCTATATAGGTTTTTGTGTATATATGTATATTTTAATTCAATGATATCGTTAATATTTCTACAAAGATTAAAAAAATGATGGAATAAACAATGTCTTTTAAAAAATATTTATTTATAATTTCTGAAAAGTTCAATAACATATTATAATTATATGATTTTGAAGGAAATTAAAGGATTATTTTTCTCCAAATTTTGGTGTTCAGTCCGGAGCCGGTGTCGTTTTGACTAAATAAGAGGTCATATATCATCTCAATGTCTTATTTCAAACTCAGATATGCGTGTGCGCGAGTGCCTCTGTGTACGTTAAGTGGCACATGGACATGTAAATCCCTCACATACTATGCAGACATACGCACACACATGACATACGCACCTGCAAAGTCACACGCAGACAGTGTGTGGTGGACAGAGAATCGGTATTTTATAATATTAGGTTGTCGCACATGAAATGACGCACTTTATCTAAACTTATTTATAAATGGAACTTTGTCTGTGTGTGTGTGTGTGTGTGTGTCTATTACCTATAGAATCCGAAACGGCTGAACCGATTTTCTTGAAAATATACACAGTTGTACTATAAGCGTCTGCGAGTGTTCTTAGCTAGGTTTTGTGTCGAGATACCCCCGATAAATATCGAAAATCGATAATCGAAAAAATCGGGTTATAGGAGTGGTCCGATTTTAATCAAATTTGATACACTCATAGACAAAGACATAAGAAACGATATTCAGAAGTTTCAAGGTTTCAGTTCTTACAATAGTGCAGAAAATCGATAATATATATATAAAAGGCAAGATGTTTGTGTGTGTGTCTGTTTATCTGCCTGTATGTCTGTATTTTTTCAGCCCTTTTATTTTAGTTTTTGATTTGGGTTTGGCTCTAAGTAGGTATAATTATAGTTCTTAGTCTCAGCCATGATACCATTTACTCAGAGAACTTATTTAGCCTTCAAAATTCAGTATACGACGAAAAAACTTATTTGATATCGATACCAGGAAATCAAAATTTGACTTACATCCATTCATTTTTCTTTCAGTTTACGGTTTCTTGTTAACTGGAAACAACTATTGCTTTTTAGTCTTTCGTGCCAACATCCAAAGAGTCTGAGCTCCAGGACCATGGATTAGTTTTAAAGTTTTCATTACACCTGCTAGTAGGAAATAAATAAAACACTTCTGAAATGCTATTAAGTTAAACTAGGCACCATGTTATTTACTTAAACTAGGCACCATATTGATGAATGACTTCCCCAACGTAGTTCTAAATTCTTGATCCCATCTTTAAAAAGATTCTCATCCTTTGATGTGATAAACAGTTCAGATACTTCGATTATTTAATCCTTATTAAAGAGGCGCTTGACCATATATGACAGCAGCTTTATAACAAAATTGCGTTATCCCCATTCACAAATGTAGGATGTTTTCTTTTCAATTTTTCGTGCATACACTCACTTTTTCCACAATACGAGGTTGCTGCTATTGTTTCCCCTTCAGGCAAGGATGAATAAGGCATAACCCCTTTGAAAGACCGCCATTCAGTAACCATGAACTTTTAGCGTGCAGTGGAGGTTTTGGACATTGTTTTGATGATTCACTTGCATCTAACTACTGGCCTAATCTCCCTACTGTTGTCAAAGAGTATCCATTTTTCATCGCATGTAATGATTCAATGCAAATTTTTTTCCCCATTTTGTACTTATACAGTACTCGTCATTGTTTCATTGTAATCATTTTCATTGGGCTTATGAAAGAAAAATTATTGAACAAAAAAATTATTTGGAAAGAAAAAATTATTTGGAAAGAAAGAATCAGGAATGAGTCAAGATTTGTTTTTATATACTAAGGAGGTTATTTCGTTTGCCGATCAGATCAACAACCAACCAAAAATGCGTCATTGCATGTCTGACAACCTAATAGATTGAACTAATTACAGAGAACTTACAAGGCCAGGATGCTAAACATAACGCTTGCTGAAATAAAAACCCTTTCATTTTCTCCTTACCTCTGATTTCTTTCTAGTGTAATTCAAATAGATACAAGGAACACAATAATCGAATTGGATAGAGCAAGTTTTAGATTACAAAACACTATTTTCACACTTAGTTACCACCATTAGATATTTATTTTAGAGTTACTCTCAATTTCGTAGACGGACAGATATGCAGATCCGCACTAAGTGTGACTTGTTACATATAGAGCTATCGCCAGTGGTGGAATGCATTACCTACTGCTAACTATGTTTACACCCACTATTTAATTTCCGTAAATGGTCAACAAAAGATCAATGTCAAAGTCAATAACTTTATTTTCCACATGAAAGAATTCAGTGACACACTTTCGATTCGGGCACACTTTCCCGTAAGACGTTATTTTTACAAACTGGCATTTGATAAAAGTAAAAAAACAAAAATGAGAAAATGGCCAAAATGTACAACCGATACCTGCACACTAATAATATTCACCTCTGACATCTTTAGCTAACAATAAAATATATGATATATTACTTTCAGAGTGACTCTTATATATATATATATATATATATATATATATATATGTGTGTGTGTGTGTGTGTGTGTGTGTGTGTGTGTGTGTGTGTGTCTTGGGCGGCAATTTTTCTTTTATGCTGGTTTCATTCTATAGCCGAAAGTGTTTTGAAAAACAAAACATTTGGCCAATTTCTATATAATTTTAATTTCTGAAAAGAAAAAATCATAAGAACACACGAAAAATTATATAAAAATCTTAATATATATATATATATATATATAGAGAGAGAGAGAGAGAGAGAGAGACAGAGAGAGACAGAGACAGAGACAGAGATGATGAATCGCTATACACAGTGATTGGTGGTTATAAAAAATATCATATCTCGGATATTCAGCTCGTTAGAATAATAGCAGTATAAGTTTTATATCATTCTTAAGTGATATTTATAATACACCTCCCTGGTTTTATAATTGCAGTCTTGGGACCAGAAATCTTTAATTTAACTCAACTTCGATAAAAATATGTATACTATAGGTCAAAAGTTTTGATTTACTTTCTCTTAATAATAAGCAAATTTCATTCGTTCATTAATTTCATTAGATCCTACTAAGATAGGATGCTGATTCATTATTAATATTATTATTATTATAGAATATATGATAATTTCCTTCAGGAAGAGAAAGTCCCTCTGGTCTCCGAAGTAAGATAGTAAATTAGCTTTGAAAAAGGTACAACTTTCGATTAACTTTTGGCCTATTGTATAAATGTTTATTTATTGGTTGTAGTTCTTCATTTCACTAACACATTATCTGAGTCGACCTCCCGTAACACTTAGAAAAAGATTTTAATCATTATCAAGAAAAAGTCTGATTGAATCACTGACAATTTGCGTGGATTACTCTGCTTTCTTCTGTGTTAGTCGGCGGAAGAACCTGTTTAAATATATTAGATTAAATGTTAGCAACTTGAAGTTCAATATCTTCATTTTTCTTCATAAAAATATGTTAGAAATACAGCTTTAAATTAAATATATATTATCCCTTCGAGCGATAGTTCAGAATAATCCTTGCTAAGTTGCGATATTTCTTTGTCGTCGTCATTACTTTGCACCTCTTCTTCTTCTGATATTTCTTCAGCAATGTCTTCGAGTTTACTGGATGATTCCGAGGCACTAACTCTTCCTTCTTTTCTTGGAGGCCCAGACGAAAGACTGATAATAACTTTCATGTCGGTGGCAAATTCATTGCCTTTATTTTCACAGAGACGCAAAGCGTTTCGAATTCGCGACGTGCTGAGCATGCTTTTATTAAGGGATAAACAGAATTTCATTGGTGATGTCATTGGTATTTCAAAGAATACGAAAGATGATTTCCCTAAAGAACAAGCAAGAACTGATTTGTGGGTTTCGATACGTTTTGGCTTCAAAAATCCGGAAGCCGTAAGCAAACGAATTTTTTTACCATAAACAAATCTAATGATAGAAGGGAGAGTATCGTTATTAATCAACTCGCGTATAGTTTGTGAAAGTCTTTTGGGGTTTTTTGGGTGAGTGTACACTTGAATAAATTGTCCTGTTGTAGACAGCGAAAAATATACATATTTACCAAATGCATCTTTACATTTAACAAAAGTACCATTTATCAACTTGTGGTGTGACCCACTCGAAGATGACCGACTTCTCGGTGGGTGATGAAATACACCCAGTCGTGGTGGTTTGTCTAAAAGAAACACGTCATCATCTTCAACCATTTTAACCCATACAACGTCTTCATTTTCCTTAACACTAACGTCTTTTTTTACCGGAACAGAAAGATTTTTTGGTAAAGTTGACGGAGGCGCCCCGGAAGCTATAACGTAGCTTGACTGGTCGTCTTGTAAATCACTGTTTATAGTACTCACTCTAGAATTCTGGGAAACAATTGGTTTCCTAGTAGCGGACAATGACCGATTGCGCGCCGATGGTAATGCGTAGTGTGTGTGGTGAATGTGTTTAAATTTCTCCGACCAGTTCTGTATATCTTCAATCAAGAAGAGACTTCCAGTGGGATAGCTAGTCTTCATATGACTATTGTAATACTTGCTTCCACTTTGCGATGACCTTTGTAATATTCCGCGAATCGATGTCAAAGTGAAGAAACCTTTGGTTTCGCTCTTTACCAGAGAGTCAATACTTTGGTGTATGTTCATTTCAGATTCATTCTTCTTTATGTATGGCCGAACAAAAAGACCTGGAAATATAAATAGATGGGGAAAATGATCAAGAATCAAAATTGTGTATTACGTATAAAATATATATTAATATCAATAATCTGTAAGAATCCACACCGCAAATATTAAAACCTGAAAACTTGAGCCATGTTTTTAAATAGCATTGTCAGATCGAGATATTCATTTGAATGTCATGCATGTTTCCAAACACTTACAGAAATACCTAAACCGTCAGACGAATACAACAGCTTTCTCAAATAAAATGTAGTATGCGTGTCTTAGCGAAGACCATCCTTTTGTAACAATGTGAGCTGGCGCTACATAATCAAAAACAAAGAGCTGTACCGAATAACAGAATCTACCTCATTTGAGAACTTTCAACAGTAGCAACATGGATATCACAAATATCTCGAAAATAAAATAATGACATTATCAAAATGTTTTATGTTCCACACTACAAACAAAAGTTCAGGAAGGAAAATCCCATCAATACTGGAAATAGTGATAACAGTTACTGGACTTGAGAAATGTATTTTCCTGGGAAATTGTTTAAAGAAAAATATTTCATAAATTTCAACCGACAACAGTACTCGGTCAACGAATGACGAATGTTTCCTTATAAGAAAACGCCCAATATTACCGTTAACATTACACACACACCATATCTATCTATCTATCTATCTATCTATCTATCTATCTAGATAGATAGATAGATAGCTAGATAGATAGATAGATAGATAGAATGGATGTGCAGTTGGTGTAATGGATAAAATTTAGGATAAAAATTATGAGAGCTGATTTCGAATTCCAGTCAAGTTCATTACATTCACTTGCATATGAGAACGATATAAATCCATCTTTTGGTCTTTTAGCTATGAACTAACTTCGAGCTAACCCAACCATCGATGGATCCTCAAACTCGTCTCCCTAATTTCACTCACAAGGTTTGGGTTAACCCGTGGTATGGAGTGAGATTTGAACCCAAGTTTCATGGTCAGAAAGCAAATGTTCTAACCATATATATATATATATATATGTGTGTGTGTGTGTGTGTGTGTGTGTGAGAGAGAGAGAGAGAGAGAGAGAGAGAGAGAGAGAAGCCGTAAACGTTTTATGAGTGTAGATTTCAGCGATTTTGATCCAATTTTGCGTGTGTGCAATTCTACTTTTTAGTGATAAAAATATGACACGGGTCATAAACTTTATGACTTTATGACCCGTGTCACTTATCACTGAAAAGCAGAATTGCACACACACAAAATTGGATCCAAATCACTGAAAACAATTTTGAAAGAAAAAGACGAAAGCAAATTTCGGGAGTCAATGTAAAAAACTTTTCTGGCTAATGAAAAGTGAGCGATTCTCATAACTGAGAAAAATTTACCAAGCCAGTGTGAAAAATACCCGGCAAAGAAACACGCACGCACATCTACCTTCTAATTTGTTCACCGACCACTTTTCTATATGTACACGATGCTTTCGGCCGTCAGAGACACAGACGGATCTCAATATGTAAAGACAGAAATTTATTCGCCTGAAGAGAGTCACTTTCAGACTCGAAACACGTGTAGTGACACAAATATAATTATCGACAATATATATATATATATATATATATATATATACGCATCGCTCATTCAGTAGTGAATTAGAGCACTCTGGCTATTGACGTATGATACATCATACGCTAAATGTCTGCCTCCTTCTACCGAGAGCCCATAGCTCAGAGACAGAATCACCAACTGACTCCCATTCGGTCGGGTTTCAATCCTGGGTTAAAAGCAATCGGATGTCTAACCATACTGATGAGCTGTGATACATCGAAACAGTTCTGTCTGTGGATGACTATATATATATATATATATATATATATATATATATAAATTGGTATAGCACTTGCAAATTATACACATTTTTTTAATCGGTAGCACCCCAAGAAATGCAGTAAAGCCACTGACATGCAACAGGCCACAACGTGTGTAAGATTTAGGAACAGAAACATTAATAGGAATATTAATAGCAGAAAGAAAAAAGTATAATCAGAAGTACAGTACATAGCGATTGACATTGAATTTTCAGTTTTTGCGGATTAAAGTTGGTTGGAAAGCATGGAGCCGGAAGAGAGTTTCACAAGCGAGAAGTGCGAGAAAAAGAAATTGTTAGCATAGAACCTACGGCTACTTTTAACCCGCTTAATTGTAAATTGATGAGATCTTCACGCCAGTCGAGTATTGCGATTAAGTTCAAGCCTGGGTAGCAAACCGAATAGTTCATCCGAACAATTAATATGAAAGTATTTATAGAAAAGGCACAGAGAAGCAACGTTACGATGGTGGATAAAAGACCAGCCAGACCAGGATTAATAATTCCAATTCTTCTTTGGATCTTATCAAGGAGCTCAAGGTAAATAAGCGCCCGTGACAATTCTCTGACACTTTGACGTGGGTTTTTCTCAACAACAGCTTGCAGTTATTCGTTGTCATAAGTGCATCACCGTCCTCTACCTTCTTCATTGTTGCGGATTCTTGTTTAGAAAGCCACACAATATAAATATAGCACAAAGCAGATATGAGAGGAAAAATGTAAGTATATTGAATAAAAGATATACAACCTGTACACGGTTAGTAGATTCAGAAATACTTGTTAGTAGGAGTCAAATATATACAAAAAGTAAGTCCGGGTAATAGTCTATATTCTTGCTGACTAACGAACGCGGCGGTTCAAGTGCTTTGACAAACACCAATTCTAACAACAACAACTAACAGACAACTGCCTTTCTGTGTAGGAAGGATTATTTGTATACCATGGAAGAGTCCATACAGCGTGTGAAAAAGGGGTGACTCCCTAGCATTCATCTTCAAGGTTCTCATCACCAGTACAAAATTTCTGGAACCATTTTCGTACTGTCCGATTAATTGTGAACCCATATCCCCATGATCTGTTTATATTGGCAGAAGTTTGGGAGGTAATGTGCCAAAGTTTAAAATTATGCAAGATAAGTAAACGAAGATCATGTTTTGTCATGTTCACAACTAATGGCTTCTATACTTCAATAATATTTCTATCTGAAATTAAGTTCAAAATTATTAAAGTGCGCACATTAATTATAATGTTACCAAAATTCACCTAATATATAACCGTGAATACTGTATTAAAATGGCTTTTCAAAATACAACATTTCGAGCAGCCAATATTTTTGTAAAAACCTAATACATGGTTAAAAAGTGAGACATTATTTTTATTGCAAATTTTATTATGACTAAAAGAAAAAAAGTGATTTCATGATTATATATTGCTCTCATCAAAATACCCTCTTTTAATCTTGACATTGTTTGCAAAGTTTTCTCAAAGTATATGTTTGGTCATTGATTCCATTGTTTTTTCAACGACTCTAAAAACTCTTTTCAAATATTTTTTGGCTCTTTTGATCAAGTTCACCTCATGCTAATTTTGGCGGTCGCTTCAAATTTTTGAATAGTAGAGTATATATATATATATATATATATATATATATAGATAGATAGATAGATAGATAGATAGATAGATATGGCTCTAAAAATTATATATACATATATATATATATATATATTTATATTTATATATATATATATACGTTTTAGAGTCATATCTATCTATCTATCTATCTCCTTATATATATATATATATATATATATATATATATGTATTTGGACCGTGTCTTTTATACTAAACTGGCAAGTATCAGCTTTTTTAAAACGTATCTACGCCATTCATCTATTCCATTCCACAAATTGAAAGTTTGAATAGTAGTGTTATATATATATATATATATATATATATATATATATATATATATAGATAGATAGATAGATAGATAGATAGATAGATAGATAGATATGACTCTAAAACTTATATATATATATATATATATATATATATATATATTCGGACCGTGTCTTTATACTAAAACTGGCAAGTATCAGCTTTTTTAAAACGTATCTACGCCATTCATCTATTCCATTCCACAAATTGAAAGTTTGAATAGTAGTATATATATATATATATATATATATATATATATATATATAAGCAGATAGATAGATAGATAGATAGATAGATAGATAGATAGATAGATAGATATGACTTAAAATTTATATATATATATATATATATATATATATATATATATATTCGGACCGTGTCTTTTATACCAAAACTGGCAAGTATCAGTTTTTTAAAACGTATCTACGTCCATTCATCTATTCCATTCCACAAATTGAAAGTTTGGAATAGTAGTATATATATATATATATATATATATATAAGCAGATAGATAGATAGATAGATAGATAGATAGATAGATATGACTCTAAACTTATATATATATATATATATATATATATATATATATATTCGGACCGTGTCTTTTATACTAAAATCCGGCAAGTATCAGCTTTTTTAAACGTATCTACGCCATTCATCTATTCCATTCCACAAATTGAAAGTTTGAATAGTAGTATATATATATATATATATATATATATATATATAGATAGATAGATAGATAGATAGATAGATAGATAGATAGATAGATAGATAGATAGATATGACTCTAAACTTATATATATATATATATATATATATATATATATATATTCGACCGTGTCTTTTATACTAAAACTGGCAAGTATCAGCTTTTTTAAAACGTATCTTACGCCATTCATCTATTCCATTCCACAAATTGAAAGTTTGAATAGTAGTATATATATATATATATATATATATATATATAAGCAGATAGATAGATAGATAGATAGATAGATAGATAGATAGATAGATAAGGACTCTAAAACTTATATATATATATATATATATATATATATATATATATTCGACCGTGTCTTTATACTAAAACTGGCAAGTATCAGCTTTTTTAAAACGTATCTACGCCATTCATCTATTCCATTCCACAAATTGAAAGTTTGAATAGTAGTATATATATATATATATATATATATATATATATATATATATATATATAAGCAGATAGATAGATAGATAGATAGATAGATAGATAGATAGATAGATAGATATGACCTAAAAACTTATATATATATATATATATATATATATATATATATATATTCGGACTAAATTTTATACTAAAACTGGCAAGTATCAGCTTTTTAAAACGTATCTACGCCATTCATCTATTCCATTCCACAAATTGAAAGTTTGAATAGTAGTATATATATATATATATATATATATATATATAAGTAGATAGATAGATAGATAGATAGATAGATAGATAGATAGATAGATAGATATGACTCTAAACTTATATATATATATATATATATATATATATATATATTCGGACCGTGTTCCTTTATACTAAAAACTGGCAAGTATCAGCTTTTTAAAACGTATCTACGCTTATTCATCATTCCATTCCTTTATTCATGAATGGAGAAATTGCTTCTTTAGAGTGACTGGCACACACATTGAAAGTTTTGTTTTGTTTGGAAGTATGTCCATTGATTTCAGAGTAGGGTGCCAGGGGACTAATTGAACATTCAATATATGAAAACCACAATTGTTGGGAAAGGTTTCGTGTGGCCATTGATTTTTATTCCAAACCAGTATTTCACATATTGTACGGGACTAACAGTTCCGATTTTTTCAATTCATTGGGCTTTTTAGCTTTGTCCCCTGCTGAGTCTCACATTGAATTGCACCTTTAGACACGGATAATGAATTCGATCTTTATAGTGTGCAGTCTTGAGTATGTATGTGTGTGACTGTGTGTGTGTCTGCGTTGGTGTCATGGATAATGTAAAGGTTATCGGAGCTGAAAATTCGACATTCCGGGTTCACTCCCCGCTCGATTCTGTTTCGTTCACTTCGCTCTAATTCACTTGAAAAAGGCATAACTCCATCTTACTTGAGCTATGGGTTAAATAGCACGGAAGATTGGGCTCTCTTTCCTTGAGATGACAACCAGTGTACGAGATGGTAAACCTTGAAATGAAAACCTGCTTGAAGAGGGATGGGACTCGTTAGTTTATCTTGCTCTTGACACACCACTGCTGTTATAGCTACAGTAAATGGGGTTCATTTATTATCCAATTATGCACCCGTTTGGCAGGTCGATATATACTGCATTCTTCATCTTTCTCATTCCAACAATGCTTTCTGTCAATTATCTGATGTTTGTTCCAGAAAGGATAATGTGCACGTTACCCTCTCCAGATATATTAATAGCAGTTATGGCTTCCTCATCATATCCCGTGAGTACGACTGGAGCTCTTGGTTCTTCCTTATATATACTACTACGTTTGTATTTTATGTTATAGATACATTTTTAATGTTAGAGTTTGCTCTCACAACTGACAAACTCTCGTAGAAAAGATCAGAATATTTTATTTCTATTCATGACTATCCTAGTCAAGTAAACCGTTAATTAAGCCTTTGGATCTGTTCCGTCATTCTACTTACATACTGAATGTCCGTTGTAACTACTTAGTCCGGTTGGGTGCTTTCCTCCTGTTCCTACTCACGAAGGTAGTTGCTGCTAATTTTTCATAATCATTTCACCCCAAGCAAGGCAGGACCGTCACTGGTGCGCAAGGTGAGAGAGAGAGAGAGAGAGAGAGAGAGAGAGAGAGAGAGAGAAACAAAAAAAGTACAGAGGATATCAAATAAAAGATAAGAGATGTATGAGAATCAAGTAGATAAAAGATGGCAATTGACGTCACATTAAAACTTTTAGAGATTGTAGAGCAAGCAAACGGAAGTGAGTTCCACAAACGGGAATCCTGAGAAAAGAAGCTGAGAAGTAGAAGAGGCGGTTACATTTAACAATTTCGACGGCAAGTGAGTGGAAACATTAATGCCGATCTAGTGGCACGAGTAAATACATGTAGACGGGGAACTAGGGGAAAAAAAACTGGATGAAAATACTTGTAGAAAAGACAGAGGGAAGTCACATCATGTCGGTGAGACTGAAGGCGAGCTGTTAAGTTAGGATCGATTATATTGCATATTTTCCCTTGGATTTTGTCGAAAACATCAAAATGAATAGCAGGAACACCTGAACACATATAGCCACACTAGTCAATGAACGGGCGAATGGTAGATTTATAAATGTGCAAAATGGATACTGACGAGAAAATTTTTTAGCCTAACATAGTGACTCAACCTTTCAATAAATCTTATTATTTATTCTTTCCACTTCGTTGGATTACTGTTGATGACTTATTTTCAGTACTGAGGGCAACGAACCAGTAATTTATTCACACAGAAAGCATGGTTAGACACAAAATTTCGTGTGAAGATACAATATGTTTCGTTAAAACTGATACATTATTTTCTCACATATGAAAAAAGTTGTTAAAGTTGCTCTAAATTAAAAATAACAAATAATGACATAACACTACTTTATTCATCTATTTCATTCAACTGCAATCAGTAGGAAAGAAAATCAGCCGATAGGGGGAAAATGGAAGTGTAAAATCTATAACTTCCCTCGCACAATCAAGCCTTCAGAATACTTGCTTTTAAAACATATCTTCCAGTTTGTAATTAATACGAGTGAGCCTGTGCCATAAAAATGACGGCAAAATATTTAAATCGATATATCGTCTAAAATTACATCAACATATATATTGATGTACTTATATAGTGGGTTATTGTTGCAGGTTAACGGAATTTGGCCTTGTGGTTGATAGCCCACTATAAGTCATAAAATGATTATAAAATCAATAAAAGCAAATTGAGTTGAAAATAAAATTTATATATACACATATCAATTAAGGTTTTTACAATTAAAGCAATACTTGAATATAGGTCCAACGGAGGTTAAAATGTTCATGGAAAATAATAATGCTGAAAAAGATAATTAGTGCTTAAGAATCTGAGGAGCAGAGGTATGTGAGGAATGTCTTTGAAGTAGTCGCTCCTTAGGTCAGTAAGTACTTTTGAGACAGGGGAGAAGGAAAGAGGCAAGCATAGTAGCCGCTCGACTAAGGTCAAGGTGATTGGTTACACTCTGGTCTGTGCCTGTCTGTCTGTTGGGTGCTTTTTGTTTCGGCTTTTTGTATTTGCTTTTTGGATCAAAACAGCTCGTTTTGGGATTTCACACTTGTAATTGATTCTGGGCTTCCCATTGGCTGGTAAATAAAATTCGCATAGGCTCGCGAAATAGAAATTTGATATTTGATTAATTTTTATTTTTCAACCGGAACATCTGCGCGAATACACCTGCGCAGAGACGACTTTTGTTCATTTGCTTTCTGGTCGTTATAGAGCAAACATCCGGTCCCTCGTTTTTGCTCGGTATCACCACACTTACTATTAAGTATCTTACATCAAGACATAAAAAAAGTTAAAATAATCCAAACCCTTGAACGTGACAGAAGGGATATATATATATATATATATATATATACTAATAAATATTAGTCTTTATTATAATGAAGATGATTAGGGTTTTCAAGAAGTAATAATGCATTTCACTTCTCTGAATTATGAATCAATCAACCAGGGAAGTATCAAAGTTGAATGGTAGAAAATTGTATATACAATTATTTTATCATCTTTTCTATCCGACAATGTATCATTTAATTGTTTACTTAAAAAAACTTGCAAAGAGGGAATTTGGTTTTAATGAGCTTAAATTTGAGAACTAAATACAAAATACATGTGGTGAAAACTGTGTTTTGCATGGCAACAGAAGACAATGATTATCACAGAAGTAGAGACTAGTGTCAACACTTATACCAGAATTCGATCTAAAGAATCTCTTGTTTTGTGCCTGGTGGAATATAAAAATGCCATTCATTTGGACCTTGGTGAACATGGAAGGGCCTAAACTGCAGATGATTTTACAAGCAACTAGGGTAAACAAAGCATTACGTCGAAAGTGTTATGCTTTGATAAACGGAAAAAAAGTGTTATTCTTCAGCATGGTAAATTAAAGGACACACTCTGCAAAACAAACCCAAGCAGACCGTTTGGACGAGAGGTTCTTCCATATCCTCTATCTTCACCAGATTTAGTCACCTACAGATTTTTATTTCTTTTGATCACTAGAACAGTAGCGAAATATTCAAAAACAAAGATGAAATTAATCTTTCAAAAATCTTTAATGGAAAATCCCAGATTTCTTTAAACATGGAATTCAAAATTCCCCTCCCTGGTAGTCATTCAAAATGAAGGCGAGTATTTTTTTTTATAAATAATATTTAAATAAAATTAACTTTCATTTAATTTATCCCATTTCTTGTAAAGCGTAATTACTTTACAAACAGCCTTAAAATTGAAGCAATATTTTACATTGAATATTTTTGTTATATTTAATCCAAATCAGGCAATACCAAATGTTAACTGCATAAATTAATGATTTGAATATGTAAAATATTACGGAAAGTTGCGGAAATTACCGAAATGCATTAACAAACGACATATTTTATTTATTTGTTTGAACGGAACGTCTACTCAAATGCGGGTATGTATTAAAAATAATGTTCACACAAATAAATTAAATCTATAAAATAAATAAATACATATAAACATGAATATAACATTATAATTTTATTCGCGTGTTAAAAGAAATAATCAACAAAGCTTACAAGCAACAGCTTGAAAGATAATGATGAATTCTTTAAATGTCCAATGTTTGATGAAAGAGATTAAGAAATGAACAATTTCTTTCTTTTTGCTCTAAAAACACCAATTATATTCAATAGCTGCAAGTTTCGGTTAAACACATTAAAGTTTTACGTAACTTCATATCGGAGTGACGAAATATTTCGTCAACCGCTCAATAATAATAGCTACTTTCACTATTTTCATCAATAACTACGAACTGTTTTAAATCTCTTTCTGATTCATTGCTATTGATAATTGTAGCTATTCATCTAGAATTCCACCCCGTAGAGTCTAAAACTTTACCATTTTAGGTGATACTACTGTGAGAACCTCCCATCCTAACAATCTTATTTTACGAAGAAGTGTTTAGGTTTGGGGAATAGACGGATTCTACTTATTCAAAAGCGAAAGGGAATGAACTTCAGCGGGGATTTTAACTGGGCACATCAGACCCACATCGTGAGAGGATAACTAGTCCGTTACACGCGCAACCATAAAGCAAGACCCCACTCTGTTACACGCGCATCAGGGCAAACTATTTTCTAGGAATGGATCACATCATTTGCTACAAGAACAAAGAAATTTCATCTATGTTGTCCGTTAGTAAAACCCTTATTTTAATTTTTAATCGGTATTACCTCATGCAATGCAGTAAAGCCACGGGATGCCTCCTCAACAGGTGTTTACTCGTGCAACCAGACTGGCATCTGGGTCCCACCCATTCACAGTCAGGTTAGCCAAATGCAGACGACAATTCTACTCCTGCAGCTTCTTCTCCCGCACTTCCCGCCTGTGGAACTCGCTCCCGTATTCTTGCTTTCCTGACGGCTACAACCTCCAGAAATTCAAATGCAAAGTCAATACTCATCTACTAACCACTGGACTCTAGCTCTCTCCCCACCCCTGTATAACCCTCCCTTTCTCTCCACCTATGTATCTGTCATCGCACCTGCTTTCTCAGCTTTCTATTGTTCCTTTCTAACTAGTTTGTACTCCTCACTCTTTTCTAATTAATCTTTTTACATTTATGTAGCCCCCTGCACATCAGTGGCGTTTCCGCCTTGCTCGGGGTGAAATGATTAAAAAAAAAAAAAAGACACAAGGCGTTACAGAGTGTGGAAGAATTATAAACAGAAACATTAATCATGATCAGGAAGAGGAAAGAGGAATCAGGCGAGCAGTAGATAACGATTGACATTGCATTTCAATTTTTTCAGATTATAGTTGGCTAGAAATCATGAAACGGAAAGGAAGTTTTTCTTTTCTTTTTCTTTTTTTTTTTACCAAGGTGGATTGGGTTTTGAATGATTCCTTTGTACAAAATATTTATTAAAATATGAAAATTAAATAAAAAGAATTACTTTTTTAAAAATGAATTATTGACGCAAAACTGGATTAGTTATATTTAATCAATTATATAAACTCGACTGCAAAATGTTTTTTCAAAAGTTGAAAAGTTTTTCAAAGCGTAACTTAGATAAGGTACAAGGCCAAAATTATTGGGTAACCAGAGAGTATTGAACTCACTACTCGATCGTAAGAGGACAAGCGTGCTGTTATAACAAGTCGAGGTACCCCTGTATATGCTGAATGAGAATATTTTATCAGTTTTTATTTTTATTTTTTTATATTAATTATAATCGGACTATTGTCCACATTTTTGTTGCTATTGACACAACGTTTCAACTATTGTCCACACAAGTCATCATCAGATACTTAACCCTTTATTTAATCTATGTGGATCTAGTTAGAATTTTTGTATTCCGTTATCCATGCCTAGGGATATTTCGTCTATTTCTGATTTAGTACAACTCGACTAGTGCTCGCTCCGTTTCCACTGAGCAGACAGCGCGGGAATCAAACTCACTATATCTATGTCCCCAAAATTCATGAACACACACTTGAATTCACTAGTATATTGGCTTATAGGATTAAATAAAGAGTCCAGTTCGAAATTCCTTGAAGGTTATCTAAATCAACAAACCATGTACATATATGGCCTGAAAATTGCATTCAAACATGAAACAAACTACTGCTGCCTAGTGCTGAACTCAGTAGTCTCATATATATATATATATATATGATAAAAATATAGATTTAAGGTATGCTATATCTATGGATTAAAGTGTTTAATATCAGAGATATAGGACATGTAAATATACATAGCATTAAACAGACTATTGCCTCTGGGTGTTGACTTCAATTTTAGCTTTTATATATAAATTAATGTATATTACGGTAGCAACATTTATTGAACAGGTTTCGCTGAATATAACAGACAAGGAAAATTTAATTATTCTTTAGTTTAGTTTTTCCAGCATTCTTACATTTTTTAATTCTGCTATATATATATATATATATATATATATATCAGCATGCAGTGTGGGTATAGAAGAATCCAAAGGAGTATCTTGTATATACAGTGGTAGGATAACTCTCTAAGAGAGCTCCAAACATATATTCATATAAATACATACAGAGCAAATATCAGAAAAGTTAAGGCAGACACGGGATTTTACACAAAATTTTGTGTAAAATCATTTGTAAAATAAAGACGGAAGCTGATGATGGTTCGCCTGAAATAGGACCATACTTCCGATTCACTATGAAATAACGTGTCTGCGTTAACTTTTCTGATATATATATATATATATATATATATATATATGTGTGTGTGTGTGTGTGTGTGTGTGTGTGTGTGTGTGTGTCTTGTGGGCATGTAGGTGGTTAAAATTATTTTAATGCAAGTATTAACATAAATTTGGATGTGGTTTGAATAAGTATTCAATACTCTTAATGCAACCGCTGGGAAGCTGTCTCTACAGATATGACCGATAGCAAAACCTGTAAAAACGAAGTTACTGTTCGGAATGTTTGATTGAAAATATACAGACCGGAAAGAGGATAATTGTCACACTTTGTTAGATACGCTATTTGCAGACTTATTATGACGCAAAAAAAGCTCTGTGACGCCTCATAAAAAAAAAAAAAAAGATTTGAGCAAACCAAAATGTAAAAATAAAAAAAGAATCAAATATATTGTACCTTTAAGGCAAATTAAAGGACATATCAGATGTTAATAGTTTGAGCGATTATAAAAATCAAAACCAAACCGACCAATAATGCTATATTCTCATGAAGAAAAATTGATTTACAAACAAAAATTCGCTGTTATAAAACTGCATGTTATTGCGTCATGAAGCGACTTTCTTTACTGTGGCATTTAATTACGTGCATGCACACATTTCAGGAAAAGGGCCGTAAGTTTTATTACATGACTTTTTCTTAAATTTTGGTTCACACAACACAAATATAAACGCGCTGTTTTCACGCTAAAGTCGAATAACTAGGGTGTAGAGTTCGAATTAATATTTCACGCCGACTGAAATTGTCTGCTTGTAAACTTTGTGAAAATAGAAAGTATTATGAGTTTTGTGCATTCACATTGGAGACAATAAAATTAAACATCACTTTAAAATTGATTATAGTGACAAGATAAATGCAGTAAATTATTCTAAGTTCTTGGACAAAATGTTTTTGTTTGGTGAGATTGTAAGCAAAGGAAATACCCGAAGATGCGAATGACGAATCGGAGAGGTTAAAATCAAACACATAAGAAATTTTCAATATCCGGTGAATATTTTAACAGCTGAAGGAAAATGTAGCACCGAAATCCGAGGGCGCTTTATATTAGCAAAATATGCCTTCTAGAATTAAACAAAATATTAAGAAATATAAAAATGTCATAAGGAACAAAGAAAAGATTTTTGAACTGTTATGCAATATCAATCCTCCTATATGGCAGTGAATACTGGACAATTTTCTCACAGATGAAAAGGAGACTTACGACAACAGAGATTTGGTTCTACAGAAAGATGCTGAGAATATCATGAACGGAATATATAAGTCTTAAAGAAAATGGAAACAAAAATAGCACTTTTACTTGAATAAGAACTAGATAGTTGAAATTTCTAGAATACATGATAAAGAAAGAAGGCTTGGAAAATGTGACACTCACAGTGTGTATTGAAAGCAATTAGAACAGAGGGAAGCAACGAGGAACATACCTAACGAGCTTGTGAAAATGGATGGCAGTACAGGGAGTTGGGGATAGCAAGACAAATGTTTTTGTGATTTACAAAGGATAGATCAGTGTTAAGGTTTAATATTAATAGAATCCTTTGGGAGTTAACACCAAGCCTTTTTTTTTTTTCGAATTTATGACCAATATATATATATATATATATATATATATATATACATATACTAACGATATAAGAATGTCCTTAGGCAGATCTATAATATAAAGTAGAAAAAGGAAGGTCGGGTCGTAGAGAGAACCTTGGAGGATGCCTGCATTAATTTCATAAACTTTTGTTGTTATTCCATTTGCTAATTCTTTCATCTTTGAATTTACTTTTTGTAGTTTTATTGACAATACATTATTTACTTCATCTAGTTTTGTTTTCTTTTTCACGTTTTTTTACTAAAACCCATGGACCACCTCAAACAATTCACAACTAAGTTTTTTTTTAAAGAACAAAAAACATTCTTTGAAAGCAATAGAAAACAAACAGAAGAGACGAAGGGAAGCCAAAGAAAAGCTTGAGCTTTCCTTCCCCCGAACCCTAACCCTAACCACCATGCTGTGGCTGCGTTAAGACATCTTCTAACCCTTGAAGAAATTAAAGCTTAGTACTCTCTGTTTTCTCTCTCTCACGTATGGCACTTAACTGACTGACTCTCTGTTTTGGATGTGCGTTGTGGTGCAGTGGATATCGACTTGGAACGACAAATCGATTAGCCGAGTTCGAAGTCCAGTTGAATTTATTGTATTTATTTACGCACAAATACCCTTGGAAAAGGTATTAATCCATCTCTTTCCTCCAGTTATGGGTTAAATAGGACAGATTGTGTTCTATAGCCTTGGTCGGCAACCAGTCTACCGCAGAAAGCAATGGCAACCTACTGCGGGATAATCTTCTGCCCAGTCAGTCATGTCTCTTTCGAGAGATGATCGCACAAAGCGTGTATCACGTATGGCACTTTAACTGACTGACTCTCTGTTTTAATTAGTACACTAACACAGCAATGGCCCTCGTTAAACCTTTCATTAAAATGAAAGACGGTGAATAGTGTTGCGCCTACAACCAGGATATATATATATATATATATATATATATATATATATAAAGTGTCGAAACAAAATAGCTACTTTTGTAGTGATATTATAACATATCAATGTTATAATTTATTAATAAATATTATTATTATTATATATATATATATATATATATATATATATATATATAATTTCACGAATTATTATAGTGGATACTCGTATTTGAAATGGTCACCACATTTTAATTTTTACTTTGTGTACTTTGGGTGTATTACATCTATCGGCCTGCATATTCGTAAAAAATTATTTCAAGCCAATAGACTCTGTCAAAATAAAATCGGCCGTCTGTTTCAAGTACAAGTATCCACTAACAATATATTATGCGTAGCTAGGATAGGGCAATGTTGAAATCATGGAGCTCACAGTGAGGATAAAAATTACTACTTACTCGTAATTAATCTGTTAAGACAAGCCTGATAATCCTTACAACACGGCGAAGTGCCCGACGAATATCCACTATAATAACGTTTATTAAAACTTATATATATATATATATATGTATGTATATAAACTTGTCGTTATACTCGTTTCGAAAAACCCTCCGAGTATATACGCGGAAGGAAAAAATGGTGATAAAAAAAGAACGAACTAAGCACTTGAACATCAGTCAAAGTACGCAGCCCAAAGAAAAAAACCCGAGACGAGTAACCTAAAACAAAAAGCGGTCAATACGCAAGTAGAACAAACAAAGTAAATAACTAACCTAGAGAGTCAACGAACCAAGGTTTCACCTAATTGGATCTTCAGGGAAGGTTGGCTTCAGGGAAAGAGTCAACTTTCCCTGAAGATCCAATTTGGTGAAACCTTGGTAGGTTCGTTGGCTCTCTAGGTTAGTTATTTACTATATATATATATATATATATATATATATATATATATATATATATATATATCAGTAATAAATCCAGGAGAAGATTTTGTAAATAATCCCAATGGATCCTGTAATATTAGTGATGTAATGAATAGGGTTCCCCCTTACTGCTATGTGACTGGCTAGTGTCGGCCATAAATATAGACTAAGGCGAGGAGATCCAGAGATCTACAAGTCTTCTATTAGAAATCTACGACTATTGGTCTACGCCTATTGACTACGCCTACGTCTCAGGATACTGGATACGACGAGTAACGTCTGTTACGTTTACGTACCAGATTGTTCTACCCGGTTACATTTGTCTAAACCACTTAAGTACCTCGAATGTTATATATCTCCCATTCCGGGACATATCAATTATAAATAAAACTGATCCAACAGAAAACTCGATGAAGTTTAATATGCAGAGCAGATATTTATTTATTTCATATGTAAATACAATATATATATATATATATATATATATATATATAGAGAGAGAGAGAGAGATGTATATTTCCTATATATATATACATATATATATATTACACACACGTGTGTGTGTGTGTGTGTGTGTGTGTGTGTGTGAGCAAAATTACATGTTCATTTATCTGTCCCTACTCTGAATTTTACGGAGATTACATCATCAGTGAGTTTGATAGCCACATTTTACTAAAGTTTCAGTAGAATTTTACTACTACCACACCTCCTGTACCAACGTGATATCTCGGGTCATAATAAACGCCTCTTTGTGTCCATTCGTAATAACTGTAAACGTGACCTCAATGCGTTTTAATTGCTGTTCACTAAATGTGTGAAACACTGTATAGCGTCTCACAAGTTCAGTTTTCGTGATTACTGGCGGCACTGTAAGTGTTTGTTCAATTAGTTTGAAGTGTTGTCATCGACTGTTGGTAAAATAGAATGCTTTGCTCATCAATTCTCCTACATGTCCACTCTTGACTTATCGGGGGAATCTATGTTTGACTTTCCACATACGGCCTAGTCTCTATTGTATGATTTATAAGGCATGCGAACTTCGGTGCTATCTCTGCCATTTTTCTAAAAAAATGTGCTTCTTATCTGGCTCCCGTTTTCTATAAACACTACAAAAAGGCTTATTGCCTTCCAACATGTTAGAATCCTCTTTTGCAGTTCCTGTTTTAAGAACTTTGGCAAACCATCTGTTCTTTTCGATTACCGATCGATTAGTCTTCTTTTTGGAAAAAAAAAAAATTAAAAAAGAACTTAACATACAAAGACTACTTCATTAAAAAACGTTATCTTCTAGAACTTCTTTGATTAGCCATTTTTTGTTATAGAAATTAATAATTTTGCGTATGTATATAAAGAGAGAGAGAGAGAGAGAGAGAGAGAGAGAGAAAGAGTGCGATAGATGGATTTTCGTGTCAGTCAGTCAGTCAGTCAGTCAGTTAAGTGCCACGCGTGATACACGCTTGGACGATCATGTCTCGAAAGAGACATGACTGACTGGGCAGAAGATTTTCCTGCAGTAGGTTGTCATTACTTTCTTTACAAAAAAATATCTTGAAACACTAAAAAGAAAATGTATTCAATAAATTAGCTAGTGGATTCAACTAAAACCCCAAGACAACATAGGAATATCTTGCAACTCTTCTGGAAGGTCTCCTTGTTAAAGTTGGTGAATTTTGGCATAATCCTTGCAATCAGTACATCTTTGGTGTTACAAGGAGTTTAGTTGGTCTTTCGCTTAACTGCTCCCCACGCATAATCAGTCAGAAATTGTCTGAGTCAGGACTGAGTTCTTCCGTGACATGACGCATAGTTCTGTTGCAAAACATAGGTTTTTCAGCAGCTACATACTTGACCCCAGGCAACACTACCTCCTCATGGTACTTGATGTAGATCTCTGTCTTGAGTTTCATATATATATATATATATATATATATATATATATATATATATATATATATTAATATTAATATTAATTATGGTTATAATACCAATATCGACGAAACTGATTCTGTCAAGATTATCAATAATTAAACTACAACTAAGAACGTCTTGAAACCCAGAGGGAAAAGAAGAGGAAGAAAAAAAGAAACAAATGAAATACTTGAACAAAAAGTCAAGCATTCGTGAGAAAGAAAAAAAAACCCAAGACCAAAACCTTAACAATAAAGAGCTCAATACGAAAGCAGAGTACAAGAAGTACCCAACGCGAAAGTAGAGCAAACAAGAACGAAAATCTAAGGGTGAGCCAACAACCTACCACGGTTTCGCTTAACAGCTCATCAGGGAAAATTATATATATCACGGTGGTAAGATGTCCGTCTGACATAAATTCAGTCGGATTTCGATCCCGGCTTGAGGCAGGCAGTTAATCTAGCTGTAGTGAGAAGTTATGATACAGCGAAACAGGCTTGTCTGCAGATATATATATATTATTTTGTGTACCCGAAAACAAATAAACTGCTATGAGTAGTTGGCTATCTCTCTCAGCAAAAACATTAATCCAATTTTTTTTTTAAATTCACTTACCCTCAAAATCTTCTGGGATTGTCACATCATTATGAAAATTTTCTGCACCCACGCTGGTGGGGTCGTTAATATTGCTGGCAACTAAATGCCGGACTTCTCTAACCGAAAAAAGTAAGAGGTGTTCTTGGGAAATATTGAACGGAAGTGGAAGGCTAGTTCGATGGGTTCGTCTATCTGTTTGACAGCGGACAATCAGTGGAAGGCTGAACTGGTCTACAATTTCGGACACTGTGTAGCCCCGGTCACTCCATTTAATGTCTATCTCGTCTTCGCTGCTCTCTGTACTCGCGTTGCTGCCACTGCTGCCGTGGGTAGCGGTAACGTTTTCTGCATCGGTTTTGGAGGCCGAAGCATAATGATGGTGTACAGCTTTGCGACTCATCTTGTTAGTCAAACAGTCTGCTCATAAATGTGTATTCCTTTGTAGAGAATTATATAACTGGATGTTATTGCAGAGTTTGTTTGTACGAGACTGATCGCTAGCGTTCCAATAATAAAATGTTTCACGGACAAACTAGTTTAACTTGGCTCGGCAGGCCTGTCAATTCTGAAACATGAAAAAATAAAGGAATTATAAGGAATTAAATGAAAAGTAAAAAGGATATACATTGAGGTAAAAATAAATTTTATTAATACCTAAATGTATATTTATGTATACTAAACAAGGAACTAAAATTTCAAGCATGAAGTAATATTCGTAAATTTAAAAAAAAACACTAAGTGCGAAATGTTCATACTCAAAAATTAAATGTCAACTTTCCTTGGTTACATACATACATACATACATACATATTTTCCTTAGTTTTATATATATATATTAATTATAGTTATATATATATATCTGAGCGAATAAAGAACAAAGAAAAAATTTTTTACAACGTCCAAAACATTAATTTAAAACATTGCACGATGTATAATATATAGAGCTGTCCACACCACCTGAGAAGACATTGCAGTTTTAATGCCGAAACAAATGTACGATTTGTAGTGGATATATATAAAATTTTGTACATGTTCTAATATATATATATATATATATATATATAATTCCAAATATGTTTTTTTTTCACAGTCATGTGACGGTTGTGACGTTGTGGTGTAGTGGATATCGGCTCGGAACAAGAAATTGAGGAGCCGAGTTCGAATTCCAATTGAATATATATATATATATATATATATATATATATATATATATATTATAAATTATGTTTTAGAACATGTACATTATTTTTTAATAGATGTCCTCGACAATCATATGTTTGTTTCAACGTTGGGTGTCCAACGTTTGTTCGTTCTGTATCCACTCGGATATATACATATATATATATATATATATAACTTAGAACATTTGGTATATTATCCAGGTAAATTCCGATAGAGGTGAACTAAAAAAAACACAATGCTAAATTCATTTATTTAATTTTTTTTATATACTACAATTTCAATGTGTAATACATATTTCACCGCACAATGATGACAATTGCGGTTCGTCAGACCCAAATGGTACAACAGTTGATCTTCAAAATATATCTTTTTTTTTTTTTTTACACAGACGCTCGCATATCCATATTTAGAATAGACATTTGTAACGGTAATTTACAAAAAAATTCTTTGCTCATTTAAAAAGAACCCCAAAGATAGAAATAAGAAAGAATAAAGAAAAATTGATCAATGGGAAGAAGAAAAAAAAGAAAAAAAAAGAAAAGAGAAAACTAACAGTATACATAGAAATAAATGTTAACTTCAAGTATCGACATAGCGTCTGTAGCGACTCGTCTGCTTTCTTAGAAAAACATGACGTGAAAAATTTAAGATTGAAATTCAGTTTCAAATATAATGGGGTATATTTACGGTAAAAATATAAGTTGTACATCATAACTTTATTACAAATTAAAAAAATAACTACTGTTAATATTATTTTTAAAATACATATTATTTTAAAAAATTCAGTTAAAATAATTCAAATTAATAAAAAACAATATAATTAAATATAGAAAAAGAAAAGTTAGAAAGATAAGCGTATAAAAAACGTAAAAAAAGAGAGAAAAAGTAAATAAAAAGAAAGAAAAATGATGAGAGCGAGTAGTATAGATAGAAAAGAATTTAAAATAATTAAAAATAAACGTCTTAGATCGAAACCGACGTCTATTACAATTATATTCATTCTTAGGAACACGACATGGGATTTAATATTAGATTAAATTATACCTACCATGGGATATATTTATGGGAAAAAAATAAATTATTAATCATACTTTCTAATATAAATTACAATATAACCACTAGTAGTAACATATTATAAATATAGTTAAAATAATAACTCTTAGTAAGGAAAAAATAAATACAATATTAAAATAGAATCTTAAAAAACAACTTAAATAATAATAATAAGAAGAGATAATATTAATAATATATATGCATGTATCAAAAAAATAAAAAATAAAGTTATTATTAGAAAAATATATAACCTAAATAATAGTACAAAAATAATATTATGATGTATATAATAATAATAATATTGTTATTATTACTGCTATTGAAAACGAAAATAGATCCTCAACAATAGTAATAACATAATAATTATATTCTTAAAAAACTACATACACATACATATCACACACACACACACACACACACACACACACACACACACACACACACATATATATATATATATATATATATATATATATATATATATACATACATACACACATACACATACATATGCATAAATACATGCCTATACATATCAACGCATACATAAAAACCTCTAAGCAAAAGTATATATATGTCCTATACATATTTTTTCTTTAAATATATATCTATATATACACATACATATATATGCGCATGTATATATATATATATATATATATATATATATATATATATATAGGTACAAACAAACCTACACACATACACGCATATACACATAAACACGAGGACATCCACACTTTCATATGCACATATATATCCAATATTTCAATCTAAAATATTATAAAAATAATACAATAATATAATGAACCTATAAATATAATAATTATAAAAAGAAAAAAAGAAAAAAAAAAGAACAAACTTTTGTGGTAAAATGTTTCCAACGGTACATTCCAGATTTCTTCCCAAAAGAAACATCTCATTTTCCAGAAGAGTTCGTACATTCCAGCATCCATTGTTAAGTCCTATTACTTGTTTCATTTATTTCTTATTCATTGTTTAACTTCTGCTATAAATGAACCACCGTTAGCCGCAGTAAACTGATCAGCTGGGTTGAACAGACAGTTTTGTTACAACTTATAAAATTGCAAGGATGCGTTGTCAGAAAAGCCAGATTATGAAACATCTTTAGATCTTTCAATTTAAGTGACATAAGCTTGTACGATACGAATGCCACTTTCTGAATCTTCACAACTTAGTTCTAGTGACAGGCCGAGGGGAGCTAACTAGTAAACGTTTCGATCGCAGGTTTACAGCGTGTCCTCTTCAGAAGATGATAGCAAGATTCCCCTCCGGCTAGTGGATTTTTGACTTTAAGGTTTTCTCCTCTAGGGTGATTTTTCATTGAAGAAAATTATAGTTATCTCTTGATCCTGTAGCCTGGCCGAGGATTCCAACTCCTCCTGCATGAGGTGAACTTGAAGCAGGCTCTCACACGTTATATATATATATATATATATATATATATATAAACTTCATACTTTGTGCATTCATTTGTTCGACCATTTGAATATTCAATTATTTATTCATACTTAACGTTAACTGCATCTAAAATCGCAGAATTTCTAAGGAAAAATATCGCAGTTGTTATAAGAAAGAATCTCTTTCAAAATCTCTAATACAAATATCGTAGTGTTTCTAAGGAATATATGAATGATACAGAAAAGAAAACTGGTCGATTAATCAACGATGATCATTAAAAGAGAAACATGTAAATTAATTGATAATCAAGAAAAATTCAAATTTACGTTGAAATAGTAGTTAAAATTTTTAAAATCATATTTACGGTTTTAAACAAGAATAAAAAAACGTTAAATTTTAAACAGCTTCGGAAAAAACATCATTGTTTTGTAATTCCAACTGCAAATATATATATATATATATATATATATATATATATATATATATATATATGACGTAGTCTATAGACCGCTCGACCACTTAGGATCTCTCGATTAAACAACGCCCGAATAATGCTTTTGAACACACATTTTTTTCCATTTTTTGGAAATATACCTATCTTCTTGGTTTTCTATCCTAATGTAAACAAAAAAATAATTATTTACGAAATTTTACGAAAAGGATTAACTCCGATATATTTTTAATTTATTTGTTTAAACATTATTTTTAATGGCTACTAATGATAATAGTAGATGTAAATAAATATACTGTTTAATTATAAAAATAATACGAGAAATAATTTTCCAATAATATTTTTAAAATTCAAAATTCCCAGCATCTCTCATTCATGTGCATGTTTAGTCATATCAGCGTTAGCAAATCTTGTCTGATGAAGTCCTAAGCGACGAAATGCGTCACATGAACACTTTTTCTAAGTTGTAATACATATTTCCTCCAAGACTGTTCTTCATTCATATTTTGTTACATTGTTTTCATATATATATATATATATATATATATATATATAAAATAATCCCTCCACCTTCATCAGTTTTAATAATAATGTAATTAATATTAATTAGGATCGGGTCTTTGGAATTTACCATCCTGCTTTTTTCTTTTGGATTAAAGTTTTATATTTCATATATATATATATATATAGAGAGAGAGAGAGAGGGGGAGAGAGAGAGAGCATGCGCGCGCGTGATGGATAAATTGATAAACTGCTGCCATTTTAAATTTTGATTTTGCGCGTGTGCGTTGTTTGTTTTGATTTTGTCGACTGCACATTATTATAGTCAACTGGCCACCGTTTGTGTAGAAAACATCATGGACGCAATTCACTCCGCCATAAATGTGTAAACGGCATGCTGTACTGCTTAGCATTCGCGCCGGTAGCTCCAATTCGAAAATTTCAAAGTATTTGTGTGTCAATCTGAGGACATTATAGAGGAATTCGGAAAAAGTTGAACGATTCTAAAGGTGATTACGAAGGTGTTTGGAGTGATTACTATTGATGGCGATGTTATTCCTTCATTCATCTTCCCGCAAAGCCTCAAGCAGAATAACCCAATCATGACTATCAAACAATTTTTGCGACCACATTGCTCCTTACATCTGGCTATGTAACTTCCCAGACTGCAACTCTGTTGATTATTGTAGCTGAGCTAGAGACCAACAAAACTCCTTGTAACACCAAAGATTGACTGAAGGAAAGGATTATGGAAACATTTATCAACTTAAGCAAGGAGGTCGTCCAGAAGAGATGCAAGAGATTCCGAAGTTCTATGGAGGTCGGGGTTGAAACTAACGGAGATTTTACTGAAAAAATTTATTTCTTCGTATTTCATGATATTCTCTGTAATTTGGTAAATCAGTCAGTCGGTTAAGTGCCATACGTGATACAGGCTTCGGCGATCATGTCTCGAAAGAGACATGACCGACTGGGTAGAAGATTATCCCGCAGAAGGTTGCCATTGCTTTCTGAGGTAGACTGGTTGCCGACCAAGGCTATAGAACCCAATCTGTCCTGTTATTTAATCCATAACTGGAAGGAATAGCCGGATTAATACCTTTCCCAAGGGTATTTGCGCGTAAGTGAATACAATGAATTCAGCTGGAATTTGAACTCGGCTCCCCGATTTCTTGTTCCGAGCCGATATCCAATGCACCACAACGCACATTGAGATGTCAGTGTTATTTTCATGTCTGCGTCATTTAGACAACTTATTTATTCATCGCACCCTGTACTTATGAGAAACAGAAATAAGGTTAGTCGAATGGTAACGTCTCTTCTTTTGTATGTCATGTTCTTTCAGAACGTGGGCGATAATAGATCTTTGCAATTTCCTGTCTTTTGTTACTCTAAATAATTCTTGACCCTTTACTCCCCATACACACAGAAACTTTTGTAGACTTTGTTCTACCATCGATTTATTCAAATTTGTCAATTTTTGCTCGATCTCTCTCTTTCTGTAATACACTACAGTTACCGACAAAAATATGATTGACAAAAATTTATTCCAACATATAAAAAAATATATAGCCAACAAAGATCTGATTGATATCAATGGCAGAAAACACAAGGCGACTACAAAGGTTTGAAAGGCAATAGCCGACAGTGATATGGTTGACGTCAATTGAGCGATAACACGAAAAAAACAAAAATGCGTAGGAATTTTGAGTTTTATAAATTTGGGAATTCTGGGCGAAAACAGAACAGAAGAAGAAATAAAACAGAGAGAGAGAGAGAGAGAGAGAAAGAGTGTGTGTGTGTGTGTGTGTGTGTGTGTGTGTGTGTGTGTGTGTGTGTGTGTGTGTGTGTGCGAGAGAGAGAGAGAGAGAGAGAGAGAACAGAGAACTCCTGTTGATTAACGATTTTCCGACAACTCCTGCGTGTGCGCGATTCTCTCTGGCTACCTTCCTCCTCCACACAACTGTCACCGACGAAGAATAAGAAAATAAATTTTTATTTTTAATATATTTGTTTGTCCATCAAGACGATCGTCATCGTTGTTTTCAATGTTATACAGCTTTTCTTTCAGCATACCGTCTGAACTTTAACTTCTCCAAATCTTCTGTCTTTATTATTTTTCCCAAAAGCCTTAGTTATCTTTCTATTTTCGTTGTCGATTCTATTTTTCGTAAAAATTCCTCCATTTTCACATTCTCTATCGATGATATTTTCAGTATTCATTTTGTATTCACTGCCATATAGGAGGTTCAATATTACATAGCGGCCCATCATTTTTTCTCTGTTTCTTAGGACATGTTCCATTTTCTTTGTTTAGTTTCTGAAAAAGGATTATTTGCTATTCACATGTGCTTTTGGATTTCCGAGTCAAAGTACTCTTCTTCTGTCTCTATACTCTCCACGATACTTAAATGTCTAAATCTTCCTGATTTTGACACTCACGATACGAAATTCGCAACTTAGCCCGTGTCTTTTGCTGGCGGCCATCTATTCTAATTTCTTAAACGTAATCGCTCGTCTTTTCTTAATTTCCTCAACTATCTTGATTAATAGCTCCGCCAGTTTCCATTCTGAATCTCCCATAAACACAGTCATCTACGTAGCGTATGTCGTTAAGGTGACGTCTTCCGATAATAAATTCTGGTAAATCTTCATTGCCTCTTAGAATCGACTCGTTGTACAGTTTAAATAAATCCGATGAGAAAACATCCTGTTTGTACTCCTCTTTCTGTTTTTGCGTATGCACTAAATTCGTTATCTATCTCCATGCAAGATGTTTTTCCCCCCAGTACGGATTACGTCTTTTCCGTAAGAATTTAGCAATCCTAACTTTTAAATGTGGTTCTACAGAAAGATATTGAGGATACCATGATCCGAACATTTGAACAAGAAGAGGTTTTGGAGAAAATAGAAACAAAAAAGAAAATGATGCTTAACATCAGGAAATAGCAGTTGAAATTTCTGGGGTGCGTAATGAAGAAAGAAGGCTTGGAAAATCTGATACTCCCAGGACAAATTGAAGAAAGAAGGACAGAGGAAAGCCGGGCTTAACATACTTGATGGCTTTGAGCAAGGATGGCTAAATAGGGTTTGAGGGAAATAACAAAAAAGCAATACTTATTAAGAGCTACAAGGGACAAAAAGATGTGGAGGTCCATGATTGCCTACGTCCTGAAGCACGTAAAAGAAGAATGAAAGACATTCCAATGAGTTCTTTGTGTTACGTTATTTTACACAAAGAGGGTCTAATAAATTTACTGACCTAAAGTTTTCTTATTTTGAGCCATTACAATAGTAATTTCTTCGAGATCGGTAGCTCTAATATGAGTGAGGATGCTACTGCGCAATCTCTTATCACTGTCATATTACTGTATACGATAGAATCCATTTTTAGAAATTATTAGGATCATATCTCTTATCGCAAAGCAATAGTAGCAAGCGTTAACGACTTCAAGGCGGGAAGAAGTTTTTCTAGCCGTCAGTCAGTTAAGTGCCATATGTGATACACGCTTTCGGCGTTCATGTCTCGAAAGAGACATGACTGACTGGGCAGAAGATTATCCCGCAGTAGGCTGCCATTGCTTTCTGCGGTAGACTGGTTGCCGACCAAGGCTATAGAACCCAATCTGTCCTATTATTTAACCCATAACTGGAGGGAAGAGACAGATTAATACCTTTCCCAAGGGTATTTGTGCGTAAGTGAATGCAAGGAATATCAACCGGAATTCGAACTCGACACCCCTGATTTGTCTTTCCGAGTCGATATCCACTGTACCACAACGCACATCCGTAGCATCTGATAAAAATATTTATTACCTCTTTCTCAAAAAATTCTTTAAAATCACTATTCTGATGTCTGATCATTGTAAAAATGATTTGGAGAAGTGAATCGAGATTTTCACTTATGTCATAAAACTGCGTCCATTGACGGGACTCGAACTCTGAAGTGTTACGGGTGGATTTCCCCCGTAATCGTCATCGTCATCACTTTCAGGTTCACTCTAACCTGAGGTTAGGGTGCTATCTAATAGGGTCAAACAGATCTGTCTACTGAAAACTTGATGAATTACCTATCTAGAGCACTGGGAGTTATAACTCCCATAGTATATATGAAGTCATTCATTGAGAAAACCGCGCTCTGTTATATAAATCGCGACTTCGAATTCACCCAATTTTCTTTCACAAAGCCTCAAGTATAAACATTTCGTGTATCGTCCCTAGAGCTGTAATGCCAAAAAAGGCGTACAAACTCAATGAAAGTTACCATTGTGGCGGAGAGTGTGAGTTCTTCATTGGGCTTAAAAGCCATGTTCTTCATGCCCACCGGTGATCTGTGGAATCATACGATATCAAGCTATGACTATACTAGAAAACAATATATATATATATATATATATATATATATATATATATATATACATATATGTGTGTGTGTGTGTGTGTGTGTGTGTTGAGGGTGATAGAGACTGAATAAGGTATAAACGAATGAAACAATACAAATTTCTATACAAATGTACAAGGATTTTTGATTACCTGATAATTTCTCAAATATCACTTAAATATCCATTTCTTAATTCCGGAAATTTAAATAAAATCTTCTTTTTTTTTTTTTAAGAAATTTCATGTGCCTTTAGATTATTTTTCTTTATTGTCTAGTCCTACATCCGACAGCAAAACTTCTGATCTGAAGATTGAAGGTTTTGAAGAGCGTGGAAACAGCTCTTAATTGCTGTTGTTCCCAGGTTAACCCTTATCCGAGGTGATAGCACCTGTTAGGGTCCCAGCTATGGGCACATAGTGAACCTCTAAACAAAAGCAAAACACCATGAAAGTATAAAAAAGACATTTTTATAGTAAGAATACTAACAATACATTATCTATAAAAGTACCAACAGTGCTTATTTATAGTAAAATGACCAACAAATATATATAGCTAAAGCCATAGAATTGCATTCAAAATATTTATATGTTGTCATTAAATAACCCATGGAGGTTGATATACCGCTAAATAAAATCAAGCAACCAACACTAAATGTCATTAATCAGTTTAATCTAAACTTATTTATAAATGGAACTTTGTCTGTGTGTGTGTCTGTGTGTCCGTTACCTATAGAATCCGAAACGGCAGAACCGACTTTCTTGAAAATTTACACAGTTGTACTATAAGCGTCTGCAGAATGACATATATCATATTTTATTACTTCAAAGCTCCCCAGAAAATTTAATTTCAGCATGAAATGATACATAAGGAGATGATATGCGATTAAACAAATCAATCAATCAATCTTTAGTATCTGCGAATTATTATTTTTGGAAAGATAGTGGATGTGCTTCCCGTTGCTTCCTTCACGATTTTGAATTCTGAGTTGCTTTTCTCTTAGACTTGTTACATCGTAAAACTGGAGAGTCCAGTCTACTCTACTATTTAAAACATAATGTAGAAGAGGTGAATTCACGCCTTTGCTATGGACATTTTTCGTAAGTAAACGCAACAGATTACACCAAATTTGAACTCGGCTCGATGATTTTACTTTCTGTGCTGATATTTGTGGCACTACCTGCACATCCTTAAATTAACCTATGTCATCATCTCATTTAAAAAAAAAAGATTACTGTACTCAAAAAATGTAAATCAAAAACAAATCCGTGTTTAAATTTTATTTCTGATTTTGTCTTTGTTGTGTTAACTCGAAAATGATGCCTGTCATCTTGTCATTAATAATAATATTTATTATTATAGATTTTTTAATCTTCTACAATTAAATAATTCATATTTTCATTTTGCATTTATTAATTCATTTCTGGTGACAAATGTTTGATTTTTTTTATTATTATAAATTGTTTGTTTCCTACTTCATTATGTTAGCGTTCATGACTTTCTCCAAGTTAATCTAGTGTGTATGCATAAATTTTACATACGCTGTGTGTGATAATGTTACCCGCATGCGGGTATGAATTCATTAAATTGTAAGACCATACATTCAATTTCATTGTTGTTTCTGCTGCTGTTGCTGTGTGTGTATGGATGTGTGTGTGTTTGTGTGCACGTATAAATGTACTGAGTGACCCCATCAAGGCACATTAAGGAATCAGCTTGCTTTTATGAACGGGATAATAAGAAAAAAGACTTACAATTGTTTATGGTCAGAATTTTTACTATTTGAATATCATTTTTTTTTTTTTTTTTTTGTAAATCAGTTTACAGTTTGGACTTTTTCTTTCTCTCGCTGATGGTCAATCTGATTTTTCATTTGAAACATGAATTGCGACCATTTTTTGTTATTTAGAGATTATTCTCGATGAAAGAAGACAAGAAAATGACAAACATCCCTAACGGCCAAAAGTAAAGTTTAATAGACTGATTGATAACCTAATCTGAAGACCTAATTAAAATAATTTATATTTGAATGGCAAAGTAGATTTGTGAATTTGCAATAATTGTGAGTTCAGTGGCTGGGTCAGGTACTACGGATTAAGATTCAGTAGGAACAGAACAAGCAATGACTGAGCAGTAATAAATAAGAACAAGACGAGATATATCTAAACAGGGACGTATTTTAAATAAAAGGCTCATTTCAAAAGTTCGTATATGTTACACGGATCAACAGGCATCTAAATAAAACCGGAGGATGCAATGTTCGAATCTATTTTGATAAAAACAACAGAAATGAAAACGATAATCCGAATGTTAAAAATGTAAATTTATATTTAAATTTTAAATTTAAATGTACAAAAATAAACAAATTATTACTTCCTATACTTATTTTTGGCTGGTATCAGTGAGTATTAACTAAGTTCCTCTAAAATGAATGCATCTTTTTCCGCAATGAAAACAGAAAATCTCTATCCCGTTTTAAAACAAATTACCAAAAACAAGGAATGTTTAAACAAAATTTTAATTATTTATGTGTTCCATACGGTGCCGGAAGTAGTAATAGGGACAAGCTCTCACTGCAAATAAAATGCTTCAATGGCATGCGTCTCAAAGAGTCTCTGACAAATAAGTTCAATTACAAACAGAAGATGGGCAAAGATCGTTAGCCGGAGAAGACAGTCCATCTTTGAGAAGGAAAACGCTGATTTCGAACCTCTGCTATGCAAACACAAAAATGGCTACGGAAGTAAACCCAGACAGACCTCAAAGACGGTTGGCTATGAATACTGACAACCTCCGGACAATTCCTGCAGCCAAGTTGTGCCCATATGTAAAGCTCTGTATTCTTTTGGATCTTGTTGGTACGGCCAAGAAGTGGGTGCATATTGTTTGGACAGCGTACGACATTCATATACCATCTCTCATTTTTGTTCTGAACTGAGTGAAAGGACCAAGTTGTGTATGGTATTCATCAGAAAAATTTAGTTCGCTCATGATTCAAAAAATTTAGTTCGCTCATGATTCAAAAAATTTAGTTCGCTCATGATTCAAAAAATTTAGTTCGCTCATGATTCAAAAAATTTAGTTCGCTCATGATTCAAAAAATTTAGTTCGCTCATGATTCAACCATACACGAAAAGAATTCGGGCTGGCTATTAACATAAAATAACGTCATGGGGTAAAAATGTGTCTACATTTCCAGAAATCATGTGCTTTATATCACATCATTTCGCATATATGAACTTTACCATCATTTAACGCATCATCAAAGCAGCAGCAGTGATGTACAAATTGAGCAAGGTAGTGTGAGACAACAGTCAGCTGACCTGGCGCACTAGATTAAAGGTATTTTCGGCATGTGTCCTTAGTACTCCGCTTTACAGCAGCGAAACTTGGACAACATACGTCAGGTAGGAAAAAAGTAATGCTTCTATTTTTGCTGCTTACTATGGATTCTTGGCATCTGATATAGAAACTAATTTATCAACACTCAAAGAAGCAGACAGGGCATGCATCTTATCTTTTGTAAACGTCGTCTTCGATGGCTGGGTCACGTACATCAAACGGTCACATATTTAAGGGCTGTAAACCAAAAGGCATCTTATACAGTGAGCTGGCCACGGGACATCGTCGGATAGACCACTTATACATTATGTTTCAAGGACACTTGCAAGAGGGATCTGAAACACATAGGCATCGACTTAGGTAGCTAGGAACATCTAGCAGATGATCATAGTCGCTGACGCCATGCTATTTAATGAGGAGTCACAAAGGCCAGGAAAAAGCGAAACCAACTGTTGAAGTTCAGAAGACAACCAGCGAGAGCAATGTCAGATTTTTATTCCACATTCCAACTTCATCTGTCACACGTGCAAAAAAATAAGTGTACCATGCAAAAATTTATCTATTCAGCCGCTCTAAACGTTGCTCACAAAAGGATAACTATTACTACTATCATCTCTGTTATAATAAAGACCGTTGTATATATATATATATATATATATATATATATATATATATATATGTGTGTGTGTGTGTGTGTGTGTGTGTGTGTGTGTGTGTGTGTGTGTGTGTTGGGGTCACCCCTTTCTGCACATAAGAATGGACTCACCCAATGTGTACATATAATCCTGCCTATACAGAGAACGGCAGTAGTTGTCAGAGAGTTTATAAGGTGTTAGATGGTCAGTAAGTTGGTGCATACTAAGTTGGAGTGTTTTGGATATAGACTCATTACCCGGACATACTTCTTCCCTACAAGACTGCATATTTTGTTTCTACTAACAGTATTCCTAGTATTCCTGAAGTGACTAACCCGTGTTCCATATAACTTACATTTTTTATCTCCATATCTGCTTTTGTTTTTTATTACTTTGTGTGGTTTTTCAACAATATATATGTGTGTGTGTGTGTGTGTGTGTGTGTGTGTGTGTGTGTGTGTGTGTGTGTGTGTGTGTGTGTGTGTGTGTGCGTGCGTGTGTGTGTGTGTGTGTGTTGTAGAGTAGTTAGCACCTTTTCAGTACTCTAACCGATGAACTGGCTCATAGCCTGAAAGAATCTACGTTTATATATTTTAAGGATCGTTTTTAATGAGTTATGACAAGCAGATTAATATTCGAACTGATTTACTTCGGTGGCTATTCACCGTTTAGACCCTCCTCTCTTTTATTCGTAAGTTTTGTCTTGTTAATTGTTTGTAACTTATTGTTCTGTATTTTTGTATATATCCGTTATTATACGAACCAGTCATACTTTGTGTATCATTCACCTCGACGATACAACAGTACATACATGTATTTCCCTCCTGTCACGCTCATGCAGTGGGAGACGAGCGAGGTAGCGTAGGCTCAGTTTATTCTCTTTACTACCAGTTATTAAACTTTACTATCAGTTACGAAACTCGCATGTTCGCTATTTAACAGCTACTTATTAATTTATTTTTTTGCAATAATCATGTCGTCGGATTGTGAAGAAGATATATATAGTCTCTCTATTATAATAAAACCGTTGTATATATATATATATATATATATATATATATATATATATATATATATATATATCCTTTCCCCGCTCAGGGGGTTGAGATTATTTTGTTTTGTTTTTCTTATGTCTTATATAAGATACACAATAGTAGATACATCAACATATATGTTGCTGCCATTTTAGACAGCATATCGATATAAATATTTTGCCGTCTTTTTTGACGGCACGGGCCCACTTGTAATGAAAGAAATGTATAATGAATTGTTATTTTGTTATGAAGTAATGTGGAAATATCTTTGGACCCTGTTTCGCCTGCTTCTGGATATTTTGTGTGTACTTTTTAATTATGGTGTGTTCGAAAAATCTTTTTTGCAGTTTTATAAAGGAAAATGCCTAAAGATACTATTTCAGTAATTATATAAACACATGCTTGAAGAATCTAAAATGTAAAGTTTAATGTCATTTTTATGTGTGAACGTTTTTAAAAAGAATTTTAATCATTTTTAGCACTTTAGTAATTGTTAGATTATTTTGGTTATAGATGTTAAAAAAGAACTCATTCTGAATTACCTCCTTTGACTGAATAATTTTTCTTAGAAGAATAATATGAAATATGATAATTCAATAACTATTAAATTCAGAATAATTAAAAAAACACTGGGCGCAATTTAAAAAATTTATGAATCTTCTTCTATGTACCGTGTCCCTTCAGAACGTAGGGGGTCATGGTCATCCACGTTTCACTATCCCTAGTGGCTCTTAGCACGCTTTCTCCTGTTACTTCACCCAAACTTCGCTTTGCTATCTACTTGCTCAAGCGTATCAAGTATGTTACACATTGCTTTCTCTTGCTTCTCTTTCCCTCTATCTGACCTGTGAGTACCAGATTCTTCAAGCCCTCCCTCCTCATTGCAGGAACTTCAGTTTTCTTTTCCTGGTGTTAAATATTAGTTTCGTTTTCGTTTCCATCCTCTGAAAAACCTCATTGTTTCTCAAATATTCGGTCCATGGTATCGTCAGCATCCCTCTGTAGAGCCACATTTCGGTTGCTTCAAGTCTCTCCTTCATCTCTGAGGAGATTGTCCAACATTTACTGCCATATTGAAGAACTAGCAATCTTTGTTTCTAGTGAAATGTTCCTATCTCTCAATACTCTACTCAGCCTCTGGAATACATCAATGGCCATGCCAATTCACCTTCGGATCTCAGTGTCACACATTTTGTCTTCTGTTAGAACACTTTTCAGGTATTTAAATTTCTGTACCGGCTTGATTTTTTCTCCGCTGTTTGTAGTTGACATTTTGGGTTCCTCTTTTTACTGATGATCACGCATTCAGTTTTCTTGTAGTTTATTTGTAGTCCTTTAGTATTTGTCCATTCTTCTGAGATGAGGTAATATTTACACTATTTACATTGTTCGAACGATTGTTCTCATCTTGTAAACATAGCAATAAAGATGAGGACAATAGTCCAAACAATGTAAATAGTGTTGTAATTCTTTGTTTCCACTTTCTTTAGTTACCTTCTCTAGGAAGTTTTGTAGTTTTTTTTCTGTGTCTGCTGTCAGCACTGTATCATCTGCGTGTCTTATATTGTTCAGATTGTGGCCGCCAGTGGTGAATCCTGGTATGACTTCTAGGGATCTCAGAATTGTCTTGCTGTATAAATTGAATAGATCCGGTGAAAAGACACATACTTGTTTTACATCTCTTTCTATCTTTGAATTTCTACTGAACTCGTTTCCTGTCCGTATGCAGGCGGTTTGTTGCCAGTAGAGATTCTTGATTACGCTCATGTTTTTCCCAAATATGTCGAGCTTGCTGAGCATTTATACCAAGTTTTTGCAGCGTACTTTGTCGAATGCCTTTGCGTCGTCCTATGAAACGCAGGTACACGTCTTTATGCATTTCCATTTTCCCCTCTGATAACATTCTAAGCATAAATATCACGTTCCTTGTCCCAGGGTCCTTGTCGAAACCGCACTGTTGTCTTATTTTGGGCCTAATTCTGCTGCGCGCTCTAGTCACCATTAGTCGGATGATGAGTTTTGTTATGTGGCTCATTAAGCTGATTGTTTGGTTGATTTCACGTTCGTTTGTACCTGGCCTCAAAAATCTAAGAAAATAATAAAAATAAAAGTAATGTAAACAGCAAAAGTTTCACTATCGTGCTAGACAATTTTTATCTTCAAAAACTATCTTAGACATCTATTATTCGTCCATACATTGAATAGTTTGGTGCTTCTGCTGTGTAATTAGAGATTCTTGATAAAATACAAAGAAGAATCTTCAATATTATCTGTCCTGACCTGACATCTCGGCTCCAGTTATTTTCCCACCGCCGTAATGTAACTTTTCCACCGCTTTTTCCGTAAATATTTTCATGGTGATTGCCCTTTTTCTTTAGTACCGCAACTTTATGAATTTAATCGCAACGCTAGGATTGACGGTTAAGTATCATTATTTTACGAATGAAATGGCTATATGTAGCCTTCAGTTCTATGCTAACAGTTTCTTCTCTCGCACTTCTCGCTTGTGGAATTCTCTTCTGGACTTTTGTTTTCAATCAAATTTTATCATCAAAAATTTAAATCAATGCCATTCGTGTTATCTTAGTATTTTTATTGTTTCTCTCTTTAATAATGTTTTTCTTTTTCTCATAATCTTTCACACTCAGTAATCCCTTTTATCTTAATAAATTTATTCACTTTTGGGGGTGAAATTATTATTTTAAAGTATAAATAATTAAATTATCAATTCTACTAAGTTTTATAGAATCGTATAGAATAAAAATCATATTGTTAAACTATTTGTTATATTCCGTTAAAGATGATTTATTTTTAAATATAAGTACAAACATTTTGATTATTACACTGCTCATGTTCCGTACTCCTTGAAATATTTTCTTTTTCTTTTAATTAGTCGTGCGCTTTTTAAGAGAGGGATTACAGTACATATTTATAGTTAGTGGCCTATAATATCACAGGTTACCTTTCATAAATAAACATCATTATCAGTAGCTTTTAAGAAAAAAGTAAACTAGCAACTAGGCCTCACCCTTTTACAGTCAAACGATCAAATGTAGGCTCCACTTCTACTCCAGTAGCTTCTTTTCTTGCACTTCTTGCCTGTGGAAATCTCTTCCGTATACTTGCTTTCCTGATAGCTACAATCTCCAAGAGTTTAAGTGCAACGTCAATTGCCATCTTTTATCTCTTTGATTCCCTTATTTTTCTTATCCTTTCCCCGACACCCCCTGTATCTTGTTCTTCTTCCTTTTCGCTCTCATGTAAAGCTTCTCACACCAATATTCCTATCCTTCTCTTACGGAAATTAATTCTTTCTTTTAATAATGACTGGACATTTACATTATTCAAAATGCGTTTGTCAGATTTTTTTAGGAAGTCCGTGGCGATACCTAGTGTTAAACGACAGCAGCTCACCAGTACAAGGATTGGATAACTTCGGAGAGTAGCGTGGGAAAATATCTTCAACAAATGTCACAAATCCAGTTTTGTTTGCTTGCATGTTTACAATGATAAGTATCGACAAAGGATAGGCATTTATGTCCTTAGCAGCCCTCTGAATGAATTCACTTGCTCTTGTTCCGATATTTTAAAAAAATCAAAATAAGAAAAGAAAATAATAAAATAATAAAACAATTTCAATATATTAGCTTTGAATGTTTTGTCTGCTATAAATGTAAATGACAAAGTGGGTGGAGACTAACAAATGATATGGGCTCGAATCCAGACCGGTTAATGGAATAAAAACTCGATTGGTCAGTAAATATGTACTTTCAGAACACCTTGGAGAATTGCATTTGATTTTTTTTTTTAACTTTTTAATATTTGTATTTTTTACATATATCTTCTTAACTTGTTTGTTGCTTTCTATATATATATATATATATATATATTTTTTTCGGTGTATAGAATAGCGTTTTGTTCATTATTTGTTGCTTTACTTTTGTATTGTGGCTATATTGCCAGTGGTGAACCTCGTTGCGTTTCCAAACCTGTTTCTATGGCAACAAAAGAGCTGTTGTCCTGAAACTGAAGAAAACGCGGCCAGCTGTTGTCTGCCCTTCTTCGTTGATTGGCAATATTTTAAAAAGAAATATTCCCCGTATTTCCGTATGCATGTGTGTTTCCGTTACAGACGTAACTTTTTCTTAAATTATTAATTATCATGAATCTTAATGACAAAATGAATGGAGGAAATGTAAACACGCCATTAATTACAACATGACTTAATACTGTGTAAGGAGGCAACAAGCCAACAAAGTGGTACTGAGTTACAAATATCTCTATCATGACACCCGGCCTGATAACGGTATACCAGGTACCACAGACAAATCTAGATGTTATTATTATTATTATTATTAATCGATATTACCACATACAAGGCAGTAAAGCGACTAAAAACGAGGAGTTACTGGGTATGAAAAAATTAGGAACTGAATATTAATAATGAACGGAAAGAGAAAACAGTAATCAGCAGGAAAATTGACATTGCATTTTTTTTTTAATTTTTAATTTTTTTTTTTTAATTTTTAATTTTTTTTTTTAATTTTTAATTTTTTTTTTTTAATTTTTAATTTTTTTTTTTTAATTTTTAATTTTTTTTTTTTTTAATTTTAAATTTTTTTTTTTTTTTTTTTTTGCAGATTAAAGTTAACTGGAAAGCATGGATCCGGAAGGGGGTTCCACATTTACAAGTTGTTGTAATGGACTGTCCCACACTCCCTATCGCCTATGCTGACTGATTATATGTGTAGCTATATATAGTGAGCACAGGAGACACCTGTGACTTGCCTCGGCAATTACCAGCTTGCTACCAGATTCTCTGTCTTGCCGTAGTGTATTCTCTTTACAATAAACCTCTCTTCTTTCATCTATGCACGTGTTGCTGTTCTTTCACTTGAGTACTACCTTGTCTGTTGGTAAACTCTTTAAAGAATACAATAGAATTGCAAGAAAAGAAACTGTTAGCATAGAACTTACAACTACATCTAGCCACCTTAACTGTAAATAGATGAGATGGCGCCAATGTAGTGCTGCGCTTAAATTCAAATGGTTTAGGCATCAAAGCGAAGAGCTAATTCGAACAATTACAATGAAAGTATTAAAGAAAAAACAGAGAGGCAACCTTACAGCGGTGGGAAAGTGAAAGAAGACGAGCTGCTAGATCAGGACCAATAATATTGCTGGTTCTTCAGGGATCTTATCGAGGAGCTCAAGATAAATAGTAGTAGGTCCATATGTGCCAGCAATATTCTAAGCATTGATGAGTGGTAGATTTATAGATATGTATGATAGACTATGGAGATAAAAACTGCCTCGCGCGATACAGTGAACCAACTTTCTTGGCATCATCATCATTATTATTATTATTATTATTATTCACTCACTGAATATTCACAGTAACTGTAACTAGTAGTTTACGTTGGTACTTATGTGACAAGTCTCATAAATTGCTCTGTGGTCTTTCTGAAAAGTGGAATATTTTAAGTGACTCAGAACATAAAAACGCAAGTACTTTCTGCATGATATATAATACGCCTAAGAAGATTGCCTTTTTTGGATTTTTTTGTTGTTGTTTTTTTGCAATGTTGTTACACTAGGTACGATTCCGGTGCTATTAAGTTCTTTCTGAAGATTCTTTGAAATCGATCCAAGGATCCTAATGACAGTTGCCACAATCTTGACATTTACATTCTACATTTACCCCCAATTCTGCGTAACTTACAATATTTTCAACTTCTTTACTTCTAATGTAGTGATGCCCACTGCCGGACACATTTAATAACAAACATTTATTATTATTATTATTATTATTATTATTATTATTATTATTATTATTATGTCATTTTTCATCATATTTCGATTTCTGCTTTGGTCACACTACCAACCAAGTCTGCGGGGAGACCTAAGGCAGGTCGTGGCGTGTTGTTATGGCTCCATTTTATGTTTTTCTATCTTCCCTATCATCCCAAGCATTACATAGATAAAGTTTTCCTTAGTGTGTGGGCTGTACTTAATAAGACAATTTTTTGTATATCTCTTAAACTGGGGTTTCCAGGGATTCTTTCAATGTGTTGTTTTGTTCCATTTTTTATCATTCCAAGTGCACCTACTCTCACTGGCACAACTCTTGTTTTCATTTTCCACATTTTTTCTATTTCAATTTCCAGGTCTTTATATTTTGACAGTTTTTCAAATTCCTTGATTGCTATGTTACAATCCGCTGGACAAGCCATATCAATTAATAGACAAGTTTTCTCCTTCTGGTTTTTAACAATAATGTCTGGCCTGTTTGCTTCAATTTTTCTGTCTGTGTAGATGGTGTAATCCCATATTATTATTATTATTATTATTATTATTTCATTTTTATCATAATTCGATCTCTGCTATAGTCACACTACTTACCAAGTCTGCGGATAGACGACCTAAGGCAGGTGGAAGTTTGTTGATATAGCTACAGTTCATTTTTTTCTATCTCCCATAACGTCACTATCAAAGTTCTTCTTAATATGTAAGCTCTACTTAACAAGACAATTTTTTGTAAAACTCTTAAACTGGTTTTTTTTAGGGATTTTTTCAGGGTGTTGTTTTGTTCTATTTTTTATCATTCCAAGTGCACCTACTTTTTTTTTTTAATCATATCACCCCAAGCAAGGTGATAACGCCATTGATGCGCAGGGGGCTACGTAAGAGTAAAAAGATTGGAAAAGAGAAAGCCGGAAACCACATCCTAACCAGGAAACAAGGGATGAGCCTCTTCACCTGTTCAATAGATGTGGGTGGAGTGTGAACCGGGTGATAGTTTAGTCTATCTACTCCAATTGAAAAAAAATAAAAAAACGAAAAGAGTGAAAAGATTGGAAAAGAGAAAACCGGAAACTGCATCCTAAACAGGAAACAAAGGATGAGCCTCTTTACCTGTTCAATAGACGTGGGTGGAGTGTGAACCGGGCGATACTATCACTATTCTTGTTTTCAATTTCCCCATTTTTCTATTTCAATATTATTATTATTATTATTATTATTATTATTATTATTATTATTATTATTATTATTATTTCCTTGGGTTTCTAGCGCATGCTTATTTCCTTCCGTGTTCCAACCAAAGTCCTAAGGTCATAAATAGCATCACGATATTTTTCACTGAACATTTTTGTAAAATAAAAAATAAAAATAAAACAATCTATGCACATTTTATATAGATAATGCCCTTCACAATGTGTGAGCTGTAGATGTGAAAACATTTTTTTGTATTTCTTTAGGGCATTTTTTGGCAGGAACCCCTTCAGTGTGTATATCGGGACCATTATTATTATTATTATTATTAGTAGTAGTAGTAGTAGTAGTAGTATTACAGTTGAGAGAGCAACAAGTCAACAAAGTGACGCTGGAGTACAAATATACGATATTCTACCTACCCATCATGATACCCAGTTTGACAATATTATATCAGACATTCATCACAGCCAATTGTGCGTGCGCTATAGAGTTGCAGATTTTTGGTAAAAGTAGTTCGTAGACTTGCATGTGAGGCTCACCTCGGGTAACCTAGAGGATGTTCTTATGTATCAGAATATCTCTTTCACATCGCTTTTTCAAAGTTTCAATTGTGGAAAACCTTAATCTCCGATTGTAATTCTTTTCTCACTACTTCATCTCATTAACATAGGTGGAGACTGCGCCAGCCCCTGGAGAATATGCATAATCTATTAAGGTCAGACTCAAATACTGAACGATATATTTACCTATCTTAAGTCACCAAGACAAAACATGTACATGTTAACATCAGAAACCGGGAGAGTCATGCTTGGTACAGTAAAGTGGCATTTATTATTATTATTATTATTATTATTATTATTATTATGTCATTTTTCATCATATTTCGATTTCTGCTTTGGTCTCACTACTATCACTGCGGGGAGACCTAAGGCAGGTAGTGGCGTGTTGTTATGGCTCCATTTATATGTTTTTCTATCTTCCCTATCATCCCAAGCATTACATAGATAAAGTTTTCCTTAGTGTGTGGGCTGTACTTAATAAGACAATTTTTTTTTTACAATTTTTTTTTTTTTTTTTTGTATATCTCTTAAGCTGGGGTTTCCAGGGATTCTTTCAATGTGTTGTTTTGTTCCATTTTTTATCATTCCAAGTGCACCTACTATCACTGGCACAACTCTTGTTTTCAATTTCCACATTTTTTCTATTTCAATTTCCAGGTCTTTATATTTTGACAGTTTTTCAAATTCCTTGATTGCTATGTTACAATCCGCTGGACAAGCCATATCAATTAATAGACAAGTTTTCTCCTTATTATTATTATTATTATTATTATTATTTCTTCCGAACAGATTTTCGTTTTCAACCAGATGTCTTGCATTATGAGTATTTTCTATCAACTCTTACGATCTCAGAGAGAGAGAGAGAGAGAGAGAGCGCGCACCTTTCAAAAAATATTTTGATTGTCAAGCAACGTGTACTTCTGAAGTGATTGGATACTAGGCTTTATTTCGGTCTTCTCAATGTAAGACTTTAAATACGATAGCAGAGATATTGTTTTCACAACTTGTTCGATCCTCAGACAGATTGCCTCTTTCGAATAATGTTCGCTTTGCCAACCAACGCGAAATTCTGAAGCGATGTGATACGAAGCTTTATTTTGATTTTCTATATGTAAGAGTTTTAAAATTATTATTATAAGTTTGATGTTTACTGATTGGCTGTTTGATGCAATTCTTTACCAAGACTTCCACTTGAGAACTGAGGTAAAAGAAAGTTTTTTAGAGCATATTAAATTAAAAAAAAAAAGTTGTTGTTTTTTTTGTGAGCGGTATTCGTGAGCACAATCTCAAATAGTATTGGGTTTTCTCCCGAGATTTAATGTTTGTATCATTATTCTATTCGTTTATTCCTAGTAACCCTATTATTATTATGTAAATTTTTCATTATAAATCGATTTCTGCTATGGTCGCATTACCTACCGAGACTGCCGGAAGATTAAGGGCAGGTAGTAGTGTGTTGTTATGACTCCATTTCATGTTTTTTCATATCTCCCCATCATCCCTAGCGTTACATAGACAAAGTTCTCCTTAGTGTGTGGGTTGTATTTAACAAAACAATTTTTTGTATATCTCGTAAGCTGTGATTTCCAGGGATTCTTTCAATGTGTTTTCGTTCCATTATTTAACATTTCAAATGTACCCACTATTCTTGCTACGACACTTGTTTTCAATTTCCACATTTTTTCTATTTCAATTTCTAGATCTTTATATTTTGACAGTTTTTCGAATTCCTTGGTTGCTATGTGACAATCCGCTGGACAAGCCATATCAATTAATAAGCAAGTTTTTTTTTTTTTTTTTGTCTTTTAACAATAATATCCTGCCTATTTGCTTCAGTTTTTCTGTCTGTATAGATTATGTAATCCCATAGAATGATGACATTCTGTATTATTATTATGTCATTTTTTCATCATATTTCGATTTCTGCTTTGGTCTCACTACCAACCAATTCTGCGAGAAGACCTAAGGCAAGTCGTGGTGTGTTGTTATTGCCCCATTTCATGTTTTTTTCTATCTCCTCTAACATTCGTAGCGTTACATAAACAAAGTTCTCCTTAGTGTGTGGGCTGTACTTAATAAAACAATTTTTTGTATATCTCTTAAGCTGGGGTTTCCAGGGATTCTTTCAATGTGTTGTTTTGTTCCATTTTTTATCATTCCAAGTGCACCTACTATCACTGGCACAACTATTATTATTATTATTATTATGTCATTTTTCATCATATTTCGATTTCTGCTTTGGTCTCACTACCAACCAAGTCTGCGGGGAGACCTAAGGCAGGTAGTGGCGTGTTGTTATGACTCCATTTCATGTTTTTCTATCTTCCCTATCATCCCCAGCATTACATAGATAACGTTTTCCTTAGTCTGTGGGCTAAGAACGACGATGATCTTGACGATTGTTGCTGTTGGGAAAATGATAAAGACAATGCGAGGGAACATACTTATGCATGATTATGAAAATAAAATTAATGACCACGATAGGTGATAGCTATTATTATAGTAATGAAAATTAAAGTGATTGTGATGGTAATTCAATAAGGAAAATGGTGACGAACGATATTAACAAGCGTAAGAGCAGAATTATTGTGATAACAACTGGCGAAAGTGAGAAAGTGATATGATAATGACGAGGATGATAATGACAACTTTCTAAGATGATAACAATGTTGAAGACAAGCTACCAAACTTCTGTTGGCACTTATGGGCAAAATGGCATAATGTTTACCATAAAATAGGAAGCAACACTAACAGAGAAGCAAATGTGTTTTTACGTTATTAAAAACGACAAAGTCGAACGATAACAATCATAAAGATGCTGCTGCTGACGATAAAACAAATAAAGCATGTTAAAATGGCGCCGTATAACAGTAAAATAAAAACTGGTGTAGATGTTAGCAATAATGTGGAAAAAGTACAATGATTACTGTCATCAAGTTGTTAAGCTCGAATATTTAACGAAGTAATGGTGGAATTCCCACGGGTATTTTATTGTCGTAGAGCTCGCAAGGAGATTATTCAGTCGTTAACTTAATTATGATTCATCAGAAAATTCAAATAGAAAAACCATGAAATGTTCACGGGCATTTCTAGTATTAATAATTAATTTATGTGGCGAGAACAAATGAAATAAATGCCCGGAAAATGCATTTTTTTCAAACTTTATAATTACTGTTGCTCGTTGTTATATTATTATTTAAATTTTCTTGCTCACAGGATTTTTTTAAATTTATGAATAAAAGATATTTTCTTATTTATTTCTTCATAAAAATGGTAAATAATAAATATTTCATTACAGTTGGTTCACATATTGCTATAATTTTTTAATAAAAAATTATTCTTGTAAATGAATAATCTAATAAGTAGTGTTTAATATATTTGTTGTTAATTCTCAAGAAGAAGAAAAAGTCATAAATTAACTTACATATGTTTCGGTTTATTAAAATTCTAATCATCGTTTTGTTTTACTTTTCTTTTTCTTTTTTACCTTGCCGAGAAATTCAAAAGTGTATACAGTAACGGCAGTCCTTTTTGACAAACTGTTTTTTTCGTTTTTACCTTCTTTTTTTTTTGAGTAAAAAAGTTAAACATTGCAAATTATATATATGAATGCCGGGTATTATTTTAGTAAGTAGGTACAAATGAAAAGATTTGAAATTGATAACGTTTTCTATTTTATTGATACAGACGTTAAACACGTGAGAATGTTATCGTCTCCTTTATCCTTCATTTCTTTCTTTCATTTTTTTTTAACTGAAACCAAACAGCCTCTCTGATATGTCTTTTCCATCTTTCCTTGCGATCAAAACGGAATAATGTTTAATTGTGAGGTACTGACAACATGTAACATACCTGCTGATTAACTACGGAACAAACAGAATTATAATATATTATAACCGAAAAAAGAAAAAAAAGCCTTAACTTTGATTTTGATAAAAGCATTGATCATCAGTACAATTTTTGTCAAAGAGAATAACATCATCAATTCATGTACACAGAATGCATCACCATTTTTATTTAAGAAAATATCCCAAAATATTACGGTTTATAACCTACTGAGAAATTTAACTGATTTTTTGGCTCTTCAGAGGAATCACCAGTTGCCCACCAAACTGCAGTTTAGAACATTCAAGAGCATGAAAGGCTTACGGCCATATCACGTTGAAACACCGGTTCCTGTACGATCGCCGAAGTTAACCAATGTTGAGACTGGTCAGTACCTAGATGAGTGACAGCTTGAGAACTTGGATGTGCAGCTGGTGTAATGGATAACGGCTTCCAAGATCCGAGTTCCAATTTCGGAGATTCGAGTTCCGATTTCAATCGAGATCGTTATATTTTCTTACGCGCAAATAGCATTGAAAAAGAATTGAATCCCACTACTCTCCCAGCCATGGGTTAAATAGTATAACTGGTATCAAGTAATCATATCCAAAACAAACTTTTACAATTCAAAAGTATGCTCTATCTTTAAATAACTTGCAAAAAGTTGATAAGCCGTAAAAAAAAAAAAATTATCAAACAATCAATCAAGAGGTTAATAAAAGAAAATTGAAAATAAGTGACTTTTTTATCATTTCACCCCAAGCACGGCAGTACTACAACGTGTGCAGGGGGCTACATAGGAAGAGAGTGAAAGATTACATAAGAGGAGAGTGAAGAGAAAGAGGAACCGAAGAGGAATCGGTTACAGGAGGTGTCAGAGAATGAGTAAGAGAAGGATGGGAATACTGGTGTGAAGAGAGTTGCGTGAGAGTAGAGTGAAAAGGGAGAAGAACACGATACAGGGGTGTTGAGGAAAGGATAAGAGAAGGATAGGAGTCAAGAGGGAAGAGACGGCAATCGACGTTGCATTTAAACTCTTGGAGGTTGTAGCTATCAGGGAAGCAAGTATACGGAAGGGAGTTCCACAGGCGGGAAGTGCGAGAAAAGTAGCTGAAGGATTTGAAGTGACGGCTGCATTTGGTTGTTTTGACTGTAAAAGGGTAGGACCCTGTTACCAGTCTGGTTGCTCGAGTAAATTCTTGTAAAGTTTGGCACCAGAGAGCTAAGCTCGTCCAACGAATTCAGGAAAACATAATAATAGAAGTTGATCAGCTGATGTTGATCAAAGAAAAACATTTACTTATCGTTGTTGTTGTCATTGTTGTTTAGTTTACGAAACATTATTTTATTTACATAAATATTATTTACATTGCTTTATTGTCCTTATTTTTGTTGTTTTTATCATTGTGTTTCAGGCGCCGTGCTTTCTGGTCGTAATTAGGTGCTTGTTGATCTGAACTGAAACATGTATTTATTCTATGTTCCGTTCGCCATATCTAGAAATATCCCCTCTAGTTCTTATTTAGTACTGCACAATTATTTGTCATTCGGAGTTCAAGTACATACTACCCGGCCTAGGGATTGAACTCACAACATGTCTCTTATAACTGATAGCAATCCCTTTTTTGCATTCATCGAGCTTAAACTTTTTAAAAGTCGGAAAAAAGGACACTTTTACTTAAATAGACAGTTAAAATTTCTGGGATACATCGTGAAGAAAGAGGGTTTGGAAAATTTGATACTTACAGTACATATTTAAGACAAGAGGAACAGAGGGACATTGCGAGTAAAATAAGTGGATATTTGAACAAGAACTGGGAGTGAGATAGAGAGTAAGGAAACAAATATTACTCAGAGGCAAGAAATATAAGAAGATGTGGAGAGCCACATAAAAGAAGAAAATGATAAAAGTAAGTAAATCAAATAAATAAGAAAAAATAAGAAAAGAAAACAGTACCTGGAATATTCCATTTTCCAAAACTTATTGTGAGTTTTTCAGTTTTTTTTGTTTTTTTTAATTAAGTGGTGGTATTAAGTTTCATTAAAACAATATTTCTTGTTTGTTTTTGGCTTTGGGGTTTGTTTTTGTGTGTAGACTTACACGAAATAATTTTATAAAAATATCATGTACTTGTTATAAATTATTTTCTTATTTAATCCTTTTTTCTCTCTTCTTGTGTTCTATTTCAATTATTGTATTTCTTTTATCCCCCTTTCTGTTTTGTATATAGTCCTACTGAACCTTGATACTGAACAGCAGGTCGTGTTATACTTCAAGTTACGCTTTTTAAATTCTACAAACAATAGTTGCAAGAGAAATAAAATGGCAAAAGATTACATGGTCCTTATCCCGGTTGCCCACGGACGAAAATGAAGAAAATGAGCAGAGAGAACTCTACATAAATAGTGAGAAAAAATAGTTTAGCGGTCACAAAGGAAAAAAGTATGTATGGGTGGAAGGTATGAGTGAATACGGGTAGGTGAATGGAAACAGAAAGAACAATAAGAAGGGGGAGATAAATCGATAGCGTAAAAGAAAACGAGTGAGCGGACATGAGAGAATGAGTTACGTATGTATACATTCAATAACAAAGATGGCTTCCCATTTCACTTAGACTGCTTGCATTTGAAGGTGCGGGTGTCAATGCTTCTTTTCAAACGAATGATTTTCACATATTTAGATATACACCCAAACCTGTCTCTCATGTCTGCCTATATCTGTACGTATGTGCAATGTGGTGCAACGACTCAGAATAAGAAATCAGAGAGACGAGTTCGAATTCCTGTTGAATTCGTTGCAATCACTTGCGCACAAATACCTTAGGGAAAGGCATGAATAAATCCTTCCAGGACATGAATAGCAGGACTGATTGGGTTCTATAGCCTTGGTTGGCAACCAGTCTACCCCAGAAAGAAATGGTAAACTACTGTGGGAAAATCATTTGAATCCTCTCTTCCAACGTGCGTTGAGCCAGTAAGTTCAAAAGATTAACACGAGAAAAAATTTCTCACGTTGACGCGCAGTCTGCAATATTGCGGAGTAGTGGATGCTTATTATTATCCGTCTGTACACACACACACACACACACACACACACACACACACACACACACACACACACATGCATACACAATAGATTGCATTTAAGCATGAAACAGAATATCACCGCTTGATGTTGACGTGACTGTTCACTTTTATATTTCCATACGTTCTATTCTTGATATTGAGCACTTTAACCCAAAAATATGGCATAACTTAAAACAATATCTACATATATACATATATGTTTTGTTAAAAACGACGGACAAGTAAGATGTCATTAATTTTTTTATTTAATTTTTTCATTATTCCTTTTTGCTGGCAATAACGAGTGTAAAAATGTTCCATCATTTTCGACTTTCTAAGCGCTTTCAGTCACTTCACTGGCCATTTTCATTAATGTTATTTTTCGATGTTGCTATTTTATCCTCATGCTTGACTGCAATGTAATTTGTCTAACGTAAAAATAAAATTGACAGACGCTCATGCGATGTCCAGCTGCACGCGTCACGTGATAGCTTTAAAGAACTCTCCTTTCAAAAACACAAAATTAAGGCCCAGAAGAAAAGACTAGCCATAAGCTGGAAGAAGACAGAATGTATAGTTATCAATAAAATGAACGATCTAAACTCAATCAGGTGCTGAAATTTAAGTATCTGCGTAAAAGACGTCAGAAAGTTTTACATCCAAAGGCGCAGGGGGATAACGAAAGTTGTCTTTCAGAAACTTAGAAAAGTATTAAGGGACTGGAAAAATTCCTTAGCAATCAGTGAATGGTGATTTTCTAAACGCAGCTTAGGTGTGACACAAGGCCAAAAGTATGGAGCACCCAGTGAGGATCGAACTCACTACTTAATTGTAATGATTCTAGCAAGACAAACTTGCTAATTATTACACCACATCGAGGTGCTCGAAGCAATCAGTGAATGCGGGACAATTTTCTCACAGATAACAAAGTGGCCTGACGCGACATAGATGTGACCCTGACAATATAATGGACAGAACATATGGGAAACGATGAAGTTTTGAAAACAATAAAAACTACAAAGAAACTGATGCTAAGAATCAGAAATGTGTAGCGGTAATTTTGAGGAAATATAATGAGAAAAGAAGGCGTGGCAAGTTTAACACCCACAAACTATACTGAAGACAAGAGAAGCAAGACGCAAGAAGTTTGCGTTAAAGTATGATAGAAAAAGAAACACAAAGAAAATTGTCCGTTAAAGGCATGAGTTACTCAGAGCAACAAAGGAAGACGGTTGAAAAGAGCCATGATTGATATTTTATTTTAAAAAAATGTATTTTGATTTGTTTCAACCTACTTCCCAAAATCTGATAAAATAAAGAAATACATTTAATTTACCGTATATACTATTGGCTGATACGTAAATTTTATATCTCGTGTATTATGCGACCCCCTTAAAATTAGCTTTAAAATTAGGTTTGCAAAAGTCGCGTGATACGCGAGTTTATACGATAACTTACTGTAAGTTTTCTTGGTCAGGCTGAGAAACTTTAAGCAATGCCTCCCCAGAAACAGACGGCTGATTTTATTAAGATTAATACTTGTACAAGTGGGCTCGTGCCGTCCAAAATGACGGCAAAATATTTATATCGATATGCCGTCTAAAATGACGGCAACATATTTATGGGTGTACCTACTTTTGAGTATCTCTTACATTAAGACATAAGAAGAAAAGAAACAAATAACTCTGAGCATGACAGGTGGGATATATATATATATATATATATATATATACACACACACACACACACAAATGCACAATGGTCTTTATTGTCATAGGGAGGATAGCTAAGAGAGTACTTGGACGTTATTTGGAAAAAGCTGGTCCCTGCTTTTCGATTTTGTTTCATTCGATCTCAGTCCAGATAACCGAGTTCCCACTCCCGCGTTCATTTATTAAACCCATAGCCCGTTCAATGTCTATGTAGCATGCACCGCAACATGTCTACATATCCAGGGTCACAAGGTTACTGGGATTTGTTAGTTATTGTTTTCCTAGACTGGCTGCCAACCATGGCACGAGAATCCAGTCTGTTCTGCTATTTAAGAGGTAGAAAAGAGTGGATTCACACCTTTCGTTAGGTTATTTGGGCGAAAGTGAAATGCTATGGACTCGGCAGGAATTCGAACTCGTCCCCTAGATTTCTCTCTCAAAGCCGCTCTCCGCTACACTTACACATTTTCGATTTAACTGTATTGTTCAGCTAGCGTCAGGAAAAGCAGGAATTGTTATCTGTTGGCTATTATTTTGAAGAGTTCTGCGTCGATACAAAACCAACATGGTCAAGTATAAGAAGCCAACAAGTTTTCTTTTATCTGTTTCTTCTGTAGTATCTTTGCATCTTTCACTAAGACGTTTGCCGTCGTGATGTGAAGCTGTTCTGTGTATGCGCGTGCTCGTATATGCCTAAAAGAAGCACAGAGATAAAATGACGATAGAAAAAGAGGCGATTTTCTAAGCATAGCTTAGATGTGGTACAAGGTCAAGAGTTTGGGACACTCAATTAAGAATCAAACTCACTACTCAATTATGATGATTCTAGCGAGACATGCTTGTTAACCATTACGCCACCTCGAGGAAGAGACAGATCCCTTACTTTCTTATAAACGTTTGCTTTCCTTTGATTTCTCGTATTCTTATTTTCTTTTCTTTTCTGTTTCTGTTTCGTTCTTGATTTTTTGGCACTTATTTTCATATTCTCATCTTTTATTTTAATCGCATATCTTTCATATTTATTTTTACGCTTCTTTCTTTCTATCTTTGTCCCTCTCTCCCTTTCTTTCTCTCTTCCCCCACACTTTATTTTTCTCTCTTCCTCCACTTTTTATTTATATCTCTCTTCCTCCACCCTATATTTTCTCTCTCTCTCTCTCCACGCTTTATTTCTCTCTCTTTCTCCACTCTTTATTTCACTCACTCTCTCTCTTTCTCCACTTTATTTATCTCTTTCTCTTTCTCCTTTCTTCATTCCTCTCTCTCTCATCCACTCTTTATTTCACTCTCTCTCTCTCTCTCTCTCTCTCTCTCTCTCTCTATCTATCTATCTATCTATCTATCTATTTCTTCCTCCTCTCATTCTCTTACTATTTTTCTTGCCCATGTCAATTCTCTTTATTTCCCCACACTCTCAACCTCTCTCTCTCTCTCTCTCTCTCTCTCTCTCTCTCTCTATCTATCTATCTATCTATCTCAATTTCTTACCCTCTCGAATTATCTCTTTCTTAATATAATTCCCGTCATCTTTTCAAGCACCCACCTCTCTCCCTCAAGACTTATCAGTCATTTTTTTCTGTTTGGCTTTTAGCTATGAGTTGTTTTTGAGTTCTGTACCCATGCAGAGAGCAAAGAAAAAAGTCCAGTGAATGTCAGTGTGGTTGTCAATGACAAAACAAAGGTTGCCGAAATGAAAAAATAATAAAATGATGAAAATTATTGCAATTTACGTCAAATGTTAGACGCGTTTTGACAGTCGTCAAGTTCTGCTACCTTCGTCATCCTTAAGTACATTTGCAAACAGATTGATCTTCTGTTTCTTTATGAAAAGATGTCTTTTCGCATATCAGCATAACAAGTCATCCTTATTCCTTTTCGCATTATTTTCGTAATTTAATAATGCATTAATTTTTCTTTTTAGAAATAACACCTTATATCTCTCTAATCTAAACAAAATCATACAAAACCTTTGAAAATTGCGTTCACTATCGATTAACGTGACTGTCAGTAAATACATGCATATATGTATGAATTTGTGTTTGATTTTTATTAACTTTTTGGCAAAACATGTAAAATATGACCCATAATTATCTAGTTAACTCTAACCATTGTACGCAAAATGTATGTTCATTGTTGTAATTGAAAGCATTTATATATGAAAACATTTATTTTGTAAAGGTATACGTGTGTGGGGGGGGGGGGAGACCATGTGAACAACGAGGAAGTTTTAAAGAAAATGAAAACAAAAAGAAACTTAACATCAGGAAGAAACAGCTAAACTTTTTAGGGTGCATAATAAAGAAATTGTACTCTAAAAATTTTAACGGTACATAATAAGGAAAGAGATGTGCGTTGTGATGCAGTGGATATCGACTTGGAACGACAAATCGGGGAGCCAAGTTCGAATTCACGTTGAATTCCTTGCATTCACTTACGCACAAATACCCTTGGGAAAGGTATTAATCCGTCTCTTCTCTATGGGTTATATAATGGGATAGACTGGGTTCTGTAGCCTTGGTCGGCAACCAGTCTACTGCAGAAAGCAACGGCAACCTACTGCGGGATAATCTTCTGCCCAGTCAGTCATGTCGTTTTCGAGACATGATCGCCCAAAGCGTGTATCACGTATGGCACTTAACTGACTGAATAAGGAAAGAAGACTTAGAAAATTAGATACTCATAGGACAGGTTGAAGGCAATGGGGACACAGGAAAGCAACGGATAATGGATTCAATAAAAATTGGATGCGCACTAAGTGGGTTGGCAGCCTGTCCGAAAACATTGTGAAACACGAATCGTGTTGTGGCGTTGTTGTTTGAGAAACCGTAACATTTTAAACAATCGGCTGCTTCGTTTTATTTATATTAAAGAAAGAGGGAAGAAAATAAATTTCCCGAAAGAAAGAAAGAGAAACGGAAGGAAAGAATAAAGGAAGTGTAACAAATCATTAACTCGGGGAAAAAAGAAGAAAGTAAGAGGGAAATAATGTGGAATGGAAAGAAACGACCCAAAGGAATTAATTTATTCTCGTTCAACACTTCACATGAAAGATAATAGATCAAGCATTCCGCCTCTTTCATTCAAGTCAACCACTCAGACCAGGTCACTCGTAAATTCTGGATGTAATCTCTTCGGAAACGTTAAGAAATCATCTCTTTTGTACTCTGTCTTCAATTATAAACACTATTTCGATATGTTTTTAAAATTTCGAATCAGTTTTATTTTTGTTGTGGGGGGGGGAGTATTCGTGTCTTTTTTTTTTTTCTTACCTACTACTCTAAGGCCACAATTTAAACAACCTAAGGTATGCAGATGATACAGTGCTGATAGCAGACACAGAAAGGAAACTACAAGACCACCTACTACAGAAGGTAGCTGAAGAGAGTGATAAGAAAGGACTACAAACAAACTGCAAGAAAACCGAATGCATGGTCATCAGTAAAAATGGCAGCCCAATATGCCAAATACAGGTCGGGGATACTAGAATCAAGCAGGTACAAAAATTTAAATACCTGGGAAGTATTATAACAGAAGACGGAAAGAGCGACACAGAGATCAGAAGGCGAATTGGCATTCCAGAAGTTGAGTAAAGTATTAAGAAACAGGATAATTTCGCTAGAAACAAGGAAGAGAGTACTGGATTACTATGTGTTGTTAGTTCTTCAATATGGCAGTGAATGCTGGACAATATCATCCAAGATGAATGGAAATTTTGAAGCAACTGAAATGTGGTTCTGCAGAAGGATGTTGCGAATATCACGGATCGTGTATGTGAGCAATGATGAGGTCCTAGAAATTATGGAAACACAGAGGAAATTAATATCATCAGGAAGAGACAGCTGAAGTTCCTGGGACATGCAATGAAGAAGGAGGGCTTGGAGAACCTGATACTAACAGGCCAAAGAGAGGGAAAAAGAGACAGGGGAAAGCAACGGATAACATATTTGAATGATCTAATCAGGTGGATGATGGAACGAGGGTTTCTTGGTGTAACAGGAGAAGGCGTGCTAAGAGCCACCAGGGATAGGGAGACGTGGAAAGCCCTGATCGCCTACGTCCTGAAGGGACAGGGCACATAGAAGAAGAAGATTCGTGTCTTCATCAACATATGCAACAACTTGGATTCATCATTCAGTCAAGAACTCAAAGTCATCCATTTTGTCCCACATTATATATTCTTACAGACTACCTGCTTATGTAGCCTTACGCCAGACTAAGCTTTTAAATACCGATATTTGGAGATTTGTCTGGAATTTGATTTAATCAGTTTGAATAAGTTATTCCTGGAAATCGTTGTGAAAGAGATTTTTTTTACATCTGTTCTCCATTATGATAAGCTCCGAATTGTGATATCTCCTGCGACTGTTGCAATTTAATAACAAATTCAGTACATTTTATCAAGTTTCTTTCTATTCATTATAAACAATGATATCGTCAAGTAGCATTGCTCTATAGTCAATGAGAATTGAATTATCTGTTGTGATCAGAAAAAAAAAACGCTTTTGGTTTGGTTGGGTCATCCGATGGTCAATAAATGCGAATCTATTCAGACTATCTGAGCAAGTCAAAAAATTAAATCTAATTATTTCTGACAAAGAATGAATCTATTCAGTCAGAAAAAATCAATCAAATTAGAAAAATAAAGTTAGTCGTCTAAAGAAAGTTTGTTAAATTGTGGATATGACTGTATTAGCGAAAAACAACGTTAGTTTGTGAGAAGATGAATAATAATAATAAAATGTAAAATATTATTACAAAGTCATGAGTGTGTCATTAGTAATATCAATTATTGCTTAACCAAGGACAAGTAAAAAAAATGAGTAAAAAAAAAAGAAGCCGGAAGCAGTCCAATAGAGAGAACTACTAACAAGTGTTACTAAGAACGATATAGTAGACCTGAGGATAATTTCTTTGGCCTTCCAGCTGAGCTCTACAGATAACTATATACTATAAACATAAATAATTATTATGATAGTACGCTCATAACATCATATAACTTTTTATATTATAACTAGTTCGTAACATTGTATGACTCATATAAGCACTAAATATAAATTGTTCTATAATATATTCACGACGTGATGTTATAGCGGGTTATCTATCTATTCTTTTTCCGTTAGTAGTGAAGGGTAGTTTTATACTGTTGCAGGTTAACGGAATTTGGCCTTGTTGTAGATAGCCCACTATAAGTCATAAAATGATTACAAATCAAGAAAGGCAATTTGAGTTGAAAATATCATTTTTATATATACACATATCAATTAATGTTTTTACAATTAAAGTAATACTTGAATATAGGTCCAACGGAGGTTAAAATGTTCGTGGCAAATAATAAGCTGAAAGAGATTTAAGGCTTAGGAATGTGGGGAGCGTGTAAGTGAAGAATATCTTTGATGTAGTCGCTCCTTAGGTCAGTAAGTAGTTTTGAGACAGGGGAGAAGGAAAGAGGCAAGCGCAGTAGCCACTTGATTTAAGTCAAGGGGATATTGATTACACTCTTCTCCTCAAGTTCTGCTTGCTGGGGTCTGTCTGTATCTGCTTTTTATATCCTCTTTTTGGATCACAGCAGCTCGTTTGGAATTTCACACTTGTATTTGGTTCTGGGCTTCCCATTGGCTGATGAATAAAATTCGCGTAGGCTCGCGAAATGGAAATTTAATATTTGGTTAATTTTTATTTTTCAACCGGAACATCTGCGCGAACCCGGATGCGCAACGACGATTTTTGGTCATTTGCTTTCTGGTCGTTATAGAGAAAATATTCGGTCCCTCGCTTTGCTCGGTCAGTATCACCACAATGTCATGGTTAGTAAGCGTGTCTATTACAACTAAGTAGTGAGTTCGATCCTTACTGGGTAATCCATATTTTCTGCTTTGTGCCACAACTAAGCGGCGCTTAGAAAATCAATCGAAATATATTCGAAAGTTTTAATACTTCCATTTCTTCAAAGAATGCGCGGGTTGTGTTATGGATATCTGAAAGGGTGCTGAGTTCAAATTGCTCACTTTCATTTAAATACCCTTGAAAATTTTCTTCGTCACACATCTATGGGTTAAACAGCCAGATAAATTGAGATCATTATCCTTGTATGGCAACACGTCTATGAAAAAACATTTGAAAGAGGGAGTGTGTATTCTTTAAAATGATGCGACCCTCTCTGTGGCTGAGTGGTCTAAAGAATACCGGAATCACATGATGGAATCTTCTACAAAGTTAAATGCAGTTTCGCACCCTGTCGAAAAGCATATTCCCTTTGTCAAGTTTTCTTGAATGCATAGGCTGGTAGACGTAATACACACTATTAAAAAAAACTGGGCGTGTATGTCAAACAATATATGCATTAAAATAAACTTTAAAATATTAAAAATGTCAAATTAAAAATAAATACATTAATTCTTTATAAATTGCTTTTTTTACGTTTTGAATACGAAATGAGCAGATATGGCCTTTCCAGAAAATCTGATTGAGGGATTACATATTCCTTAAAAAGTATATATATATATATATATATATATATATATATATAGAGAGAGAGAGAGAGAGAGAGAGAAAGAGAAAGAGAGAAAGAGAGAGAGAGAGAGAGAGAATACGTATAGAACAAGTAGGGAAAAAAGTGTCTTTAATCTAATATGATTCACTTATAACAAGTTTCTTCAGAGATTTTAAAAGTCTCTGATAAAGTTTGTTATCAGTGAAACATATTATCACAACCTTTTGATAGTTTTCCTCTCCGGCCTTCATCATGTACTTGGCGATCCAGAGAACATCGAACTGAACTGCTTATTTAAACTACGAAGAGAGATTGTCCTCGTTCCGCTGACCATGTCTCGGTATATTTCGTTTTTTTTTTTTTTTGTTTTTTTTTTAATCGTATCACCCCGAGCAAGGCGGTAACGCCACTGATGTGCAGGGGGCTACGTAAGAGTGAAAAGATTGGAAAAGAGAACGCCGGAAACCACATCCTAAACAGGGAACAAGGGATGAGCCTCTTAACCTGTTCAATAGACGTGGGTGGAGTGTGAACCGGGCGATCGTTTATTATTAAATGTTGCTGAGTCTATTGATTGAACTCGCAGGGATTGAAACTCACAATTACTATGTCACCAAATTCATGATTCAACACTAGGTTATTTTCCTGACCGAAACGTTGTGATAACAAGAAAGATGAGGACAATAGTTCGCATGTAAATAATGAATATCTCACATCCCGGAAATTACTACAGAACTAGAAAAGGGGAGAAAGGGGAGTAAGGGGAGAAAAATTCGAAGAGAAGAAGGAAAGCTAGAGGTGAGTAAAAAAAGAGAGAGTAAAATGAAAAGAAAAGCGAGTGAAAGGAAAGGAAGAGGGGTGGAGACGAAAGAAGGACTGAAACAGATTTGCAGTATTATTATTATGTCATTTTTCATCATATTTCGATTTCTGCTTTGGTTTCACTACCAACCAAGTCTGCGGGGAGACCTAAGGCAAGTTGTGGCGTGTTGTTATGACTCCATTTCATGTTTTTCTATCTTCCCTATCATCCCTAGCTTTACATAGATAAAGTTTTCCTTAGTGTGTGGGCTGTACTTAATAAGACAATTTTTTGTATATCTCTTAAGCTGGGGTTTCCAGGGATTCTTTCAATGTGTTGTTTTGTTCCATTTTTTATCATTCCAAGTGCACCTACTATCACTGGCACAACTCTTGTTTTCAATTTCCACATTTTTTCTATTTCAATTTCCAGGTCTTTATATTTTGACAGTTTTTCAAATTCCTTGATTGCTATGTTACAATCCGCTGGACAAGCCATATCAATTAATAGACAAGTTTTCTCCTTCTGGTTTTTAACAATAATGTCTGGCCTGTTTGCTTCAATTTTTCTGTCTGTGTAGATGGTGTAATCCCATAGAATGGTTACATCTTCTATTTCTGTAACCGGTGCTGGGTGATGTTCATACCAGTGTTTGTTTACAGATTTTCCATAATGTTTGCACATTTCCCAATGTAAATATTGTCCAACTCTATCGTGGCGATTTTTATATTCATTTGGAGCAAGCACAGAACAGCCTGAGATTAGGTGGTCTATTGTTTCTTGGTGTTTATCACAAAACCTGCATTTTGGATCCATATTATTATGCATAATGTTTGCCTGAAAGTTTCTAGTGAAAAGACTTTGGTCTTGTGCTGCAAGAATAAAGCCTTCAGTTTCAGACTTTAATCCAGATGCACGTAACCATCGATGAGTATTAACTTTGTCAACATTGGATTTATTGGCACGTTCTGGATATTGGCCATGCAGAGGTTTGTTTTGCCAGCTCTGTTTCATCTGTTCAAGAGCTTTATCTTTGGCTTTCATTTTCATATTTTTTGCCGCAATAGTTGGTTCTTGGCTTCTGTTTTGCTTTTCTACAGAATCTACTAACTGTAAATCTTGTTTGTATTTACTGCCTTCTTTTATTATGGAATATTTTTTCTTTCTTTCTTCATGTTGCCTTACCAATTGTATCATCCAATCCTTTGTTGTTTCTATGTATGTTAGTAAGCCAATAGTTGTTGTCTTGTATGACAATTCCAGCTGAATAAGACCTCTTCCACCTTCTTTACGTGGTATGTATAGACGGTCTACATCAGCCTTTGGATGATGCATCTTATACTTAGAAAGAAGCTTTCTTGTTTTAGAATCCATTCGCCTGATGTCGTTTAGAGTCCAGTTTAAGATGTTGAAGCTATATTGGACAACTGGGATTGCAAGGCTATTAATGGCCATAACTCTGTTCTGAGAATTCAATTCAGTTTTTAATATCATTCGTAGCCTTATTATTATTATTATTATTATTATTATTATTATTATTATTATTAAGCAATATGATTTATTTAATCTACATTCATTGAATTTTATGGAAGGGAGGTAAGTAAAAAAAGAAAATGTATGAGTTATACTTCTTAGCAAAAGCGTGACACACGAAGGTATTACGGTATATATATATATATATATATATATATATATATATATATATATATGCAAATTAACAGACAACGGTCTTCATTAGAACAGAGAGGATATATATATATATATATTCTTCACGACTCGACAACGTAAAATAATAAGGCACTGTTAAAGAGCAAACACGCGGCAAGAGCTTTCATAAATATTAGTAAAGTTTAGTAACTGGTAGTAAAGAGAATGAACTAAACCGTCGCTGCCTCGCGCTATTGTTTCTCTCTCAATGAGCGTGATTGGAAGAATATATATATATATATATATATATATATATATATATATATATATATATATATATACGTGCTTGATTATAATAGAGCGGATTATTATTACTAATACTACTGTTATTACTATTATTATTAGTATTATTATTACTACTATTTCTATTATCATGACAGTCGATATCCACTGCACCACAACCCCCAATTAGCATGTAGCCAAATGTTTGAACTAACGCTTTTATCCACTAAGCTATTGTCTTGTAGGAAAGTTCTCATTGGAGAATTTGGAGCCTTAAACCTATCCTGCCTGGTAATGAGTGCTGGATTTACTTGGAGCCCTAAACTTAACCTACCTGCTGATGAGTACTGCTGCTGCTCTTTGTCGTGTTTGATTGAACTCACTGAAGCTTTTATTTAAACTAAAAAGCAACAAGATTGGCTATTATCTATTTATTCGCCGTTTCTTTCTCTATTCCTTTCAGGTGATTTGCTTTTCATTTTTCTCTGGGTTTCTTACTTAACCTATGCCTTTTCTCTTTCACAAAATCTTCCCTTCATTCATCCTCTGCTTTGCTTTTCCCAATAACAGGTTCCTTTCCCGATCTAATAGTCTATTTTGTTTCTTTCTTTACAGGTCCTGCTTTTGTTACGTCCAGTCTGTTTATACAGGAGAAACATTTGACTATATTTTTAAAATCTTCTGTTGTAAGCGAAAATGACGGGTTCTTGTGATTTTAGAGTAGTGTGTGGGGAAAATGTTATTCACTATTTGAATATGAAAATAGGGTTTGTGACTCTTCTCAAAGGCGTGTATTACAAACAAAACGTGTTGACTAAATTATTAAAATACTTTTTCTTTTCTTTTTTGTACAGGATTGGAAATGTCAGATTTTGTTAAAATCCAGCAGTAAACCTAATTTTTATTCACGAATGTAAAAGCTGCCATTGACAGAGACGTCGAGATGTGAATACGGCAATATCTTTCTTATTTCATTCGTGTTTCTTTTTTAAAGTTTAAGAATCTCCTTCAGTTCTGTCTAATCTGTAAAAGATGTTATTCTGTTTTTTGTTTGCTCGAGTGTCTCTTTTACAGGTAGGTTGCATACAACAGAATCATTACTCGCCGAAAATTATAAACCTTAAATTAGATGAATTAAAGTGATTTTCTAGTAAATGTAAAGATGTGCATTGTGGTGCAATGGATATCGCCACGGAATGAGAAATCGGATAGCCGAGTTCGAATTCCAGTTGAATTCGTCGCATTCACATATGCACAGATAATGAAAGATATTAATCCATCTCTTCTTCCACCAGCTATATGATTAATAACAGGACAGATTGAGTTATATAGCCTTGGTTGTCAGCCAGTCTACCGCGGAAAGAAATGGCAACCTACTGAGGAAAAATCTTCTGCCTATGCAGTCATGCCACGAAAGAGATATGATTGCCCATGTGTGTATGACATATGGCACTTATCTGTTAGACTGATATATTAAAATGAATTTATGAATTTTTATTTCTATGTCTATGAAATTCGTCCAAATAGCAAATACCATTCTACAATACATGCCTTTTGCAGCGGTTGAAACAATAGGGCAAGATCGTCGACGGGCCTTCAAAAAAGTCAGGCGTCACGTTCCATATATGTTCAGTCGGGGGGATATGTCTGGAAATCGTGAAAACAAGAAAAGTTGCCGAACAGCTTAGATTGTATGAGGAGTAACACGAGAATCATATTGTCCCGCTTGGAGAGTTCAGCGTTTTCCTGATGGGAAAATGGCAACAGAATTGATTAAAGAATAATCTAGAAGTGCATGATGCTGTTCAACGGCCCCTCTACAGGCAGCAAGTTAAGTGAGAATTGTTGACAAGAGTTCAGTTTGTGTATTATGGACGAATACACACTAAAAGATCTTGCTTCCTTGACTCACGTCGCACAAGCAAATGACAATGACTTGCATGAAGACAGAACCTCTTTCATCACTGTACTACATTCGGTCTCCTAATCAATGATCTCGCCACTCCCACTGAAGATGGACACGATGATGTTGAGACGTAGCGGCAATCAGACTAGAGTTACGCGTGTGTGTAGTACTACCACAAATAAACGATTCTCATCAGTCTATGCTGACACACCTGGGACTACATTTGCCCTACTCTGTGCTTTGGACGCCGATCGAACGGTCACTATTATCCTTACACTGTGTCGATCTTGACGACTGTCTGTACTACGTGGATGTTCAGGACCTGGTCTACGAGTGTGTGAATATTGTTTCCCACATCGAAGTACCACCAATGTGTCACGTCATATATGGTTAGTAATTCTCTGAAATGGCCACACACTCTCCAAGAGGTCGGTTTGACTCTTTTAAACAAAAGGAACACATGTGCGCTTCCGTGGCATGAGACCTGTTTGAATTCATCTCTTTCATTCTACTAAGCCGTATTGCGGCATGTCTCACTGTTTAAAACACAGACAGAACATCCATGTGAGTGCCGAAATAAAAATTAGTTTTCAACTTCAGAATATTGCAGGTTTATTTTCCGGTAGTTTTTATTGTGCGTGTAATACTTTTTAGAGAACGCACAGACACTACACTTTGATCTGAAACAGACATACTAGAAAACGATTTTTTGATAACAGACAGACCATCCAGATATTTCCTTTATCGACAGAAATGTCGAACCAAACATAAATAATACGGTCTTTTTTTTACGACTACTGTTCTTGTATTTGCGTTGTGGTGCAGTGGAACGACAAATCGGGAAGCAGAGTTCGAATTCCAGTTAAATTCGTTGCATTTACTAAGGCACAACTACCCTTGGGAAAGATATTAATCCGTTCTTTCCCTCCAGTTATGGGTTTAATAACAGGACAGATTGGGTTCTATAGCCTTGGCCGGCCACCACTCTACGGCAGAAAGCAATGTCAACCTACTGCGGGGTAATCTTCCGCTCAGTCAGTCATGTCTCGAAAGAGACATGATCGCCCAAAGCGTGTATCACGTATTAACTGACTGTTCTCGTAAAGTAGCATTATTTTAGCTAGATGTTATGAAACTTTTAGTTGCATTTTAAAAACGGTGCCGTTTTTCCCCAATTTCTTTTCTAGCACAAAGCTATTTTCTATTTATGAAATTTTAATTAATAGAAAATATCTTGACCAATCTGGACAAGATGCTAAAGACAAAATTTTGTATCATCCGATGGATATATTTTTGTTCAACTTTAGTAAAAGACGACAGGAATGAAAAGGTCAGAACAAAATGATGATTATCTAAGCGCCGCTTAGATATAGAACAACGCCTAAAGTATAAGGCACTCAGCGAGGATCAAACTCACAACTCAATTGTAATAGTCAAGCTTACTAACCAATACACCACGTCGTGGTGCCCTATGTCAGAACAAAATTACTGAAATCTGAATTTCAAATTCTAAACACATGATATTAAAGTACGATTTTAATATCTCGCATCCTTACAGACAAGATCTTTTAATTTGTTTAGTATAAAATCCTCATCTGTTTCTTTCCTAGTAATCCAAGAAGATTTAGGCGAGGTTGGATAATTTGAGAATTTAGAGTTTCCTCTAATTTCTCAAATTATCAATCTCGCCTAAATCTTATTGGATTACTACGAAAGAAACAGATGAGGATTTTATACTAAACAAATTAAAAGATCTTGTCTGTCGGTGGAAAATTTCTGAAAAGATGCTATTTGGACAGGCACAGTTTTGGCGCTATACATTTGTGCGACGTTATAAATTGTTTATCAAATAATATTAGTTAAACGAAATAAGTCTAACCTGTTATAAAACCAGGTTTATAAATAAACTGGTTACTTTTTACCTCCCGAATTCTGACGCTATGTATATACGTAAATATGTGTGTTTGCACGCATGTCTACAGAAAATATTAAACAAAATAGAAAGTATTAGTGCATAAAGCTATTCGAACCTTGATTTGTTTAATATTTTTCAGTTTATTTTTATTCAGCCTTCTTCTCCTCCTCCGATTCTCCGCAGGCAAAGCGTTTACATGTGAGTGTCTGTATGTGTGTTTGTAGGACTTGTGTGAAACTCGCGTATGTCTTGTCAAACAGGATCAATCTACTTTGTTCGCATTATCTATAGAACCTGTGTAACACCAACGCTACGAACCAGTATAGTAAGGTACGCTATTCAATATATAAGGCGTTTATTATTTCATCGGGTTAAAGACATTGGACAAATGGTGGAGGTTTTCAAATTGTACTTTTATATAAAAGTGCATTAAAACAAAATCGCTCACTAGCTGAAATATTCGTCTACGTCGAGTACGAGGTCAAAACTAACTGAAGCTGGTTATAATTAAAATTCTTTAGTACTGATGATGAACTGATTAAAATAAACTTATGCAAAACATTATATGCATATAATCATCCGCAGACAGATCTGTTTCGCTGTATCACAGCTCATCAGTACGGTTAGACTCCGATTGCTTTTAACCCAGGATTGAAACCCGGCCGACGGGTTATTCATTACATGTATATACAGCGTACGTTTGGTAAATTGTAGCAATTTTATATTTTTCATTTAGCACATGCGCATTGTTTGTTTTTGATGTTGCCGACTGCACAATATAGAAGGGTCAGTTGGGTACCGTCTGTGAGAAAAAAAGCACCGTGACGCAATTCACTCCGCCAGAAATTTAGAAATGGAATGCTGTACTGCTTGGCATTCGCGTCTAAGATCCAATTCGAACATTTCAGTGTTTGGGTCTCAAGCTGTGTACAGTGCAGAAGATTTGAAAAAGCTGGCTGAGTCTAATGGTGATTACGAAGATATCGCAGCTCGGAAAACTCACTCTGATCGTTCTGATAAGAAAAGAACTTCCGAATTTGTTAGTGAGAGTCTCGCGCACAACACAGAGACTTACATCAAGGAGGTAGTGCTGCCCTGTTTGAATAAGGTGGCTGCTAGAAGAACCTATGTCTGATGACAGGATTCTGCACCATACCACATAAGCAGGAGAACCGGATCGTGGCTGTCAGACAATTTCTGCGACCACATCATCTCTTAAATTTAGCTACGAAACGCCTCAGACTGAAACTACCTCGATTATTATTCGTGGATTGTAATTAAGCAGGAAACCACCAAAACTCTTTGTTTCACCAAAAATGAACTGAAGACAAGGATTATGGATTCCGAAGTCGTCTGCGGAGTCATGGTCGAAGTCAATGGCGACTTTATCGAATAAATTTACTCTTTAATATTTCAAAATATTTTTGTGTGATTTTGGTAAATATATCTGTTAAAATGAGATGTCAGTGTTATTTTCATTTTTACATAATTTAGATGACAATTTATTAATCACACTCTGTATATTGTGTGAAAATGTAGTCAACAAAATTACAAGAGTTTTCCTGAAAAGTCACTGTTGAAAAATGTCATGTCAACTTTATAGTTTCCATAAAATTCATCGCTTAAGTAAAAGGAGACAAATTCAAATTATGAGGATATGTGGTATAATTAACAGTTAACCCAAGACACGAATTATTAGGATACGCAGGAAAGTTAACCGTTAAACTTGAATAATGACGATAGGTAAGAAATAAAAATATTAACACGAGGCTTAAATTATGAGGATGAGAAGGAAATGTAACAGTTCACTGGAATAATGATGATATTTGAAAAAGTTAACGGTTAATTTGAGACATAAATTATGAAGATAGGTAGGAAATATAAAAACTAACAGGAGACTTGAATTATGAGCATAAGAAAGAAATGTAACGGTTAACACGACACTAGAATGATAAAGATACTTGGTAAAGCAAACGGTTAACCCAAGACATGAATTATGACAATAGGTAGGAAATTTAATGGTTAACACGAGACTTGAATTACGAGAATAGGTAGGAAATTTAATGGTTAACACGAGACTTGAATTACGAGAATAGGTAGGAAATTTAATGGTTAACACGAGACTTGAATTACGAGAATAGGTAGGAAATTTAATGGTTAACACGAGACTTGAATTACGAGAATAGGTAGGAAATTTAATGGTTAACACGAGACTTGCATTACGAGAATAGGTAGGAAATTTAATGGTTAACACGAGACTTGAATTACGAGAATAGGTAGGAAATTTAATGGTTAACACGAGACTTGAATTACGAGAATAGGTAGGAAATTTAATGGTTAACACGAGACTTGAATTACGAGAATAGGTAGGAAATTTAATGGTTAACACGAGACTTGAATTACGAGAATAGGTAGGAAATTTAATGGTTAACACGAGACTTGAATTACGAGAATAGGTAGGAAATTTAATGGTTAACACGAGACTTGAATTACGAGAATAGGTAGGAAATTTAATGGTTAACACGAGACTTGAATTACGAGAATAGGTAGGAAAGATAGAAGTTAACATGAGACTAGAATTATTAGGATGCATAAGAAAGTTGACGATTAACCGAGACTTGAATTATGGCAAAATGTCAGAAGGAAACAGTTAACGCGAGTTTTGAATAATGAGAATATGTAGAAAAGTTAAATGTAAGAACAAGCCTTGATATAGTATCACTGTCAATAAGATTAACGGTAAACATGAGACTTGAATTATGAGTATATGTAGAAAAGGTAACGGTTACCCTCAGACATGAACTATGAGTATAGGGAGGAAAGGTAACGGTTACCCTCAGACATGAACTATGAGTATAGGGAGGAAAGGTAACGGTTAACCTCAGAAATAAATTTTGATTATAAGTAAGAAAGGTAACGGTTCACGTCAGACATAAATTATGCTTATAGGTAAGAAAGGTAACGGTTAATTCAGACATGAATTTTTAGTATAGATAGAAAAAGTAACGGTTAAACTCGGACATTAATTATGAGTACAGGTAGGAAAGGTAAAGGTTAACCTCAGACGTGAATTATGATTACAGGTAGGAAAGGTAAAGGTTAAGCTCAGACATGAATTATGATTACAGGTAGGAAAGGTAAAGGTTAACATCAGACATGAATTATGATTACAGGTAGGAAAGGTAAAGGTTAACATCAGACGTGAATTATGATTACAGGTAGGAAAGGTAAAGGTTAAGCTCAGACATGAATTATGATTACAGGTAGGAAAGGTAAAGGTTAAGCTCAGACATGAATTATGATTACAGGTAGGAAAGGTAAAGGTTAAGCTCAGACATGAATTATGATTACAGGTAGGAAAGGTAAAGGTTAACCATCAGACATGAATTATGATTACAGGTAGGAAAGGTAAAGGTTAAGCTCAGACATGAATTATGATTACAGGTAGGAAAGGTAAAGGTTAACCTCAGACGTGAATTATGATTACAGGTAGGAAAGGTAAAGGTTAACATCAGACATGAATTATGATTACAGGTAGGAAAGGTAAAGGTTAAGCTCAGACATGAATTATGATTACAGGTAGGAAAGGTAAAGGTTAAGCTCAGACATGAATTATGATTACAGGTAGGAAAGGTAAAGGTTAACCTCAGACGTGAATTATGATTACAGGTAGGAAAGGTAAAGGTTAAGCTCAGACATGAATTATGATTACAGGTAGGAAAGGTAAAGGTTAACATCAGACATGAATTATGATTACAGGTAGGAAAGGTAAAGGTTAAGCTCAGACATGAATTATGATTACAGGTAGGAAAGGTAAAGGTTAAGCTCAGACATGAATTATGATTACAGGTAGGAAAGGTAAAGGTTAACCTCAGACGTGAATTATGATTACAGGTAGGAAAGGTATAGGTTAAGCTCAGACATGAATTATGATTACAGGTAGGAAAGTTAACGATTACCGCGAAACTTGAATTAAAAAGAAATGTGATGAAGATAACGATTAACGTGTGATTTGAATTATAAAGTTAAGTAAGGTTAAATGTTAATCCGAGTCTTGAATTATGAGTATAGGTAGAAAAGAAAACGGTCAACCCGAGATTTAAAATATGAGTATAGGCAAGAAGGTTAACGGTAAACTCGAGTCTTGAATTATGAATATAGGCAGAAAAGATAACTGTTAAACCGATACTTGAAATATGAGGATAGGCAAAAAGGTTTACGGTAAACTAGAGACTTGCATTTGAAGAAAGGTAGAAAAGCTAAGTGTTAACCCGAGAATTATGAAGATATGCAGAAAAGGTAACGGCTAACCAAAAGCATGAATTATAATGATCGGTAGAAAAGATAACGCTTAACTTGAGACTTGAGTTATGAGGATAGTTAGGTAAGTGATAGGTTAACACGAGCCTATAATTATAAACCTTGAATTATAACAAATAAATGAAAAATATATCGGAGTTAACTCATTTCGCAACGGATTTCGTATATATATAACAGGACTACATATATATATATATATATATATATATATATATATATATATATATATTCTTTGTTGGTAAACGAGTTATTACGCGACCTAGGTTTCTAACATGTGGTGTCTTCATGCGATTTACAATAACAATAACTTTTGAAATCACATATCGAGATCCGTTTGTTTTTCTGGTGGCCAAGGTATCGTGTATAAATAGATAAGTGGTGAGCAAGTCAGAAATTTTATATGCGTTCGTGGGATTTGGGTTTTTAACTTAAGAAATTTGATTTCGTCTTTATACTTCAAAATTATTTTACGCTATTTTGATTTAATTCAACTCTATGGGTCATCTTGCTCTTTTTATTGTTTTTGGAATATTATTTGAATTTAGTGGATGAGTTTTTTTTGTTTGTTTGTTTTTTTTTTTGTTTGTTTTGTTTTTTATCGAGTTTGAATTTAGTATGTCTGTGTGTGTGTCTTAGATTTTTCATATTGTTTCTTGAGGGAAGGCTTGTATATTTTTATAAATATTTCTGCCTGCATCATGAGCGTGTCATAATCTGCATTTTGGTAGATAGGCATTACTTTGAATTTACCTCCACTGCATTCATGTAAACGTTGGGAGACGTACAATTTCCTGTTATTGGCTAGTTTAATGTTACTTCTGTGCAGGGCTACTCTTTTATTTAGATCTTGTGTCGCCCTCACGTATATTTTTGCGCATTCATCGCATTTTAAAGCATAAATTACGTTTTTAGAATTGCAGCTCAGACTTTTTTTTATTTCTAATGTAGATGTGTTTTCGAACTTACCTTGGCGATAAGAAAAACAAACAGATCTCGATATGTGAAGTCAAAAGTTTATTCGCCTGAAGAGAGTCAACTTTAGACTCTAAACACGTGTAGCGACACAAATACAATTATAGACACTTACTATAGCATACAAAAAGCAAGTAATATGAATAATAATAACAACAACAAATCTACACTTTTTCTTATATATCAATTTCTCGCGTTGGAACAATCCCTGTTCCTGTTATATATATATATATATATATATATATAACATATATATATATATATATATATATATATATATATATATATAACACCGCATGTTATTTTCTCGCTTTAATAGTCGGATGGTATTCCCATTTCACGAATAACTACATACACATAAGCTTTCTTCTTCTTCTTCTTCTTCTTCTTCTTCTTCTTTTTCTTCTCTTCTACTTCTTCTTCTTCTTCTATTATTATTATCATTATTATTATTATTATTATTATTATTCAAAGAAAAGACAAAATTTTGAATAATGTTAGTTTAATGCTACTATTCGCAGAAGAGTGAACTTGAAAGATGCCTTTCAGAAGTCAAACTGAGCGTTAGAAAACAGAAAATCTTCTTTAGACACAAAAACAAAACAAATACAACACCGCCAATCAGTTATGATAACACATCACTCAATAAGTCCCGGGCCTGACACATAGTTGATGCCACTAATAAAAAATATACATAATTTTTCATAAAGTACTAACCTCAAGTGGCACATGACAAAATTTGGGCCTAATCGGATTATTACTTTTATATTACAGTTATTTAAGTGAAGCTACTGCTGCAAATTTTCAAAACAATGGAAAAATCTGAATTTCGTGTGTTGATAAAGCATTGCTTTCTGGTGTGAAAATACTGTTCAAGAAAAGTAATGGCTTGCTAAATGTTATTTGGGCTCTGCTCCCTCGGAAACAACGGTTAAGAGGTGGTATGCTGACTTTAAATGCGGTCGTACAGACATAAATGATACTGAACGCTCAGGTCGCCCAAAATCGACAATTTTCCTAGAAAACACCAAAAAATCCACAAATTCGTTTTGGCCGATTGTAAATTGAAGTTGCGCAAGATAGCAGAGGAGTTAAACATATCAGAAGGCAGTGTATTCATCATTTTGCAAGGTAATTTGTCCACGAGAAAGCTGTGTTCAAAATGGTTGTCGCGTTTGCTCACGGTCAATTAAAAACAACAACGCATCGATGATTCAGAACGTTAATTGCAACTGTTTCAACAAAACAAGAAGTTTTTTGCGTAAATATATGACAATGAATGAAACGTGGATGCACCACTTCACTCCGGAGTCAAATCGGCAGTCAGCTGAGTGGACAGAGGCAAGTGAAAGCTAAACAACGAGACCAAAGCCGCAAACATCAGCAGGCAAGTTTTTGTCCTCCGTATTTTAGAATGCGCCAGGTATTTTTTTTCATTGCTTACCTTAGTGAATATTATATAGTATTATCAGTGCGTTTGAAAAAAGAAATGACCAAAAAAAAAACGCCCAAAAATGAAGAAGAAATAGTAATCTTTTACCAAGACAATGCACTGTGTCACAAATCGATTGCAACGATGGTAAGACTACATGAATTGCACTTCGAATTGCTTCCACATCCATCCTATTCTCCGGATCTGTCCCCCAGCGACTACTGGCTGTTTGCAGACCTAAGAAGAATGCTCCAGGAAAAGAGATTTGGCTCCAATGAAGAAGTGATATCAGAAACTGAGGCTTATTTTAAGGACAAAGATAAATCGTTCTGCAAAAAAGGCATCAAATTGTTAGAGAAGCATTGGAATAAGTATATCACGCTAGAAGGAGACTATATGTCGAATTTTGCCTAAAAGTTGTTGTTTTATTAGTTAGGTCCGGAATTTATTGAGTGATGTGTTATGTAATGTAAGCCATGCCTGATACAGAATCAATGCATTATTGATACTTACGTAAAAACCCATCGCTTCCATTGACGAGCCCCTCGCTAACGACAAGGGGGTCATCGATGCTTCTCTAACGTGTCTTTTTTATTACATGTAGGGATGTGTTCTGTATTTTAACCCATAGCTGGAGTGAGAAGAGATGAATTAGTAGCTTTTCCAAAGGTTTTTGCGTGTAAATAAATGCAACGAATTCGACTAGAATTCGAACTCGCCTCACCGATTTCTCATTCCGAACCGATATCCATTGCGCCACACAACGCACATCCATTATTCATTGAGTCTTCTCAAAAATAAGTATCTGATGGTCATCGCTGGGAAGCAAGTTATTTTTTTTTTAATCATATCACCCCGAGCAAGGCGGTAACGCCACTGATATGCCGGGGGCCACGTAAAAGTGAAAAGATTAGAAGAGAGAAAGCCGGAAACCACATCCTAAACAGGGAACAAGGGATGAGTCTCTACACCTGTTCAATAGACGTGAGTGGAGTGTGAACCGGGCGATAGTTTAGTCTATCTACTCCAATTGAAAAAAAAAAGTGAAAATTGGAAGAGAAAACTGGAAACCACATCCTAAACAGGGAACAAGGGATGAGCCTCTTAACCTGTTCAACAGACGTGGGTGGAGTGTGAACCGGGTGGTAGTTTAGTCTAACTACTCCAATTGAGAAAAAAAAGTGAAGATTGGAAGAGAAAATCGGAAACCACATCCTAAACAGGGAACAAGGGATGAGCCTCTTCACCTGTTCAACAGACGTGGGTGGAGTGTGAACCGGGTGGTAGTTTACACTATCTACTCCAATTGAAAAAGAAGAAAGAAAAAAAAAGGTAACGGTGATGAGTTAACTAAGTTTTAATAAAGTCCGGTCAAAAAATCTTTGAGTTACAGGAAAACTGAAACATTCCTTAATTTGCACTTGCCAAGCTTATCTGGGCTTTTGTCTAAACCGTCTCTTTTTACTCGTGATCTCTTCTTCTTCCAATTTCTTTTTGTCAAGGCACGTTGGCATTTCTTTAGGCTCAAAGGTTATGGATAAGACTTTCATTCACATCTTCGCGACTCTCAGGAAAAGTCCAGACATTCTATCTTACAATTTCACTCTTTGTTCGGCTGAAATGGCTGAAACCACCATTTGTTAGATTCTCTTTCATTATTCGTAATTTGATAACTGAATTTACTAAGAGATTCAATCGGAAGCACAAAAGCGCTTTCCCTTCCATTTCTCTTCTTTTGTTGCTTCCTTTTTATTTTCATAATTATTATCATCATTAACATTATTGTTGCTTTTGTGATATAAATAAAATTATTATTATTATTATTATTATTATTATTATTATAAAAGACAATAGTGTGCAGAAGAGCGGGGCAAAGGTTTAACGGCCCCAGGCGTCTATATCGGGAGGAGATGTAATTAAGGATTTTAATAAATAAAAATAGTTTATATTTAATTTAAATAAAGTGTTTATTTCATGTTCCATTTGTTTTTACATGTTTGAAATGTCTCCCTTTTTTCACATTTCTCAGTAATAGTCCCTATAACCCACGCCCATACTTGAGTATTAGGGGCATGCAATCAAGAATTTGCACACACCCCCTAGAGGGGGGTCACCAAACCTCTGCACATCACTGATAAAAAGATAGGGACAACAGAGCAAAAGTTGTTGATTACAAAAAAAGAAAGAGAGAGAAGGAACAGAAAGTCGATTATGAGATAAAAATAATAGAACCTCGCCTAACATGTTGTGAAATATAAAGATCACGGTCAAATTAATTGGAGCACTGGAACTGCCCCTCCGTCCCACAAAAAACATCGAGCGGCGTGATTGCAAGAAGTGGAATTTATAAGAATACTCCTAGGTGTCTAGATACACAGCAGTGCTATGATCAGCAAGAATATGGAAGAAGATATGTGTAGTTTCGAGCAGACCTGCTGTCACTAACCGCTAATTACGCAATTCCATGTTTGAATTGGAAAATATATTAAAACTGAGTAATTATATATTAATTAATTATTATAATTATAATTAGATTATTTTCCTGTGTTTATATGTAGGGATCTACCGATTATGACTGGAGACTGAGCGACAGTAATTATCTCTTCCCTGTGGTCGTTAGCGAGAGAAGCAGCCCAGTATACGTGATACGAATTGAACAGGTCATTCTGTTGTTAAGTAGAGAAATTTAAATACCTGTAAATTGTTATAACAGTAAACGGAAATGTGACACTGATGTCCAATCCTAAGGAGCGTTAGAATAACGAAAAATGCCTTCCAAAACCTAAAAAAAGTATTAGGAAACGGGAAAATTTCCTTAGAAACAAAAAATTGAGCGCTGAACTAACACCAGTGGTAGTGAATGAAGAGAAACAAGGACAACAGGAATGTGTTTTTGCAGAAGGATGATGGGAATATCACAAACATAGCATATGACACAGAGAAAGTTTTAAGGAAATGAACATACAAAGAACTTAGAATCACAATTGAAATGTTTGGAACATCAAGTGAAGAAAGAAGGCCTGGATAATTTGATATTCTCAAGACATACTAAAGGCAAGAAGAACAAAGAAAAAACGGCGAGTAACCGACATAACAAACTTGTGTAAACGGATGGCAGAAACACGTAGTGAGAGGGTTAATAAAAATACAAATATCGTTACAAGTTGAAGGAAGTTGTGGAGAGTCATAGCGGCTTGTAACACGGTACTTTTAATCGTGTGTATATCATGTTTGGAAACAATGGTTGCTAAATAGACAACCAAGGATATAGTTTCATTTTCCAACATATATTGAATTTTTTGGCATAAGCCTTAGAATGAATTAAAGTTATTTCCGTATGAATTAAATAATCCCTGTCCGTTATAGAACGGGACATGTAATTAGCGATTAATTGTTAAGAATAACCGACTGTACAAAAAAGAACAACATGGTTGCTCGCAAAATTCTGTTAAGTGTCCAAAACATTATCAAGTCATTAAATAAATGCTGCAACCGTAAACGACGCTGAGCAATTGAATCTAATTTAAATCATGCTTACAAATGATAAATTGATCAAAATAAATTTCAGTAAACGAGAAACAGTGTTTTTTTTTTTTTTGTTTTTTGTTTTTTTTGTTTGTTTGCTTTTATGCCCATGTTTTCTCATTATTTAAGATGTTCCATTTTAACTGACACGGGAATCTTTGTTCTGATTTCTCTTAACAATGTATACAGAAACCCCTTTTTTGCTTTGTTCACTGGAAGTAGCATTTCAATGCAAATTTTCTGTCTTGTTTCAATTTAATAGAAACAGAAATCCATTGTTCTTGTTCACACGTGGCCAATGGCTTACTGTTTTATTTTGGTTAATGAAGTGAATGCCATTCTCACGATTACATGTAACTTATTTGTAATGTGCATTTTTAAGATAAATCATTAGTTGTTTCTGATTTTCTGCATAAATAATGGTATCTTAGTTATTATACACTGCGGAATTAACAGTTAGAATGTCACTCGATTAAGAAGAAGAAGAAGAAGAAGAAGAAGAAGAAGAGAACAAAGGAGTCTTTCAGAAATATTAACAAGGTAAGGCGGTTTCGAGAAGCAGGTGGCTTAGCTTAATGTGTATTAGCGACATCAGATAGAAAGAAAATAAGATCAAGTTGATCATGTAATAATGATCATCGACGAACCAAAATTATTTCCTTTGATTTCTGTTGTATACTCATTTCCATCCGGGTTCCAACCAGAGCCTAAAATGAAAGCTAATAACTATGGAACGATGCCTCTTCATGTAGGTAAAAGATGACGTTGCATTTAAACTGTTGGAGGATTTTAGCTATCAGGAAAGTAATAGACGGGATGTACGAGAAAAGAAACTATTAGAGTAGAAGTGACGGTTACATTTGTCTATCTAGTAGCACGCGTAAATTCATGTCAGAAATAGTATCATGATATTTTCACTGAGTATTTATCTAAAAAAAAAAAGAAAAGAAAAGAAAAGAAAAAGAAGGAACACACATTTTACATAGATGAAACTCTTCGTAAGGTGTGAGTTGTACTTGTGAGTATAATCGTCTGTATTTCTTTAAGAGATGAACTTCCAGGGATCCCTTTATTGAGTCTATCGGAATCTATTCCAATCAATCCGAGGGTTTCAACTACAACTGAAATTATTGATGTCTTCATGTGCACATGTTTAAGATTTCCAATCCAAAATCCTTGTATTTTGATAGTTCTTGAGGATCTTAAACGATACATTACAATATGCAGGAACTGCCATGGCAATCAATATAAAGCATATGCTATTCTTGCGAACTTTGATCATAATGTCTGGGCAATTAGTTGTGATTGTTCTGTGTGTTTGCAAAATCCAATAAAATTGGTACAGATCCTATCTCTGTAAAATCCAATAAAATTGGTACAGATCCTATCTCTGTAACTAGATCTGGGTGGTGTTTATACTATAAGGTTGCTGCAATAATTTTGTTCTTGAAAAATTAATTGTAGAAATGTTGAAATTAGTTCAAATACAATCACTGAGCATCTATGTACGTCTACCATCAATCGATGAGATTATTTATTCCTCATTGATAAAAAATTATTGTCTGTGATTCAACGAAATCTTTGAAAGCTCATTCAACCTCTGGTTTGGACCTAAAAGTTTTACCATTTAAAAATGTGATTACGTGCTTAAAAATGATAATCAGTGGGTGAATGATCAAGAGAATATGGAAGATGCGATAAACACTCGTATCAGTGAGATTTCGCAACGTCATTCTTGCAACATGATTGTGATGCACGTCGATTCACCAATGCAGGTCTCGTTTTTTTTTGTTTTTTACAGACATGCATGCATTTCAGTAAGTTGGTTGCAGTAAAGGTCTACATTAATGCTCTGATTGGCTTCCAGAAAGCTGTAGTAGATAACACTAATTACAGACCACTAGACAGTCACCATAATATTTTGATGATGCAACTTTGGTTTTGGAAAATATTTGGGGAACTCATGTCGATCAAGCCATTGACCTGATCATTTACGATTATCATAAAGTATCCACTTTTCATCACAAGTAACTATTTGGTCCAGAAAAGAATCATTGGTATTACGCAGAAAAAAACATTCAGCACAATTTCCAAACACTTAAGTTTTTGATTTTCACTGAAATTATGAGGAAGCCATTTATCGAACTTTTTCACCTTGTCAATACTTTGCAAATGGCGTGAGACTGTTGCAGTGCTGACACCAAGTGTTTGAGATATTTCTCTAACACTTTAACGTGGATTTTGCTCAACAACTGCTTGCAGTTGTTTGTTGTCAAGTCTGCATGACCATCCTCTACCTTCTTCATCTTCAAGGCTCTCATCACCAGTACAAAATTTCTGGAACCACCTTTGTACTATCCTTTCACTTGTGTATCCATTTCCCCATGATCTGTTGATATTGGCACAAGTTTGGAAGGCACTGTGCCCAAGTTTGAACTATTGCAAGAAAAATAAGCGAACATCATGTTCTGTCATGTTCATATTTAATGGCTTCTATGCTTGAAGAATATTTCTATCTGAAAATAAGTTAAAAGTATTAAAGAGCACATTAATTATTATGTATACCAAATTCCACCTATTACATACCGTGAATACTATGTTAAAATTGCTTTTAAAAATACAACACATCGAGTGGCTATTATTTTGTAATAAGCTAATAGTTTTTTGCAGCTTCCTTTCTTTATAAGTTGCAGATTTTCCAGTGCATATATTAACCCACTCTGACACTCCGAAACTTATATTCAATGGGTGCTAATACCGTGAAGCCTGGTACATGATGGTCAATTGTTTCTGCATTTTGCTTCCTGATGTAATCATTTCTCAAGTATTCATCTATGCAGATGATACCACCATTTACTTCCGTCGCAATAAGAAATCTTCCAAGGCTGACAAAGTCAACCTCACTGCTTCTCTTGAAAAGGACCTCCAGTCTGTGATAGAATGGGGTAGGAAATAACTCACATATTTTAATGCGTTTAAAACGAAGCTGCTCTCTTTTAACCACCATAGAGAAACTTTTCTACATTACATCAGTATGAATGGCGCTAGTTTCCTAAAGGGAAATACACAGTGCATCATTGGCCTCAGTCTTTAAACCGACCTGAAGTGGAAAGACCATATTGAATCTACTACTGCATCTCCCGCGAGGAAGGTTGGGCCACTCTTTCGGACCAGAAAGTTTTTCTCATCAGGATCTATCTTGTGCAATTATATATCTACCATTCTTCCGTGGATTAAATACTGATGCCATATCTGGTCGGGTGCTCGTGCTATTCATCTCGGGTTCTCGACAAAATCCAAAGAAGGATCTGCAATGTAATCGGTCCTGATTTAGCAGCCTTTAGTCACCGTCTCAACGACAGGATATGATTTCTCTGTCTTTTCTAAAAATATTTTTACGGTTTCTGATCTGAAGAGCTTCTTTCTTCAGTGCCCGGACGACATGAATTTACGCGTGCTACTAGATAGACAAATGTAACCGTCACTTCTACTCTAATAGTTTCTTTTCTCGTACATCCCGTCTATTACTTTCCTGATAGCTAAAATCCTCCAACAGTTTAAATGCAACGTCATCTCTTACCTACATGAAGAGGCATCTTCTTACCTACATGAAGAGGCATCGTTCCATAGTTATTAGCTTTCATTTTAGGTTCTGGTTGATTTGCACTTCTTCTCCCACTTGAAAGTCCCTTTTGAATTTGTTGGATTCCTTTATTACTGAATATCAGTTAAGTGCCATACGTGATACATGCTTGGGCGATCATGTCTCGAAAGAGACATGACTGACTGGGCAGAAGATTATCCCGCAGTAGGTTGCCATTGCTTTCTGCGGTAGACTGGTTGCGAGCCAAGGCTATAGAACCCAATCTGTCTTATTATTTAACCCATAACTGGAGGGAAGAGACGGATTAATACCTTTCCCAAGGGTATTTGTGCGTAAGTGAATGCAAGGAATTCAACTGAAATTCGAACTCGGCTCCCCGATTTGTCGTTCCGAGTCGATATCCACTGCACCACAACGCACATCCTTACTGAATATAGTTAATTATTATTATTATTATTATTGTTATTATTTTTATGACCAGCACGCTAATAGAATGACGCTGGGGTAAAAATATATGAAGCTCATATACACATCATGTAACATAGTCAGATAAAAGTACACCAAGCACATGTATCACAGCCAAATATAAACAATATGGTGAAAGCTGTTTGTTTTTGCGTTTCTTTCCTTTTTTTAACCTGTACAAGGCCAGTGAGCTACTTGAGATAGAGGGTTGCAAAGAAAGAAACGTAGCTTATGCAGATATGTGTGTAAGATAACGCTTAACCCGACTAACAGGTTCAGATTTTAGTGATCTGGGAAGTATCATCTTGAGAGTTGGTTCCACAAAGCAGTGGTTCATAGGAAGAAGCAGCTCGAATAAAACTTTCATCTCACCTAAGAAATACAAAGGGAATGAAGGTGGTTCGCTAAACTGTGCGGGGTATGGCCGATCTGATGGATCTATGCAATGTGTTTCGTTTAAACACTTTTCACGGAAATAGCGATTGTGGTACTTGCTAAAGAGGTACAGGAAACCGTCCATTTTACTAGCATTTTTAATGATGGATCGTATGTACGAATTCCACTTGAGGTCTAGACTGAATTTAAATTTCAATAGACATTCAACGCACGAGCCCTTATCAAGGGAACATCCCTTCATTGCGATTGGTGACAGCTCTGGTCCTGATCAGTGATGGTGGAATGTCATTAGTTTGATTTTTGAAATATTGAATGTGATGAGCTACTCCCCCACCCCAACACACACACACACACACACACACACACACACACACACACACACACACGGAACTGTTAAAGCTAGGTCAGAGGAGAGATCAGCTGCTAAGATCTGATCATTAAGGGTTTTGGAGGTGCAGCTATATAGCGTTGATATTCACAAATTACCAGTGTATACTCTTAAGCGTTGTGCGTTGTGCGTTGTGGCACAGTGGATATCGACTCGGAACGAGAAATCGGAGAGCCGAGTTCGAATTCCAGTTAAATTCCTTGCATTCACTTACGCGCAAATACCCTTGGGAAAGGTATTAATCCGTCTATTCCTTCCAGTTATGGATTAAATAGCAGGACAGATTGGGTTCTATAGCCTTGGTCGGCAACCAATCTACCGCAGAAAGCAATGGCAACCTGCTGCGGGATAATCTTCTGCCCAGTCAGTCATGTCTCTTTCGAGACGTGATCGCCCAAGCGTGTATCACGTATGGCAATTAACTGACTGATACTCTTAAGCAGAACATTTATGAATAATAGAAAAATGGACGACCTAAGAAGCGAAACTTGGGGGAGGGACACCTGCGTTGATCACTTGGGCTTCGGGGGTCTGGCCGGTAAGAATTACTTTCAGGGACCTACCTGATAAGAAGGATTTTATAATTCAGAAGAATCTGACGGTGATTCTATAGAGTTTGTGCATGAATCATTTATGCTACACCTTATCAAAGGCCTTTAAGATACTTGCGATCTTGCTTGAGATGTATTTGTTGTCAAGTGTCTCACTAATTCTGTGAGTAACCGCAGTTAGGATATCATCAGTGAACCGGACCGATCGAAATCCGTACTGTTTGTCGCTCAAGAGGTTGTTTCTATTGAGATTATCAACAAACTTCTTGGTTGTAGCTTCACAGAGTTTGCTAATCAGACTAAGAAAACTGACGTATCTGTATTATGATAAGGTATGAGCGTTTACCCGCATTCTTGATGAACCGGACATACACCTGACATATTTCACAAACTTCTTGTTGATAATGATAGTACATAACCTTGAAGATGGAGCCCAGTTAGGAATACCTTCTTGTCAAGTAACCCAGTCAGTGAACATGGTCTCCGATTGAGTGTGTCTTAAGTATCTAAGTGTGTATCCAAACTCGCCTAGGCTACCTCATCCTTCGAACTGAAAAAGAAAAACAATCAAGACTGACCACGATGCTCCCCCACTACTTTGAGATGCGTAATGAGCCAGTTCCTAAGGGACATGATCAACTAGTTAGGGTCAGGAAACTGACAAGCAATTTCTTTGTACTGAACGAAATATTTACCGAGGTCGGCAACCTACGGCAGATGTGCAATACATGGCACACCAAGCAATTTTCAATGGAATTCAAATTGTGTAAAACTCAAAGTAACAGTGTATATTGTCGATATTGAGCAATTGGCTAAGCCCATGCAAGGGCAGGGCTCCCATTAATAATAAAAACTAAAAAAAAACATTTTAAATACAGTTCGTTTCTATTAATGTGATTTACATATTGTATATATTACTATATAAACTATATTGTAGAACAGTACATTGACCTTCACGCATAAAAATACGTATGCTGTTAGCACACTGAATGATTTTAAAACCCTAAGTTGGCACATAGCAAAAGATTGCCGATTCCTGCTGTAGCCGATTCTAATTCACGAGACAAAACATATACATGTTAACACCTTCAATCAGTTAGGATCAGACTTCATGTGAGCCGCTCGTAAGATATGAGTTTAACTTAGAAGAACATTTTTGTATATATCCTGAAGACATAAACTTCCAAGTATCCCTTCAATGACTATGAAAATATTTCTCAATCAAACCCTGGGCCTTAAACACAGCTGAAATTATTGATGTTTTTATGCGCCACATTCTTGAGATTTCCTCTTTAAGATCCTTGCACTTTGATTATTTTTTGAAGATCTTCAAAGCTAGATTACAGAATTTCATTTTTTTTAATCGTATCACCCCGAGCAAGGCGGTAACGCCACTGATGTGCAGGGGGCTACATAAGAGTAAAAAAATAGATAGGAGGAGAGTAAAGGGGACGTTAAGGATGGGAATACAGGTGTGATGACAGTTGCAAAGGTGGAGAGAAAGGAAAAGATAAACAGGGTGGTGTAGAGTCAAGTAGTTAAAAGATGGGTATTGACATTGCACTTAAATTCATGCAAGTTGTAGCCGTCAGGAAATCAAGAATATGGAAGCGAGTTCTACAGGCGGGAAGTGCGAGAAAGGAAGCTGCTGGAGTAGAATTGTCGTCTGCATTTGGTTGATCATGTCAAGAAGAAAACACATTATGTTTTTGTGGTCTTTTTTTTTTGCCATTCCTTGCCTGTTAGCTTTAGTTGTTCTGTCTATGTGTACAGTAATCTCCCATAAAATGAGTACGGTTCCCGTTATTATTATTATTATTATTATTATTATTATTATTATTATTATTATTATTACGATTGTACTCTGTTGATCATTTAACTGCTTCTGTATCATGGAATTCATAGAAAAATAAATAAATAAAAATGTAAAAAGAATTATGGTATAGCTCTCCACAATTTCCTATCCCTCGTGGCCCTTAACAACGTGTTTCTTTTTGCTTAGCACCCCCTGCCCTCTGTTCCCTTATCCATTTGCACAACCTCATTAGGTAGGAGGCCCGCTGTCTTCCCCTTTCTCATCATCAAAAATTGATTTTCAGCTGAAAATAGCTTAATTGACCAAACTCGAAGCATTTATTTCCTTGTCACCAAGCTCATCAACTGAATTTTAACTGCAAACGCCATTGTTAATTCATGTGTTCTTCATTATTCAAGGCTAATTCTTGAACATTTCCGATGAAATATTAGCCTATGTTATATTAGCCAATGTAAATTATAGGAAGTCATCACTCAGTATGAAACTGACTGATAGAGAATTAAGAAAAATGTTTGCTTAAAGATTATAAATGATAAGAACACAAAACTACTTAAGATTTTCTGGAAACGATTTTCTCAAAATGTAGTGCGTTTCTTAAAATCTGAATAGAAAAATTTGAGAAAACAGGAAAAGTAACTAACAGTTTACACTAGTTACATTACTCGGACTGTTGTCCTCATCTTTATTACCATATTCCAGACGTTTCGACCGTTATACACTCCAGCCTTCTTCAGGTGATATTTCTTGGAATTTCGAAACGAAACCTTTATTTAATTCCAATAAATATCACCTGACGGTGGCCGTAGCGTACAACGGCGGAAACGTCGGAAATATAACAATAAAGATGAAGCTAACGAATAATGTAAATAATGTAAATAGTTGCTTTGTCTCAGAAATTGTAACGCAAGTTAAATTCAACCGATGATGTCTATCCAGTTTTTATTGCATTTTTCCAATTTTTGAGTAAATTCATACACATAATTTATAAACATATGTGTGTACGCGTGTGGGGGGGGGGGGGATAAAAATTCCGTTATAAATAAAAATATATCTGTAAAAAAACTATATGAGCAAAAGACAAAAGTAAAACTTTTGTTAACCGACGCGTTTCGTTCCTTATAAGCAGAAGGAAAAATCTTACTTTTTACTTTTTCGAAATGTTTTGATTTCAGAACACTAATGAATATATTTCAAGATAACTGAAAGTCAAGGTCAACTATGGAAGATGCTATGTGATGTAATTTAATGTCTAATAAAAAAGTTAGTAAATGTTTTCATTGTTTTTGCATTTTTTAATAATGTAATTGTTATTTATTTTAGTTTATTTTGAAAAATTAATTTATGTGCAACATTTATTATAGTGCTAAGAAAGGGAGAAGTGAATGAAGAAGAATATTTTTTTCTTTCTCCTTCACCCGCTAGAGGCTAGGCGAAGGATATTCTAAGATCACCCAGGAAAAATAGATAAATGAAATTACGAGATAAAGTTTTTATGACACATGAGATGCGATGTGCGTTGTGGTACAGTGGATATCGGCTCGGAACGAGAAACCGGGTAGCCGAGTTCGAATTCCAGTTGAATCCATTGTATTCACTTACGCGCAAATACCCTTGGGAAAGGTATTAATTCGTCTCTTCCTTCCAGTTATGTGTTAAATAGCAGGACAGATTGGATTCTATAGCCTTGGTCGGCAACCAGTCTACCGCAGAAAGCAATGGCAACCTACTGCGGGATAATATTCTGCCCAGTCAGTCATGTCTCGTTCGAGACATGATCGCCCAAGCGTGTATCACGTATGGCACTTCAACTGACTGAGATGCGAATAAAGATTCTTATCGCAAAAAATAGGAAAATACATTCTTGCAGAAAAGTGAGTTTCTCGGTTATTGAAAAATTTACCGACCATTGATAAAACAACAGTGCCATAAGAGTTTGATTTAAAACAGACTTTCCCCAGACATGGGTAATTTAATGACCTCTAGGGGCAGCCACACCCTGGTGAGAAAGAAAGACAAAATTCCCCAAAATAAAGTTTTCTTTGTATTTTTTTTTTTTTTTTTGTGAAGTTTTGCGATGCTGATATGGTTTTCTTTTCGACCGAAACTAGATAATCTCTTACGGTGATGATGCGAAAGGACTACACAGAAACAGATACGAAACGACCTCACACCAAAGATTCAATGGGAAATAAAGTTTGGAACGATAATTAAAATTTGACCATCGAGCTGGACTACACCCCTCGATCAATATCAATGGTAAGAGGCACTCATACAGTACAGAAAGAGATGAGGTTGGTCAAATGGTCAATGAAAAAAAAGACACCGGTGGTTTTCGGGAAAGTCGGAAAAAAGTTCCACGGCCCACTATCAGTAGTAATAGGCACTCACACAGAAGAGAAGTAGACGAGGTTAATCAGGTGAGCAAAAACAGAATCTCTTATTGGTCATTTGAAAATGTTAAGTATAACTAAAGTGCATCACAACCACTCCCGCTGGATGCAAGGCACAAAATAAGCGAGAGTAAGTGGGTTTTCAGACAGTTGAGTACAGTACAGTTGAGTACAGTAAAGTTGCACCGTTACGAAGTGATATAACACGAAAAACGTGTTGTCTTAGAAGAACCTCCGACTTAAGCCTGATACCAAACCAATCAACTTATATAGGATGTTACATTCTATTGAAGCCGTAGGTTGAATTTATAGTTGTCTGCATGCAAGAATGATAAAATCTAACCAAATAATGTACCGAACAGAACCTATATATAAACACTTTATTTGATAATTTCACAATAATGCTGCGGATTTCGGCTACTTTAAACCCAAACCGGCTTTGTGATCAATCAACACAGCGTGGGCTACGCCCGGTTTGGAACGAAGTGATCGACTATCGATCAGCGGAGGAGATTTTGGGCGTTGACGCGAAGGATCAGATGGTGGGTGGGGTAGGAGTTCACATATATATTTTAAATAATAGAAGGTTTTGATTTAACACACACACACACTTTATATATATATATATATATATATATATATATATATATATATATGGTCAGCAACATTCTTTTAAGATATTCCGTTGAAATCGACCAACAAGGATGATTTAATTTTTTATTTATTTTTCCTGTACTCTAACATGTTTCCTTTTTGTTGTAGATAAAGAATGTAAAAATGTTCCGTAATTATTTTTCCAACCACTTTCAGCCACTTCTCTGGTCATTCTCGTTGGTATTTGTGTACGGTCATATCACGTTGAATACATCGGTTCTTCTCCGATCACCGAAGTTAAGCAACGTTTAGCCTGGTCAGTACTTACATGAGTGACCGCTTGAGAATACCAGGTGCTGTAAGCGTATAGTGACGGATGTGCGTTGTGGTGCAGTGGATATCGGCTCGGAAAGAGAAATAGGGGAGCTGAGTTCAAATTTCAGTTGAATAACCTGCATTCACTTACGCACTAATACCATTGCGAAAGGTATTAATCCGTCTCTTCCCTCCAGTTATGGGTTAAATAACAGATTGGGTTCCTTGGCTGGCAACCAGTCTACCGCGGCAGGTATTGGCAACCTGTTGCTGGATAATTAAAATATCTATACAGGCTAGGATTTGGGGCCCTGCCCTTAAACAAATCCCAACGAATATTTCTCCATCGCTTGGGAGGAAGCTGGCTCAACCCGACCAAGGTGAATGCCAAAACAGGTACAGGTACATGTATTATGTTTCTGCTGTTGCTATTTTATCCTCATGTGTTGACTGTAGTGCAATTTATTTTGTGTTGCTTTGAAACAGAAGAGTTCATTCTTATGTGTTGCACGCGAATGGAAATGATGTGAGCATCTTTCTATTTAAAAAATAAAAATTCAGTACTACATTTTCACTATTAAATAATGTAAGGTTGATGGTAGGAGAGAATTGTTTGATACACAGTGCCTCTCTAATAGCGAGACGCTTTTGATATTGTGATTTAAATATCATACTTGTATTTTCGACTAGTATTTTCCTTAGGATTTCTCGTAAATTATGGGTCAATAAATATTTTTTACGACACTTTAGTTTGATAAATGGCAGGTGCTTTGTCTTGTACTGGACATTGAAGTTCATACACGAAAAACGTTAGGATGCTGGAAAAACACAATGAAAAATTATATATAGATATATATGCCGAGAATCACCTGAGCATACCGAGAGGTAGAAACCTAGGTCACTAAATGAAAAATATTAAAAAATTCTACAATTGTATTGAACACTTTTTAATACAACTGTATACTGGTCTAATTTGTATTTGTGTGTGTGTGTGTGTGTGTGTGTTTGTGTGTGTGTGTGTGTGTGTGTGTGTGTGTGTGTAAAAGTTTTTTTTTAAGCATGATGCAGTTATTTCCCTTGCTCTGGCAACATCAGATGGCATTGTTTGGACAGTTTTGTGAATGTCAGTCAGTCAGTTAAGTGCCATATGTGATACACGTTTGGGCGATCACGACTGACTGGGCAGAAGATTATCCCGCAGTAGGTTGCCATTGCTTTCTGCGGTAGACTGGTTACCGACCAAGGCTATAGAACCCAATCTGTCCTGTTATTTAACCCATAACTGGAGGTAAGAGACGGATTAATACCTTTCCCAAGGGTATTTGCGCATAAGTGAAAGCAATGAATTCAGCTGGAATTCGAACTCGGCTACTCGATTTCTCGTTTCGAGCCGATATCCACTGCGCCACAACGCACATCCTTTGTGAATGTAGAAAATGAAAAAAACATCTCTGTGGAAGAGGAAAGTATAAAAATAATAATAATAAAACCAAAGACATGTACGTGCAAACCTGACAATAGCAGTTATGATATGAATAAGATAGAGAAGAAATGTTTGAAAATAATGTTGACTCTGATGTTTAATACACGTCAATTGATAAGTAAAATCAAAATTTGTGATAAAAACTTAAAAACGCGTTTAAAATAATTTAAATGTTTCCATTTTAGGAACATATTGCTTCTATTCTAAAGATAATAGCTTAAAGGTAAACTATAAAAAAGAAAAATAATTTACCGCATTTCAATAAGATTTTAAAACTTTTTAAATCAATGTGACAGTCAATTGATCATTGATCCACCATTTTAATTGAAAATGTGGAAAGAAAATTTAAGGCACTTTAAAAATTTCTTAAAAATCAAATATTTGTCCAAGATATTAATTTTTAAAAAATTATAAAATTTAGTGTTAACAGAATGTTATTCCAGCTGCCAGCAACTTCTAGTTAAAAAAAAAAATAATGGTTTAAATTTAATTAAATACAAAAGCCCAAACTGGTATCGTTTATGTTTAAAAATTATAATTTTTAACTTTATATATTAAATAAGGTAGGAACATTTTTCTTATTCTATATACAATTTTTCTGTAAATAACAAAATGATTTCTTTATGAAACGTAGTAAAATATTTTTTATATTAACAGAAATATTAAAAATGAAGTAATATATATTTATCCACTGTGTTTATTCTTTCTTTTTTTAACATTATACTATTTATTCTTAACATTTTAATTATTCTGTTTTTTTTTTATTTAATTTCATGAAACATTTAACTACACCAAAATAGTTTTTTTTTAATTATTTTAAGAAAATTTTTAAAAAATTATTAAGTAAAATAAAGTGCTATTACAAAAGGAGAGAGAATAGATAAAATTGAAAACGACTATTTGATCAAATGGGAAATTATTCAGCAATCCTGGATTACCTCCCTATTACTTATATAAAGTTAAAAATAATTATCTGGAAGTGTCTGAAATATTTTATGACATACTGTACAAAAATGAATTACATTTGCGAAAAGAAGAAAATAAAGAAAATCTTTTCAAAAATATTTCATATGCAAAATTTATATGTATTATAACATCTATATCTAAATGTCTCTTTTTTTTCATCAACAATCGAAATAATATCAAAATCAAGCAGAAAATTTACAACTGAATTTTTAAAATTATATATTTATTGTAGAGTTTTTTCCCTGTCGAGTATGAAGAAAAATGTTTTATTCAATTATGCAAGCACCAATTCTCAACAAAAATTATTTTTTGAGTTTTATTGAATTATTTTTTGTATGATTGCAGGACAAATTTTTAAGATTTTCCGATTTAATATTGCAAATTTTTTTTTTACTGAAGTATTTTCAAGGATTTTTCTTTATAAAACTATAAAATGAATATTTGCCACTACGAAACAATTTTAAAAGTACTCACGATCTATCGAAATGGAGTAACTGACACCCGACCAAAAATTAAAAAAAAAAAATTTTTCTAATAAAAAGCATAATCAGTATACAATTCAGTCATTAATGAATAAGTGCCGAAAACTTCAATTTAATCAGATAATCCTCTGATTTTTGGTAAGTTTTTTTAAAAACAAGGATAGCGTTTTTTTCGTCTTGGCTTTTACTTTCATTTCAGAAGAAACAATTCAATTTTGGCGGGAGTAAACTTAAGTCACTAATTAATCTAATTAAAAAAAAAACAATCCAATTATTTGTGACAGTGTATTCTTGCGGTCGAAGAAAACAAAATAAAATAAAATAAACTTACAGCTAAAAAATCGTCACTTTCAGTTGTTTTATTAAAAATAAAACTCCTTTCGGTGCATCGTGTTCAAAATTGGATCATTTTTTGTTAGTTTTCTCACTCTCAATTATGCCCTCATTGGCCGGTCAAATTTTTTTTTTTTTTTTTTTTTCATTCAATATCGCCGTAAAGGATAGGTTATATGAATGAATATGCGATTGGAAAAGTGTTCCTAAGTACAATATGAAACTGTTTCGATGCTTGAATCAAAAAAAAAAAAATGTATTACTCGTCCACGGTGGAAATTTTCGATCTACATAAAAAATAAGATGAGAAATTTTGTATACGTTTTTGTAGTGATATAGGGAGTGTACCACCTTCCTTGGTCTTTTAACATGTAAATAACATTTCTCTCCTCCCACCAAAACAAAGTCAATCTTGTATTTTAACATCCCACATTAGCATAGTTATTGTGAGGGCACTTTGTTTTGTCAGTTACAACAAATACCAACTAAACAAAGTGTAAAAAATAAGTTAATTAAAGCTAAAATAAAAATAAATGATTCAGCTATTTTAACTATGGGGAGGGGGATGGTATGTTTTTCTATTCTATTTATTTATTTATTCATTTACTTTCTTAATTGTATGAACAAAAATACAAATCATACAATAATATTGATACTGTAAAGAAAAGGTATTTTTATTAATTTTGACGTTTAGTATTTTGTTGTAACCGAAAGTGTCCTCACAGCAACAGTGACGAGCTATAAGCATCACCTAAAAACACAAGATTTTTACAAGCAACTATTAATTACTAATTTAAAGTAATTGTACTTAATTGTGACTAAATCTTAAACAAAAACGGATACTGACTTCAGTGTGGCTTACACAACACAAAATGAAAAGAAAAAGAAAAGCATAAAATTAAACAAAAAAGTTACTAAATACATTATTGGTATTTAAAAATGTTACCAATTCTCTTAGCTTAGTTAGATTGAAATCTCTCTCTTTTTAAGTGCCATACGTGATACACGCTTGACCGATCATGTCTTGAAAGAGACATGACTGACTGGGCAGAAGATTATCCCGCAGTAGGTTGTCATTGCTTTCTGCAGTAGACTGGTTGCCAGCCAAAGATATAGAACCCAATCTGTCCTGTTATTTAACCCATAACTGAAGGGAAGTGACCGATTAATACCTCTCCCAAAGGTATTTGCGCGTAGGTGAATGCAAGGAATTTAACTGGAATCCCCGATTTCGCGTTCCGAGTCGATATCCACTGTACCACAACGCACATTCAATTTGTACCAGCCATAAAAATTCAAAACAACTCTTTAAGCGACTTAAATGCAAAAATGAACCAACCCCAGTACTGGTCAAAGTCTTCAGTTGCTTGTTAAAAAAATGTGTAAGAGAGTATCAGGTTTATTAATCTTTGTTTTGTTTTTGTTTTTTGTTTTTTGTTTTTTTTTTCCTTGTTATGAAACCAAAAATGGGATTATTTTACCAATTACAAACATTACAACAGTTAACTGCGTAATATTTAGTAGATTATAAAAACAGATTATTAATATTATTACTAACGATAATTATCAATTGCTTTTCGGCCTTTTGACTGGGAATAATTTGACCAGATCTGACCAGCTTTGACCATATAAGACCAATTCTGTACCCGCATAAGCGGGAGCTGGGTAATCTTTGACTAATGGCCTGAGCTGTACGCGCTCGGGTTCCCTAAATTAAAAACCAACCTTGTGTCACATCTCGCTCCAGTGGAGAGATAGAGTGTAGCAGATAAGAAATTAATTAATATCAACTCTCTTCTTTACTTTTACAAAAATTCACAACGATGTGTGAAATCCTGGTTTTCTCAAATAGAAAAAGGATTGACCATGTTCTTAATGAAAAAGTCGAAACCAGATTTCGCAAGTAGGTGCTAAAATGATTTTTGACCAATGCAAGCGACATGCAAGACTTCACTACTTAGTTATCCAGTGCTAAATTCAAAAAGACTGTATAAATGACCTCGGCGTCAGTCAAGGGAGACAGATGGAAGCCGAGAGACGAAAAAAGGTAACGTCAACTTCAAATCGACCAGGAGATAAGGTCAGGTCGCACCTTGTTCTCTTTCTCCTTTATCCCTTTCAACAATTACTACTACGAACATTTTGTACGAACTCTACTCTTAATTTCTTAATACTGTTATGTTAGTCTTTCCCTTTAATAAATTTCTATTTTAATATGCAAAATGTATATTTTATTCTTCTTACGCTATTCTACACAATTCCATATATTCCAACCTGCCGACAACCAACCTTCTGATGATGAAAAACATTCTGATGATTATAACTCTGCATAAAACTTGTAAGCTGTAGGGAGTTCGGTTATGTCTGACATAAGGCCGAATTAAAGAAACATTAACCAGCTCTCTACGCTACAAGAGTCAGTCAGTTAAGTGCCATACGTGATACACGCTTGGGCGATTATGTCTCGAAAGAGACATGATTGACTGGGCAGAAGATTATCCTGCAGTAGGTTGCCATTGCTTTCTGCGGTAGACTGGTTGCGAGCCAATGCTATAGAACCCAATCTGTCCTGTTATTTAACCCATAACTGGAAGGAAGAGACGGACTAATACCTTTCCCAAGGGTATTTGCGCGCAAGTGAATGCAATGAATTCGGCTGGAACTCGGCTCCCCGATTTCTCGTTCCGATCCGATATCCAATGCACCACAATGCACATCCTACAGGAGTAAATACACTATTACTAACAATAATTATCATGGGCTGCTGTAATTAATTTTTCGCTACTCTACCTTGAGGGCTACGCAAGGCAGAATAATGAAATATTAATTACGACTCGTGCTGACAGGATGACAACGAGATCTTTGGAAAGCTTTAAAATGAGAAGCCAAAAAGGGACAGAACAATTGCACCGAAAATTCAAGACACAAACAAAAGGAATTGCAGATGCGATGGCATGGATATTTTTACGAAGAGCACATTTGAAGAGAGAAACTGAAACCTTATTAATGATGGATCAGAACAATTCTATCAGAATCAACTCGATTAAAACCAAGATAAACAGAACCCGGCAAAATAATAAATGTGAAGGTAGAGATGAAATTGTTAATGCAACAAACTGGCTGACAAAAGAACAAAATAGACATGACTGCTTTTTTTCTAATCATTTCACCTCAAGCAAGGCATTTCACTGCCACTATTGCGCAGGGGGTTACATTGGGGAAGGTGATGAGAAAGAGTGTTTAGATATAGGAAATGTCAGAAGGAGGGTGATAGACGGGTAAGGATATTGAGGATGAGGGTCGGGTAGATGGGAACAGTGTTTGAGAGAATGGATGCGAGTTAGTATAGGAGGTGTCTATTGACCTTACATTTAAACTCCTGGAGATTGTAGCTGTCGGGGAAGCAAGTATGTGAAAGGGAATTCTACAGGCGGGAAGTGCGAAAAAAGAAGCTATTGAAGTAGAAATTGCGGTTACATTTTATCGATTTCACTGTAAAAGAGTGGGACCTAGTTGCTAATCTAGTATCTCGTGAAAATTCGTACCTAGGGGGCACCAGTGATCTAAGTTCATCGAAGGTGATCCACTGTGAATTCTAAAGATTGAATATGAAAAAAAAAACTTTGATATCTGCGCAAAAACCAGAATCTGAGTTACAAAATAAGAAAAGCATAAAAGTGTTAGGGACTTAAAAATTCAAATCGACCACCCAAACAAGGCCAGAAGATGAATTCTATTTAAAAAGAAAAAGAAAATTTGTCATTTTGATGTCGCTGTTTAGCAGACTATAGAATAAAATCATCATTACTCATCATTATTGGAGCACTAAGTACTGAAATTTGAAGAAGGCGTTGAAAACATCTTAACCACGGTATTATTAAAACCAACAAGGTGCACAGTGGAGGGTCCTGGGATATTGAGAAACTCTTGCTTTCATTTAATCTTCAGTAGATGATAAAAGTTATTAGTGGTGTAAAAAATGTACGAGTACAAATATTAATAATAATAATAATAATAATTGATAAATTATAGAAGAACGAACTTCGACTTAAAAATCTAGTGACTAACGACAAAACAACGTGATATTCATGCCGTTTAGCAGAAACTAAAGATAGAAAGTATGCTGTTTTTTTGTTTTTTTGTTTTATATATATATATATATATATATATATATATATATATATATATATATATATATATATCATTGTATGAAGGGAATAGAGCATGGAAAAATTTGGAGTACTTTTCATATTGCAATAATCGTTCCAGTTCACAAGATTATTTGTTTTGGGGTTTCATAAATGACAAGTTAAAAGCACCTAATACTCGAATATCAAAATTCGCTTTTGTTTTTTATTATCAAACATTGTTTTATTTACACTATTTCCATTGTTCGGATTGTTGTCTTCATCTTTATTGTCATATTCCCCGTGTTTCGGTCGTTGTACGCTCTGGCTTTTTTCAGGTGATATACGTTTGCATTTTGAACCGGACACTTTATTTAGTCTACAGGAGTAGATTGTTCTTATTCTGTGTGCCATGTCTTTTCTAGATATCTCAGTTTCAGTTAATTCCCTTTAGTAACTCAAATCTCTAAGTTTTTGTAACTAGTTACAAGACCTTATTTCAGAAATATAGACAAATATTGTATTGTAAAAATAATCGATTTTTGTAATTTATTTTTGTGTTAGAATAAAGTAGAAAAGAATGTCGAAATTCAAGAACAAGGACTGCAATTTGTTTCATCCAATTATTATAAATTCTTAAAAAATACGAATATTAAAAAGTGGCCCTAGTCGCAGAAAATCAAGACATGGGGGAAATGAAAAAAAAACAAAAAAAAAACAGAACAAATGAATTTAAAAGATATTGCTACATTTTCAGCCTATATCTCAGTTTTCTTTCTCGCTACTTGAAATGGACGAGTTCATGCGAATACAGACACAAATAAGTTCTACTGTGGGCGTGTGTTCGCTAGACGAACGAAACGGTTCATGCAATGGGCAACGATGATGAAGTCGTTACTATAAATTGCTTTAAAATTATTTAAAAAAATAGGAAGAGTTGCAGAAATTAGCATATAAATAAATTCCACTCGGTAGATGCGACATGCATTATTCTTTTTGCCTGCAGCATATATATATATATATTTTTTTTTTTTCTGAATTAATCCTTTTTTAATATATATATATATATATATATATATATATATATATATATATATATATATATATATATCATTGTGTGCGTGCGCGTGCGTGTGGGCATAAAAATATTGTTGAAATACTTTAATCCAGATTAGTTTTTAATAGAAATTGACATTTCTCTCATTTATTTTGTTCTTAATTTATTTTTAAATACACAGTAATCGCTCTTTATGCTTAATAAAAAATTAATATTCAGAACTTTAAATAAAAATTAATTTAAAAAAATGTATATATATATATATATATATATATATATATATATATTATAATTTATATTATAATTTATCTCTAATTTATCTACACATATAATATTGAAATTTTGTATCACTATTGTATCACTATTTTTGTATCACTATTTACTTTTAGGCCAAGAAAAAATGTCACAATTATTTCCCTGTTCTCTTTTTCCATGAACTGTTTCGTCCTTGGCTCTCTTTAAAACAAACAGCGATATCTATGAAAAAAATCAAATCAAAATACGTTGCTTCAACTTATCTGCCATTTTTAAATATCTCGTTTCTTCATTGTATTGTCGTGTATTTGTGTTCCTCTATTTGCATCTAATCAATTAAAAAGTGTTTTAAAAGAAAAGAATTTTTATAAATGTTTATGCCAATCGTGATTTAGAAATGATAGAATAATAGCGACACTTAAATTAATAATAAAAATAATAGAGCCAGGAAAGATTTCGAACGACAGTCAGAAATTGCATGACAATTAACAGAAAATGAATAAAAACATAGAAAACGAGAACTGAAGAATAGAAAGAAAATTTAAATTCCAAATAGTCATATTTAATACAAATAAAGAGTGTCACCATTTTTTAACAAGGATCCATTCTCTCCACTTCATTTGTTTGTATATTTGCACACACACACACACACACACACACACACACACACACACACACACACACACACACACACACACACACACACACATTATTCTCTATCTCGATATCTAGCACTTTACGACAGAAAACCTGCTTGCCAAAATATATTTTTGCCAGTAAACCACTGAAAACACAACATTCTTGGTACTAAGAATAATCACAACTCAAATATATATATATATATATATATATATATATATATATATATATATTACAGAAAGTTCAGGAAATTAATGAAATGGATGAACAACCGATATATTTAAGTTATTTGCTTGACCATTATTTTAATAGATACTTATATTTGTGCAGATATTCTGCTTTCAATGAAATACTAGATATACTTTTATATATATTTTATATATTTTGTATAAATATTCAGGCCGGTAGAGTTTTATATAGACAATTATAGTGTTTAATTAAAAACAGAATATCTACTCAAAACGGCTATCTATTTAAAATATATATATATATATATGTGTGTGTGTGTGTGTGTGTGTGTGTGTGTGTGTGTGTGTGTGTGTGTGTGTGTGTGTGTGTGTGTGTGTAAAGGAAAGTGCGTATGTAAATATGAAAGTGGATATCGAAGACATCATCGATTGGCGATAGCCTGTTTCATGCTTGAACGCAATCTTCATGGCCTGAAGCACGAAACCGACTGTCGCCACTCGGTATTGACCTCAATATTCTCTTTTGAAAAGTTCTCGGTATTATCTACTTCCAGAAATCTAAAGAAATGATCTAATGATCTGATATTTGATATTTAAAAAAAAAACAAAAAAGAGGCAGAAAGAGATATTTTGATTGCGCCGAGAACTTTTAGCACACACACACACACACACACACACACACACACACACACATCCATCTATCTATCTATCTATCTATCTATCTATCTATCTATATATATATATATATATATATATATATATATATATATATATTTATTTATATTTATTTTAAATTTAAAAAACGAACAGTTACCTCACTGATTTCTGGTGATTTTTTTAACCACGAGAAAGAGCGAAGAAGTAGAAGAAAAAGACAAAAAAATAATCGAATCGCCATTTCCAATCCAATATGAACTACTATGAAATAAATGAGAAAAAAAATGATTTGTTTAGAAAACATAAAAATAAGAAAATTAAAAACTTGTTTGATTAAATTTTATTGCAAATATTTTTTATACTGAAACGTGATCACTTTTCACATGAAAATTATCTCCCTTGGATCATCAAGAACGACGAATTATCTCAATGCACGTTTGTTGTTTGCTCCCCTGTAAGCTCATACCCACCCACACACACTCACAAGCACACACACACACTCACACACACACCACGCACACACACGCTCCCACCTATGGATAGCAGAGTAGGCTAGACTCTGTAGCTTTGGGTGTAGAGTATAACAGAAAGACTACTTTGTATTTGAAAACCGAATGCAAGTGAAATCAACTCCACTTCCTTTCCTAAGAAACGATATCAATTCACAGATAATAAAAGAAAAGAATCTGTGGAGAGACATGATCACCTACTTTGTGAAAGACAACCTGGTATTTATTTAACAAAATTGTTACATGTGCACAGATCCATTTAATAACTTTAAACCTATTGTTAATAAAAAAAAAATGTTATTATTCTAGTAAATGTTTAAATAAGGAAAATCAGTTGTGTACGATTTTTTGTAATCGAGAGATTTTTTATTTTATTTTAAACTTTTAATTTGTAAAATTGACTTTCAATATATAAAATGATTCGAATTCTAGCAGTATGACGATTACTCTATGAACTCAATTACTGAACAGAGACTAAGTTTCTATAAAGGCACAAATTTTTATTGCTGATAGAAGTATACAAAAATACAAACAAGAGCCAGGTTGAAAAAATATTTTACTTCAAGAAATGAAGAATAAATTAGAAAAAAAATACTGCTATTTTTACGAATAAAACTTTGTTCAATTAGAAAAAAAAAAAAAAAAAAAAAATTCTGCCGACGAGGAAAAAAAAACATATTTCGGACGTAATAAGCATTATCTGACTGAATTGCACTTACACATTTAAAAAAAGTCAGCAAAATTTAAAGCATATTGTATTATATTAAAAATTAAAACGTATTAAAGTAAATCTGGTCAACATTTAAAAGTTGTTTATTTTACTATCGAATTTGCTACAAATATGAAACTTCGATTTTTTATAATATATGTTCTAAACTTAAAGGATAAGAATCAATGGTATAATGGTAAACAAGCTTGTCTTGCTAGATCAATTACGACTGAATAGTAAGTTCAACCCTCACTGGGTGCTCAATTCTTGCGATCTTGTGCCACATCTAAACAATACTTAGTAAATTACTACGTTGCCCAATAAGCGCGGAGATAAGCTATAGAAACTTCTGAGATAAAAATACAGATTGTGGGGTTTGATACATTTCGTCCCGGGGCAAGAGCAGACATGTCTGCTCTTGCCCCGGGACGAAATCCTAACTGGCGTACCACGTGATGTTTTCCGCTTTTATTAGCATCGTTTAGGCGGGAAACTCAGTTGTCACGTGAACGCTGAATCACCATGTATGTGTGTGTGTGCGTGTCAATGTATCAAACCCCACACAGATTTGTATTAAATCTTGACAAGCAAATGCCAAAAAGTAACGTGGACGTATATTGAAATTATTTCGTCCTTAACCAAGTCATTAAAGAACTTATTAGTGCTTAATATTCTTTTTGCCATGATAATTACAGCGATGATGCTTCATTTTTGGTAAGTGCAATATTCGCTCATAAACCTTTTTGTGCAGGTAATTTTATTATTATTATTTTAATTTCCAGAGTTTTAATTGCCTAATTATAGAATGAAGAAAAAATAAAAATGCCACTTTCTAACAAATTGGGGAAAACTCTAGAAAATGATTTCTGCTGCATTTCTTTTACACCACCTGATTCAAAAGTAACTGGTTTCTTCCTCTCTAATCAGTAAATATGTTTAATGGAATCTTACGTTGAATGATTTGCATGAATCTTATGTTTAATGACAGGCGCGAATCTTATTTAAAACTGAATTATCTTAGCAGGTAAAACTTTGGAGCTATGTGCATAGCATGTTTATGCTCTAGACAAACATTATATTGATAGTATATACTTATCCACGTGAGCTGACGGAATGGGATCATTTTCACGTTTGATGTGTAAAGAACTTTGTTGTGTTAAAGAAAAATTAGGCTGATATAACAAACGACATTCCAATAGCGTCTCAAAAAATGGGATGTCAGATTTCGCTTATTATGCATTTCTTGTGAGCTCATCATTTTTTTTCTTTTTTCAAATGCATTTGGTTGTTGTTAGCGATAGGCATTGTGAAAAGTTCCGCCAGGACATCTAATAAATGCAAGGAGGCCATTGCAAAGCAAAGATGATTGGTGACTGCTGCTGATTCAAACAGCTACAGGTTCGCGCGAAAGAATACATTTTTGGATGGAAATGTATTATTACATATAGTATTCATATGCTATTAATGTAACTATATTAGATTGTGATTTATTGTAACTGGAATTTAATATTAGTGCAGGATAAAGTGGATCACAAGTGTGGTTAAAAAGTAGATAATTATAAGCACATACAGTGTTTGTTTGTCACTTTTGTCTGTCTGTCTGTCTGTCTGTCTGTCTGTCTCTCTCTCTCTCTCTCTCTCTCTCTTAAGATGATACTTTTGGTTAAAAATAAATAAATTTGTATACTTACATATCCAAAATCTTTCTTTCCAATTTTCTGTACTATGGACCACGTGAGAAGAGTCGTTTAAATTGATTTCCTCCTGAGAATGACATTCATGTGTGTGTATGTGTGTGTGTGCGTCTGCGTGTGTGTGTGTTTACTAAAAAGAATCTATCACCTGTCGAAGGAGAAAACGGCGAACATAAATTCAGTCGTGCAAGCCGAGTTGCTAACAGAAATAATTTATTCTCTCGACGATATTTCGGAGCATTCCGCTTTTTAGAGCAATTTAGGAAACCGACAACAGCGATATTGACGCCATTTTACACGACGACCGTACTAACGTCGTCTGCTCTAAGTAAGAACAAGAGAAAAACAGGGAAAAAAAGAGTCGGAGAAATAGGTGTGCTTAACGAACTGAACAATAGATAAAAGTTGATTTTTTTTTCCATACAACGTGTGAAAGCACGTGCGATACCCTGCGTTCGTCAGCCGCCGACCAGGCGAGATAACACAGTTTCGGTGACTAAGGCGGTACTGCCACCCCTTGCTTTTGCCATCGGACAGGATATTGTTTTGTGTGGAACTGTCCGTCACTTGCGAATTTTTTTACAACTGCAAGTCAGATTTTCAACGTTGTGTTAAAAGCATTTGCTTTTAATTGTTAACCAATGCACAACGCGCTCGTAGCGACCATTATCAATGACGTAGAATTAAATTAAAAGTAAACAGATGGGTTTCACGTTGGAACTAGCATTCTGTTGTGAGTATGGCTTCAATAGATTTTGTTTATTTTGAATTTTGACCTGATTCAACCCAACGCCTATTGAGCTGTGGTCCGGAGACGATGTAAAGCACTTTTCAGGTTCTGGCCAGTGATACCCATCTTCAAACAATTGATCGTCCAAAGAATCCACAGCACTTGATCTCGGTAGGTAGCACATTACATGTTCACCCCTTTTCCAAGTTGTCGGGTCGCACCGATTCGTAGCCGGTTTTCTTTTACTCGTGTGCCTCCTCCTGCTTCTCCTCCCATGAAACTATTAATTTTATTAAGAGGACAAACCTCTTTGGATCGGACCACGCTACAATGTCTAGGCGTGCGTCTGTAGAGGTGTTCTATGATCAACTAACACCCACCAATTACCCGCTAAACTTAGCAATATGGTGCGCCTTCTCGGCCTCACTCTCTCAGCCGACCTCAAGTAGAACGACTACATTGAATCAATAGCTAAATCTACTGCTAGGAAGTTTGTGTTACAGTGTCGGGCCAGGAGGTTTTTCTCGTCTGAGTTCATCTTGCATATATACAAATCAACCATCCACCCATGCATTGAATACTGTTGTCATATCTGATCAGGCGCCCCTGATATTCATTTCGGGGTTCTCGACATGCTCCAAAAAAGAATCTGCAATGTAATCGATCCGATCTGGCAACTCGACTCTAGCCACTTTCAATGAGGAGATAGGAAGTTGCAGGCATTGGTATAGAGACACACTGTAGAGAAACTGGGGGAACTCCAAGCCACTTGCGTAGATACTTGTTGATACACTGTTGCGTCTACTGAATGCGAAACAGTGTAATATTATACACCTGCAGCAAGCCATGTTGATTACACCTAGCCTTTTGTTTCCCAGAGAGATGAATTCTGTCGATGGATGCAAATCCATGTAGTGCTACGTTCTGCACGCCTTTAACTTGGGGCCAATCAATCAGTGGAATTTCATTCAACGGTCCGATGCTCTTTACTGGCTTCTCTTTGACTGTCTGGATCATATAACCGCCAACGCAGAAGTGAATCTCTTTGACAGAGTCACTGCTCCGGCTTTTCTTGCGTTTAGCTTCATTCACTCGCGTGAATTCTCGCTTATGTTAGCGCTGCAGCAGTTCATCGGCTCCGACCTTAGACGGGAACAGAATAGAAATATCATCCATGAACGCTCTGGAAGTAGAAAGGACTATTTGTTTTTTAGTCATCACTCATTTTGCTGTGTTCGCTGCACGCCGTAATATCAGTTCCATAATGAAAAGAAGTGGTGACACCACACACTGCATCATGATGCCGACCTCGAAGGCTTGCCACTCGCTGTTGTAGTTACCGACACTGAACTGCATAAACGCAGCTCTGAAATATTTCATTGTAATTTCCCCAACTTACTAGGGAAATTTAAAAAATCAAGAGACATTCGAATTAGCTTATGAGGAACTGATTCAAAGGCATTCGCGGGATCAAGCTAAGTTATGTGAAGCTCAGTTTTATTTTGTTTGGCTGATAGGATTGAGTTCGAAATCATGTGTGAATGCTCCATACATCAGGGGAAGCCAAATATCCCAGCCTTCTGAACAATTGTGTTTATGTAATGGTTACCTAGCAGCAAGTCCGTCATACAAGAGGTAAGGATCCAGAATAATATTTGTTCTTTTACATTCAAGAAGATGGAGAGGAAGTTTGCAATGTCTTTTACATTCTTTTCCTTATGTATCCAAATGCCATCCGCCAAGAAACATTCTTGTGGTACAATACCTTGTTGCCATGCCAGCTGAAGGAGGATTGTAAGTTACTTAAAGATGTTTGAATAATTATTACTTAATTTGTAGGATATTCCATTTATTCCAGGTACACAACTGGCGCGGGATTTGCGGACGAATTCGCGAATAAGAAGAGATTTCTCTAAAATTAGAGAATACAATTGTTTTTGTCGAGAAAAGTAACTGGATTGATTGAATCTGTGAAAAGAATCGTAGACATAATATTGTCATCCTCTTTTGATAAATTGCTGACCCTAGGTCAAAATTGAAATGTGAGAATTTCCTATCTTGGGCTACCTAAGATATTGGATAAGGACAGGCAAGCAGTAAGAGAAAGTAAGTTATCTCCCCCTAATCAGTGAAGAGCCAGAGACTCAGTCGAAATGGATAACTCAGATAATTTTCATTTCGAGCTAGTAAGAATTATACAGTAAGGGAAAACTGAATCCCGTAACTACCTTTACCAACCCGGTTTTGTGCCTTTTCAATAAAACCGAGGGGTGGAAAACGAAATTAGCAGATTTGGGGCCCATGATTTTAATAAGACGGTCGAACTGAAATCGGCGTGCTGCTAGAAACGACTGAGCAAACCACCGTCTTCGAAAACATTGTTACTGAATGTATTATTGGAATACTGTTGCGTATCACCAGCTTTGACTTGCTTATAATTGTGTATATAATCAATATATAAATATATATATATATATAAAACTACACCCGTGGCGTTGCAGTGTTCTACTGATTATATTCCGTTTACCAACTATCAGCGACCGCGTATCACGTAAATGAGGTCTTAACAATATACCTGACACCTCGTGCGTTAGAACTAACCTAGCCAGGTGATAACAGGCAATCCTACTTTGGCCAGTCCGAGATCAAACAAATACAGCGTGGGCGGACTTGGTTAAAGTTCAGTAAGGATTGGTCAAGCTACGTCTGCGGATCGTGTTATATCTGGTACCGTGTCGACCAGGATTAGGCCCCAGAGTAGGCACGACAACTCGACGGAAGCGAGCAACCGCGAGTCAATGAGAACAAGTGACAAAACGTCGACGAGGACAAGCAACGACGGGTCGACGTGAACGTACGACAGCAAGTCGACGAGAACTAGTGGCAACAAGTTGGCAAGTAGCAGGTAAGACGCCCTTTGATTATTCCCTGCGATTCTCGATTCTGTGGTAGCGTTCACCGGGACGAATTATTGTTTCTTATCGAATTTTCGGAGTTCTCTAGATAGTCGATAGGTAGCATGGCAGATCATGAGTTAGCGGGATCGGATAGGGTTGAGGTAAAAGAAGTGAGGGAGCAGCGACACACCGCCGATCTGAGAGGGATACTGGGGGACCTCAGGTACCTACGTTTGGAGAGGGGGCAAGGAATTAAAGGATTGGCTATTGTCAGTTCACAAGTCCCAAGTCGTTTTTGGACTTTCAGACCGTGAGACCGTCTACGTGGCATAGAATGCCGCAAGGGAGAAGTCTTCGGAGTTCATAGGGCAGCTCCTACAGAGGGATCAACATATACCCTGGAAAGAGTTAGAAGAGAGGGTCACGAGGGAGTTTGCCGATGAAGGAACGGCAATAGAGGCCATGAAAACACTCCTCAAACTAACCCCAATTGAAGGATGAGACCCCCAGAGAGTTGGGGGCTAGGGCAGAGAAGCTAGCTGGAATTTCCCGAAGAAGTGAGCGCAAAAGCGGTGATGCAAGCCCAGTTCTTCGATTTGTACGTAGAAGTGCTCAGGAAGGAGCGTATTCGCCACGATGTACTTAAGGGACAGCACTGGAGTCTGACAGAAGGCCAAAAGCAAAGATCCAGGGTCAAGTTCGAGTCGTGAGGCAAGTAGGCAGAAAAGGTAGTTTTTGATGATCTTCGGTAGAGAGTAAAAGGTTTAGGGAAGAAGACCCTGGAAGAAGATATAGGTTTTTATGAACCCCCGCCGGGTAGATACGGCTTGGTTTGCTGGACCTGAGGCCATGAATGTCACAGAACGATGAATTGCCCGACGAAGCAGGGATAGCCCCCTCCCGACTACAATGATTATAAATGCACCGGGTGCAGTGAAAATGGGCATGGAGCTAGATAGTATGGACTTAACAGGAGTACCCCACCATCTCGAATCAAAAAGAAACCGAAAGAATGTGAATAAGAATAATCGCTCCAATATTAAGAGGGAGGGGACCCGTATCACTACTGAAAAGGTCCATGTGACATGTGGTCGTGAGGGTCGTTTTGCAGCAAATTACCCCATGAGAAGGTGCTGGTATTGTGAAAGTTGTTCTCGACACCGGAAGACGAACGAAATGAGTAGGGTCCGCTTTCGGTCACCCAGATGGAAGGGCCCAAAGTGAGACCCCCTGTGAATGACACTGGAGATGTGATACTGCCGGCGCCTATGGCCGGTTGGCGGGGAAGCCAAGATTTTAGAAAACGAAAGAAGACAGCTATGGTGTCTCAAGTGTTAGTAGAAGGAAAAGGGATTCATTGTGAGATATTAGTGGGAGGATCAGTAGTAAGAACTGTAATATATACAGGGTCACAGGTCTCGGTGCTGAATCAGGAAGATTATGAGCGCTTTGGATATAGGTGTAAATTGAAGCAGGTAGAGATTGAAATTACTCAAGCGGCAGGAACCATAATGAAGATAAACGGGATGGTTAACTTTCCGGTGGAAGCAGAGGGGACGAGCAGCATCCAGTGTTTTCATGTGGCCTCAGGTTTGTGGAAAGGGGACAAGACTGGCTTCATCGTCATGAAGCTGGAATAGAGTTTAATCCTCTCGCCTTGGTGGTAAAAGACAGAAGAGTACCATTGGTATCGGCAAAAAGCAGGTCAGTACCGAGGAAAGAGGTTAGAGTTACAAAGGTGAATAAGGCAAAAAAGGAGGAATGGAAACCCACTGATAAGTTAATGGAGACAGACAAGGACTCCGTAGAAGATGAGTCAAGTGAGTGGGAGGAGGAAGACAAAATGCCTCTCTCTCAACTCCAAGAACGACTGAGAGAAGAAAATAGGTCATAGGCTGAGCCAGAGTTACCTCAACCAAAACAAAGAGCCCTAGTGACGAAGTCCAGGGTTGTAGTTTGAAATTCCCCGATTCAGGAGAGGAATCAAGTGAGTGCGAGGAAGATTAACTGTCAACTGAATGGGATAACGAATGTGAAATATCTTTCTCACAATTCTAAAAACTACTAGAAAAAAGTGTGAAATGACCAGGTGTATGTCCGGAGCTACCCCTCAAGGAAAAGATCACGGGGGGCAGAAAAACCTGAGTCTTGTTAAGGAAATAAAGATGTGGAGACTAGGAGGTGTAGCTAGCAGGTCATGAGGAGCGGAAAAATTTACAGGTACAGTAAAATTAAATTAATTTTTTTGTCTATATTTTTTCTATTTAGTCTTGTGTTTATCTTGTTTGGGTTAAATTTAATGATCTTCATTAGTTTTTGTGACTGAACTTGTACACAAAGTCCTTTTGTAAACTTTAAATAAGATACAAAATAGGATACAAATCCTATATAATCCAACAATTAACTGAAACACAAAAAGTAAAATTGCAGACCCGCAAAATCAGATCAGAATGACTGAAAATATTTTCGAAAAATCAGACCAAGGCAAAATTACAATCAAGTATGAAATTTAATTTTAACAAATAGGAAAAGGATTGACCCCATACGGAAAGAAAAAGATGAAGCCAAATTTTGTGACTCGAGGTTAAATTAATTTTCTAACCAATGAAACGAAGCTATTTGCAAAACTGAGAGAAAAGTTAACAAGCCTATGTGAAGAAAAATTTTTAGCTACAAAAAAACGAAATAAAAGCGAATCAATCACTCCGATGGGAGCAGGGATCTGATAAGAACCTCGTCACAATGTAAGCGAGAGATTTCAAGATACCGAAACTGTTATGACTCGTCGACATATCAGTTCTTCCTCTCCTTCCTATTTACTTTTCTTCATCTTAACTCACACGCCATCAACGAAACAACAACCAGACATCTTCTATGACTCCTAAAAACTAATGTCCGATAAGTATTATTTTCCTTTTTTGCTTTACCTTCCTTTTCACTTTCTCGCCAGCCATAAAAATGGAAGGGAACACAGACTTCATTATTATCCTGTTAATCTTTGCATATACACAATATGACCTGCTACTTACAACTACGAACTCTTGATTCCTTTTAAATTCGTACTACACTTTCTTCTTGAACATTTACATAGTAAATTCACTTCTTACAGATTTTATGTTATTCTGTTCAGTTAATAAAATTTCACTTATTTTACAAACAAAACGCTTTTATTCTTTCGACCTTCTGATGATATATTTAAATGCAGGAATTGTCGGCAATGTTTTGAAGTAGTCTTGTAGCACGCATGACTGACCGTCCCACAAGGAACGGATTAATCCATTTTACACTGATTCCTATGGGGAAATTAGTTTCCGTTTAAGAACATTTCGGGCTCTGTGAAAATATGAAAAAAAGTTTAAAATTCCAATATATATCACCTAAAGAAAGCCAGGACGGACAACGGCCGAAACGTGAATTTGATAATAATATTGATGACAACAGTCCGAACGATGTAAAATATTGTAAAAATAAATTGTAGTCGAGATTTTTTTTATGTTTTTAATCATTTCATCCCAAAACAAGACAATAATGCCACTAAGAAGCAAGGGGTTACTGTAAATAGAAGAGAATGAAAAGAGGAGAAAGGTCAATAAAACTAAAAAGAGGACTAAAGAAGACAGAAGATGGCGATTGACGTTTCATTTAAATCTTTGAAGATCGTAAGAAATAAACCAAAAGACGATTGCATAGGCGAGAAAATAAACTACTGGAATAAATCCTCTAGCAATATTCCTCATAGATATATAATTGAATAAATAATAACATTATTTACATCTTTCTATAGTCATGAATGAATGTCACAAATTTTAACTCGTGATGACAACACTAAACATAAAAGCAGCATTACTACACAAGCGGGATAATTCTCTTTTCTGTAAACAGTAATTACCTACCTTTAAAAATTGATATACGAATCGAGGTTAATTTTTATCACTGAAATACACGACCTCTATTCGGCCATGCAGTAAAATGGTCGCCTTTTAAATATCACGAGAGAGGATTGGAAATATTTTGAGAAAATACAGCGTCATTTAGCCATGAATATGTTTTACTGTTAGTGTTTTTGTGGGTATTTGCGTATTATTAAGGGTGGGGGGCATTTTCAAATTTTATTGACAAAAATTCAATTGCTTATAGTGATTTTTTAGTGTTTACTTATCAGTCCTATCTGGTATCAGTCCAGTGGTTTTGTAGGTATAATAGGTAACTGACTGGTAAGATTTACGATCCATATAGTGTGGGTAGACGTGCGTGGAGCAACCAACCAGGCAAATAGACAGCAATTTTTTTTTTTTCTAGCAAGCGTGACAACAGTATGTTCACCTTTCTGTGTAGCAGGATGTAAATATAAAAAGAAACCATTTTGTTGAAGGTTTTTACATATGACACAAGTGTTGATTTTGTTTTAATGAATATCTAAACAGTACTTTTTTTTTTAATTTTTTTTTTTTTTTAAATACTGACAAAAATTTCGGAATGCTGTCCAATGAAGTGTTTTCTACGTGAGTAAAATTCTATTTATTTAGGAGCTTTTCAAACTTTAAGTCACACTTTATTATAATCTGCATTGTTAAAATTTGTATTAACGTTCACAATTTTCTTAGAACAAGTTATGTGTTCTAAATATAATTAAATCTTTCTATGCTTCTATTCATTGTAGAAAATACAAAGTTTTTTGTGTCTTAAAACGTTTCCTAATATTTTTTTTAAAGTTCTGTGGGTGTCTTTAAAGTCCCGCTGAAACTATTTTTCTCTTAATATAAATTTACTTTTACGTATAATGTTTTCTTTAAAGAGGAAATACAATATGAAACCGATTTATTATTGAATTTAATATAGTCAGTAACGATAATTTAATATTACTTTTAGTTTTTAGTTTTAAATCTTTAAGAAACACTATTTTGAATATAAAACTGACTCAATCGTTAGAAAAGAAATTATGAGTTTTTAGATTAATTAAAATTTACTAAAAATCAAATTCTAATATTACCTAGATTATCTTTATTTTTATAGCGGTTTGTTAAGCCTACTCTAGATGTGATAAAAGGTTGAATGAATGAAGCAACAGTGAGGGTCGAACTCACTACACATTCGTAGTCGATCTCGCGAGACAAGCTTGCTAACCACGTTGAAGTTTCCAGCTATACTTTTATATTACAAATATGATGACAGTGGAGAATGTTTTTAAAAAAGCATAAATCATAAATAAGGCTAATAAATCATCTTTAAATATATTGAAGAAAGTTGATGCTCATGCATTATATTTATAATAATTTTTCTACCAATTTTCTGTTTCAAAAAAGTTTAATGAGTATACCGAAACGGTTGAAGACCAAGAATTCTTCGGAATTCGGATTTCAGAATGGTAGCAAAAAAAACTAAAGGGACACTTATACTGAACATCATAAAGAGACATTTGAAATTTCTAGGATATATAATGTGGAAAGAAGGCTTGGAAAATGTGACACTTACAAGACATTGAAGGAAAGTGGGACACTGGGAAATAGCGTATAACCGACTTGATGAGCTTGTGTAAATGGGTGACAAAACAAGCTTTAGGAGTGATTACACAAAGACAAAAGTTACTAAAAGTTACAAAGGATAGGAAATTGCGAATAGCCATGATCGTTAACGTGTTGCAGAGACACAACACAACGAAAAAGTGAAACTACCAGTCAGAACATCTACCAGAATTTGTTATCGAGTAACATAAGATATAGCACAAGATACGTTGATTGCTCTATTTGTTTATACTCCTGAGATGAGGCAGTTTGGTTTGGTTTGGTTTGTTTAACAGCATATCAACTCCTTAAAGGCCATTTAATGCCGAAAATTAATTTTCTTGTGAGTTTTGATAATGTTTATATTTTTTAATATTAAAATCTATAGCTGGAATCTTTTCATTTTTTTTTTTTTTTTTTTTTTTTTTTACAATAAAATATATTGCTGGAATTTACTTTCAAAATCTATAACTGGAATTTTTTTTTTACTATAAAATGTTATACTTTCATAATGTTTTGACCCCATTTTGGGAGTTCATTATTTCAAAAGCTGTTCCACGCTCCTCAAAACCTCCCGATCAAAGGCATTACTACTGGGTGTAGTTTATCGTCATACCCAGGACGGAAATCCGAAGGAGCATAAGAATAGAGAAATACGTCTTCTAGAAACTAAGCAAAGTATTAAGAGATAAGAAAAATGTCATTAGAAACAACAACAACAACAACAAAAGTAATCAACTGCTACGTAATATCTTTCCTATATTACCGTGAATGCTGGACAATCTCCTCACAGACGAAGATAAGTCTTGAAGCGATAGGGATGTAGTTCTACAGACCAAATATAAATATTACAATAAACACATGTGAGTATCGAGAACGTTTTAAAGAAAATACTAACTACAAAGAAGCTTATATTTACAACCGGAGAGAATTCAGATTTCTGAGACACATAATGAGAAAAGAGGGTTTCGAGAATTTCATACAAAATTTTCTTTTTTTTTTTTTTTATAATCATATCGCCCCAAGAAAGGTATTTTACTGCCACTGTTTTGCAGAGGGTTAAATAAGAGAAAAGTTATGAGAGAGAGAGTGACAGGTTATTGGGGATGTCAGGAAGTGGGTAAGAGAAAGATGAAAATACTGATGAGAGTGTAGTGGAGGGAGAAAGGAGCATGAGAGAGAGGATGCAGGATAGAGAGATAGGAGATGACTATTGACTCATTCTTTACATTTACATTTTTTTTTTAATCGTACCACCCCGAGCGAGGCGGTAACGCCACTGATGTGCAGGGGGCTACATAATAGTGAAAAGATTGGAAAAGAGAAAGCCGGAAACCACATCCTAAACAGGGAACAAGGGATGAGCCTCTTAACCTGTTCAATAGACGTGGGTGGAGTGTGAACCGGGCGATAGATCTATCTACTCCAATTCTTGAAGATTGTAGCTGTCGGGGAAGCAAGTAAATGGAAGGGAATTCCACAGGCGGGAAGTGCGAGAAAAAAAGCTGTTGGAGTAGAATTTACGTTTATATTTTATTGGTTTCACACTAAAAGTGTGGGACCTAGTTGCTAATCTTGTTGCTCGAGTAAATTCATATATAGGGGGCACCACTGAGCTAAGTTCATCTTAGCAGAAGAAAATCAAGAAAAGCAGGTGAATCAATGAGTTTGTTTACCTGGATAACAAAAAAGAGATAAAGAGGGATGATAAAAATTACTAAAAGTTACAAAGGACAGGAAATTGCGAATAGCCATGATCGTTAACGTGCTGCAGAGACACAACGAAAAAGTGAAACTACCAGTCAGAACATCTACCAAAATTTATTATCGAGTAACATAAGATATAGCACAAGATACGTTGATTACTCTATTTGTTTATACTCCTGAGATGAGGCAGTATTTACACTGTTTACACTGTTCGGACTATTGTCCTCATCTTTACTGCCATGTTTGCGGTGTTTCGGTCGTTGTACGCTCCGGCCTTCTTCAGGTGCTAGGAAGTTCGAATAAAGGGATCGGTTCGAAATACAAAGTTGTGGATAGCCATCATCTTTTACATCCTGAAGAGATCAGTCAGTTAAGTGCCATACGTGAAAAACGCTTGGGCGATCATGTCTCTTTCGAGACATGACTGACTGGGCAGAAGATTATACCGCAGTAGGTTGCCATTGCTTTCTGCGGTAGACTGGTTGCTACCCAATCTGTCCTCTTTAACCCGTAACTGGAAGGAAGAGACGGATTAATACCTTTCCCAAGGGTATTTGCACGAAAGAGAATGCAATGAATTCAACTGGAATTCGAACTCGGTTCCCCGATTTCTCGTTCCGAGCCAATATCCACTGTACCACAACGTACATCCCAAAAGAGATATTGCACATAAATGAAGAAATACAGCTACTGCACACGGGGCAGACACGTCAAGTGTAAATCATAAAGAAAACTGCGGCTCTCTTTAACAATGTTACACAAAATCCAAAAAGTAAACGAAATATCCGTGAGCAACATAAGTACGTTTGACTGGTAGGATCACTGAAACGCCACTGCGTAACGTGGTTTGAGCCAAGATTGTATTGACCCAGTAACTTACACTGAGCTAGCAGGTCTGGTAGATTGCGGCAGGAGGACATTTTGAGATGTGGATCACGCTAGGTCATGTTTGGCGTCAAACACAAGCTTTAGTGAGCAACAAACATCCATGGAAAATTGTTCGGTTTTCGTTGCTTCACGGTTTTAAAAATACGAATAAGACACAGTCTAATTGTACATTAAAAAATACTGTCATGAAAATATACTGAGATAACGTATGATGATTTATGGTAATTACTTATTAATAATATATAAACTTATTTATGAATGGAACTCTGTGTGTGTGTGTGTGTGTGTGTGTGTGTGTGTGTGTGTGTCCGTTACCTATAGACTCCGAAACGGCTGAACCGATTTTCTTGAAAATTTACACAGTTGTACTATAAGCGTCTGCGAGTGTTCTTATCTAGGTTTTGTGTTGAGGTATCCCCGATAAGCATCGAAAATCGATAATCGAAAAAATCGGGTTATAGAAGGAGTGGTCCGATTTTAATCAAATTTGATACACTCATAGACACAGACATAAGAAACGATATTCAGAAGTTTCAAGGTTGCAGTTCTTACAATAGTGCAGAAAATCGATAATATATATTATCGGTGTTTAATAAAACATAGAAGTCAGGAGAAAAGGCAAGATGTTTGTGTGTGTGTGTGTGTGTGTGTGTGTGTGTGTGTGTGTGTGTGTGTGTGTGTGTGTGTGTTTATCTGCCTGTCTGTCTGTATTTTTTCAGCCGTTTTATTTTAGTTTTTGCTTCGAGTTTGGCTCTAAGTAGGTATAATTGTAGTTCTTAATCTCAGCCATGATACCATATTACTCAGAGGACTTATTTAGCCTTCAAAATTCAGTTTACGACGAAAAACACTTATTTGATATCGATACCAGGAAATAAAAATTTGATTTACATCCATTCATTTTTCTTTCAGTCTACGGTTTCGCTTTAATTAGAAACAACTATTGCTTTTTAGTCTTTCGTGCCAACGTTCAAAGAGTCTTAGCTCCAGGACCATGGATTAGTTTTAACGCTTTCATTACACTCGAGCAACGCCGGGCTATACTGCTAGTTATTTATAATATAGATCTCCGTTATACACTGTTAACTCAGGTTTACGAGAATAGTTTTCAGATATATGGACCCCTATAAACAAGAGAGCTTCTAGGTGATCAAATTCAGACAATTAATTTCACTAAAAGAATCACGACAGGAATAATTTTATCCTAAAATAATCTACTTAATCTTCAACATCCCCCACCCCTGCATTAACATTCATTGAAAACAAAGACAAGTGCATTTTGTCAGTTAGGAAAGGTATGTTTTTTTAATGAATTTAATCAGTATTGATATATTTTCCGGTGTAAAAAAACGATTTTAAGTTTACAAAACATTAAGTGTTTTAATTTTCAGTCATATTTGCTTCACATAAAATAAATTGGTAGACTTTTGAAAAAAAAATTTATTCTTCTTCAGTTGATTTTTACAGATTTGAATTATGAATTTATTGTATATTTCATTATTATATCCGGAAATGGCGATTTTAGTTTTTTTATTTTTATTTTATTTTATTTTATTTTATTTATCTTGAAAGGAATCATAAAATTGGTTAATGCTTCGGGTTGTTATTCGACAAGATTGTTTGGGGACGATAATGCGAGAAATGACTTCTTCGATGAAAGAAAACACTTAATCCAAATGAATTCGTTTATTTCGAGAGGTGTGTAAAATGCCCGGCGAGACAAGGGAGACGTTGGGTTACTGGACAGACGAAGAGATTGATTAAATTGTTCAAATTTCATAAATTTTTGCGTAGTTCCGTGTATCGGGAAATGTGCCAATCATACCAAACCAAAATCGAAGATTTGCGATCAAAATATTATCAACAGAACGAATGAGAAGAGACAACAACAACAAAAATCTCCTTAATTAATTTTTTTCTTCAATTAGTCTTGATATCGCAGGCTGGGGTAGGGTTATGTTTCGTTTTCTCTTAGGATCGGTGATTGGTGTTTAATAAAACATAGAAGTCAGGAGATTGAATACTGATTTTCAAGGTAATCAGGAACTCTTCTTGGAAATTGGTGCGACACTATTTTAGCTCCCTCATTTTCCCCAGTTTGTCTTCGTTTAGTAATAAGATTATCAAGCGAAGAAAAAGACTAGCTAGATGTCGAGATGCCGACATAACTGAATGTTCAAAATGTTGCGAAAAGATAAGACGCAAGTTCTAATCTCATTTAAGCCGACTTTTGTATTTCCGATTCACGACGTTCATTCCAACAGTCGTACAGTGCATTAACGCTGGGGGCTGTGATAAGAAGCACAGATAAGATGAAAGAAAAATGAGTCAAAATTTGATAAAAAATAAATACTTCTCTTGAACATTCAAATACTATAATAGTAACGCTTGGCTTAGTCTACTGTAGCAAGAACTCGGGGGAAAATTGAATTCACTTTATGTGACAAGGTTGCTAATCCTCAGCTTATATCCGACGTCCAACTCGACGCCTACAATAAGGGGCAGATATAATAACATAAACATCTACATTTTATGTCTTTCTTTCATATTTGTAATTTTTGGGTTTCTGAATTTAGTCTATTATTATTGAGGTTTCTGGATTAATGAAAAGGAGATCAAATGCTTCATCCATAATCCCAACAAATTCAGAACGGAAAGATTAAAACAAACATAAATTTTATATGTACAATGACACCTTTGACAGTATTGTAGTTTTAAAATTCCTTTGTATATATTGATTGAATAGTTTTCAGTGATTAGCTTATCACATAAAAAATAGATAAAGGGATTAATCGGTGTTGGTCAAATAGCAAAAGTTGGCTTAGAAACAATTTTTTTTTTAGTACGGTTTGGGGTAAATAAATATAAAAATAATTATTTGGAAATTAACTAATGACTAGAACTACCATTCGTCCGTGCATTGAATACTGTTGTCATATCTGGTCTAGTGCTCTTACTGTGCATCTTGAGATTCTTGACAAAATCCGAAAAAGGATCTGCAATATAATCAATCCCGACTTGGCATCTCGACTTCAGTCACTTTCTCACCGACTTAACATGATCTTGCACATTTAAAAATCCACCATTCGTCCGTGCATTGAATACTGTTGTCATATCTGGTCTGGTGCTTCTGCTGTTCATCTCGGGGTTCTCGACAAAAACCAAAGAAGAATCTGCAATGTAATCAGTCCCGATTCGGCAGCTCGTCACTTTCTCATCGACGAGACGAGTCTTCTCTCTGTCTTTTCTTCAAGTGTTTCACGGTTTTTGCTCTGACGATCTTCATTCACTGGTGCCCCGCCCTCATAAATTTCCTCATGCAACTAGATTGGCAACTAGGTTCCATTCTTTTGCCGTCAAAATAGGCAAATGTAACCGCCACTTCTTTTCTTCAATAGTTTATTTCCTTACACTTCCCGCCTATGGAACTCTCTCTATCTCCTTGCTTCCCTGATAGCTACAATCTTTAAAAGTTTAAATCTAAGTCTATCTCCTAGACTCCCGCCTCTCTCCTACCCTTTTTTATTTCAACATCCCCTGTACCGTTTCAAGAAAACAAAAAAGAATTGTTGCCTGGACACCAAACACTCCAGTTCCCAATCCCACTGAGGTCATTCTTCTGTACATTCACCATGTAAGTCGTAGACTTTAAATTACACAGTGTTAACATCCCCGCATCAAATCCTAGAGGAAACATTTAGAGTTTATACCTGATCAGGTAAGAGCTGTTTTGCGGTCATATCTACGACCCTTATTATGAAAAGTAGTAATAATGTTTAAAAATGTCAATGTTATATACTCGATCACATGCTTGCAATATTACAGGCGTCTTGTTAAGGTGTGTTGTACGTTATTCTAGGACAAATATGTATCTCTATATATAAAAGGCAAAGATGCTTGTGTGTCTGTCTGTCTGTCAAATATACAAATATACAAATCCATAATTTTTATCCGATTCTCACCAAACTTCACACAAATATTCTTTAGGCGTACGGTCAGGTCATGGGCTACTTACTTTTTTCGGTTCCCCCCGCCACCCCGATATCGGAAATTAATACCCCGATATCCGATCAGGTCCGATCAAGATCAGGATTTCAGCTCCTTTATCGTGGTTCTTGAGGCAGAATTTGCTCTAACTTGGTAAAATTATAGTTTTTAGTCTCAAACATTAGTAAATCTTCACAGACGATTCATTTTCCTCAAATCGGTACCCCTGATATTTTATCGAAACTGATCAAAAACCGATATTCAGCTATCAATATGGCTCATTTTCTGCAATTTTACTCCCGATGGGTACGATAAGTTTTCATGGACTTACTTAGGTTAGTTTATCCTTGGATGTCTTATTTGACTCCGATATTGGAAATCGATATCCCGATATCCTATCGGGTCTAATCAAAATCAGGTTTTCAGCCCTTTTAATTTGGTTTTTGCTTCGGGTTTTGTTCTAAGTAGGTATAATTGTAGTTCTTAGTCACAGCCATGATACCATTTACTCAGAGGACTTATTTATCCTTCAAAATTCAGTTTACGACGGAAACTTATTTGACATCGATACCGGAAATCAAAATTTGACTTATATATATTCATTTTTTTTTCACTCTACGGTTTCTTTTTGACTGGAAACAACTACTGCTTTTTAGTTTTTCGTGCCAACGTTCAAAGAGTCTTAGCTCCAGGACCATGGATTAGTTTTAAAGCTTTCATTACACCCGAGCAATGCTGAGTTATATTGCTAGTCTTACAATAATAAAAAGATTATGATGGTTATATATGTATCTTCAAAGAAACGCGATAACTAGAATTTAAAATGAGTTTTAAAAATGAAAAATCTTTCTTGGGCTTTTATTCTAGTTTTAATTTCAAGGTAATAAATTAAATTTAATATTTTCCATAAACAAATTGCTATATTTCAGAACTAATTTAAATTAACTGGAAGAAGATTTTTAATCACTAAAAATCGCTCATTTTTGCCTCAATTTTTGCCATCTGTTATGTGTTCTTTGTATTAAAAATCTTTCAAAAATAAAACATACTTTTCTGAAATTTATTTGAGGAATATTAGCTAATTTAAAGTTTAATTAGTCTGATTAGAAACAAATACTACTTTTTTTTTAGTTTAGAATATCGCCGAAATGCATTTTTAACGCGGAGATAGATCTTAATTTAAGGTGTTGACAGTTTGTCTGTTTGACTGCTAGAAATTTATCTAATTTTTTATACGGAGAATATATCTGTAAAAATGACTTGAAAAATATAAAGTGAGAGGCTTTTTATATAATTTCTAACTATCCTGTAATCTTAAATATGTAGCAAAATAATCTGCTTTATTGTATTTTAGATACTTTGACTTTAAATTTACCATATTTACCTTTTATATTGTTTAATAATGCCGTGTATGGACATCCATATTTTTAAAAATCGGCACGTTTATACACACAATTTTTTAAAAATTCTTTTTAAAATTTTGGAATATGCTGAATCGTAGTGAGCTTTTCTATTTATGATTAGTAAATATAGTTTTTACTTTATAACACAATCACCTAACCAGTACAAATTAATTTATAAATATTCTAATTAAAATTAAGAAAACATGAAAACAATTCTTGTGAAAATTTATTATTTATCGAAAACAAATTTTTTAAGACAATACTATCCATAATATATCTTATTAATTAAAGCAATTCAAAGCTTTTCTAATTTAATAATGCCTTAATTTGCATTTTTTTTAATTTTAGCATTCAGAGTAGATTTCTGGTAACTATGAATCCTATTTTACAAAAAAATCAAAATGGTAATTTAAATTCTCTAAGAAGTTCTGTGTGTAACTAATATAAATATTAAGCTGTACAAACATTAATTTCTAGAAATTTCATAAATTTTTTTTTTTAAATCAGTGGGTGGGGGTAACACACGTAGAAAATATATTTTTAGGAAGAATTTCTATAAAAGAAACATTTTTAAATTAATTTCATTCATTTGGGAATAAGGCCTGAAAGTTACATTAAAATCCGATAATTATCTGATTTTTTCAAGAATTTCTAAATCAATATGTTACTAACCGCAAAAAAAGACACTAAATTTTCCTATACTAATCTTTGGTTTCCCTGTTGACGCTAGTATAAGAAAGTTTTTAACCAAAATTTTGAAGGTTTGAGTTATTTAACCGTCATGTATGCTCATTTTTTTAACGAATCTGTAAAGGTACCTTGTTATATATGACAAAAAAAAAAGGAAGAAAAATGTAACAAATAGGTTTTGCTATAACCTGCTTATAATGGCACTGAGAAAGTACCTTTCCATTAAACACACAGACAATGTGAGTGCAAGGCTTTCCTTAAGAGCCTTTTCTTTCAGGCCTTTCAAATAGTACATTGGTGAAATGATGAGTGTGAGTCTATTTGTCGCATCAAAGTATTATGAAGAATCATATTCACACATATGCACGCTAACAGATATATGTACCTATGAGAAATAAAAATGAGAAACAGGCACAGTTAAAGACATAGTTTTCTTTTAACCCAATGGCGGACAAAAAAAGGCGCCAGCAAGTCGATAATTGGCAAAACTCTATTTTTTTATTATTCACAAACTCGTTGAATTTTCTCACCGGCGAATTGATTAGCTCGCCGAATCTTCACGAATTCAACCACTGCTTTCGGCATTGGTTTTAGTATTTGCCACAATTTTCCGATGCCGGATCTCAAAAAATAAATGAATAAATAAATAACAAAGTAGTATCTAAATAAGGAAAAAATAATAATACTTAAACTCAATCCGATGGGATAAAACATTCGAACCGTGAGTGGTAGTGATGATGATAATAATAACAATAATAATAGTAGTAGTAAACCCATGGTAAAAACCAGATGGTTTAAAAAATCTGAGACTATAGGTGTTAGGAGTGATTTTACTACCGAAACCAAATCTTGAAAGCACCAACTCAGAATGAAAAATATGCAACAAACAACATGAAAAATTGGATCATCTCGTTTCTGGATTCTCAGAAATGGTTAAAACAGAATACATAAAAAGTCTAAAACTGCCAGACATTGACTAACTGAAACCAAATTTTGTAGAGAAGTGCTAACAGATAAGTGTTTTTTTTTAATCGTTTCACCCCAAGCAAGGCATTCCACTGACACTATAGCGCAGGGGGTTACATAGGGGAAGGTGCTGAGAGAGCGATTAGATACAGAAAATGACAGAAGGAGGGTGATAGACGAGTAAGGAGGTACATAGGAAGAGTGTTTGAGAGAATGGTGGCGAGTTATTGTGTTAGGAGGTGTCTATTGACCTTACATTTTAAACTTCTGCAGATTGTAGCTGTCGGGGAAGCAAGTATGCGGAAGGGAATTCCACAGGCGGGAAGTGCGAGAAAAAAAGCTGTTGGAGTAGAAATTGCGGTTACATTTTATCGGTTTCACTGTAAAAGGGTAGGACCTAGTTGCTAATCTAGTATCTCGTGCAAAGTTCTAAGTTCATCGGAGCAGAAGCCGTGAAAGTATTTATAGAAGAGACACAGGGAAGCCACGTCACGCCGGTGAGAGAGTAACTGCAGGCGATCAGCCAAGTCGGTATCGATCACATTATAGATTCTCCGTTGTATTTTGTCAAGAACCCCGAGGAGAATAGCAGGGGCACCCGACCAGATGTGGCAACAGTATTCAATACACTGGAGGATGGTAGATTTATATATGTGCAGGATAGATTCAGACGGAAAGAACTTCCGGGCCTTGCACAGAGAACAGACTTTCATAGCAGCAGATTTAGCAATGGATTCGATATCGTCATTCCACTTGAGGTCCGCTGAGAATGTGAGGCCAAGCAGGCGTAGTGTATTACTCTCTGGGAGGCAAGCCTGTTCCATGCTCATGGGAGGTAGGTGCGGTTGTCTATGGTGATTAATTGATAGCAGCTTCGTTTTTGAAGAATTGAAATTTACAAGCCATTTCTTTCCCCAATCCACCACGGATTGGAGGTCCTTTTCAAGCTCGGCAGCGAGGTTCGGCTTGTCGCCCACATCAGATTTTTGATCGAGGCGAGAGTAATGACATCGGGGAGATCATTGCTGTAGATCAGAAAGAGCGTAGGACCTAGGATAGAGCTTTGAGGGACACCCGCGTTTGTAGACAGTTGGTTTTACTAGGGAGCATAGATACAATAAATTTAATTAATTTTTTTTTTTTGAAAAAATAATTGACATAAAAAAACGAATGTTTGCGAAATTGAATGAAACGTAGAGTTTGTAAATCATGACCAAAAATGTTAGTGATAACTTCAACAATACTAAATACTGTGAGGATTTCAATACACATCGCAAGAACTTCTAGCGATATATCAATATATCAATATATCAATATATCAAAATATCATATAATCAATATATCAATATATATATATATCAATATATATATATATATAAAATATATATAATATATTATAAAATGTATATAAAATATATATATCTATCAATATATTATATAATCAATATATCAATATATCAAGATATCATATAATCAATATATCAATATATATATATATATATATATATATATATATATATATATATATATATATATAAAATATATATAATATATATAAAATATATATAAAATATATATATCTATCAATATATTAATATAATCAATATATCAATATATCAAAATATCATATAATCATATATATATATATATATATATATATATAAAATATATATAATATATTATAAAATATATATAAAATATATATATCTATCAATATATTATATAATCAATATATCAATATATCAAAATATAATATAATCAATATATCAATATATATATATATATATATCAATATATATATATATATATAAAATATATATAATATATTATAAAATGTATATAAAATATATATATCTATCAATATATTATATAATCAGTATATCAATATATCAAGATATCATATAATCAATATATCAATATATATATATATATATATCAATATATATATATATATATATATAATATATAATGTATTATAAAATACATATAAAATAATATATATATATATCAAGATATCATATAATCAATATATCAATATATATATATATAATATATATATATATATATATATATATATATATATAAAATATATATAATGTATTATAAAATATATATAAAATATATATATATATATCAATATATCATATAATCAATATATCAATATATATATATCATATATATATATATATATATATATATATATATATATATAATGTATTATAAAATATATATAAAATATATATATATATATATATCAATATATCAAACAGAACAGAAAGCATCTCGTAAACAATCTGCACATAACCGCGTCTGCGAATTCTGTTGTATATGCAAATAGATCTCATAATTTTGCAGTTGAAATAGCGATTATGTAACCGTAAGTTCTATGCTAACCGTTTCTACTCTCTTACTTCTCGCTGTTAAAACTCTTTTCCGGTCTCTTGCTTTCCAGTCAACTTTGATCTCCGAAAATTTGAATGCAATGTCAGTTGTTATCTTTTGTCTTCTTAATTCCTGTTCTTTTATAGTTCTCTATATTTAATAATGGTTTTCGTTTTCTCATATTCTTTCACACTTAGTAACACTTTGCATCTTAGTCGCTTTCTGGCTTTACTTGAGCTGAAATTATTTTTAAAATGTCTCTTCAGGACGTAGGCAATCATGACTCTCTACATATTTCCTCTTTTTATTATCTTTGAATTTTCATGACTTATTAGAAATATAATATTGTGGTTTCTATCGCCTTCCCCACAGTTTTGAATTCAGTGTAATTCTTCTCGACAGGCTTCCAGTCATGGCTATATGGTCTATTCTACCCTGCTATTTAATTCATAGTCAATCTGATGAAGAAACAGATCCATGACTCACCTAAGGGCATTTACGTGAGAGTTAGCACAACAGTTTGGGTGAAATTTGAGCTCAGCTTACTCATTCCACTTTACGAGATGTTCATACCACACATATCCCATATATATATATGTGTGTGTGTGTGTGTGTGTGTTCCTCAGAATAATCGGAAAAAGTATTTTATTGTATCTTGAACAATAGATAGATAGATAGATAGATAGATAGATAGATAGATAGATAGATAGATAACGGATGAAAAAATAAGAAAAAGCTCGATAGTGGAAAAGATAAAGAGATATTTGCCTCGAAGTGATTTACTAAATAATTCCGAACGCATTCCCCAAAAACTGTTTGCGTGTTCGAGCCACGTCAGATGACAAAGGCATGTCCATATTCCCAAAAACAGGAAGAGAAAAGAGGTACGATCATGGTAATAATTTTCCAGTTACGTATATATTTTCAGAAACGCTATGGGGAGAGATAATTTAGAATAACTTTGTAAACAGACCATTACTTGTGAATCGTAGCTCGAGCAAACAAACAAAAATAAATAAATAAATAAACGAAAGGCAGATCCACTTTCCGATTAACAAAGACCTGCCTTTACAACTAAAACGCCGTATTGAATTTCACACAGACCATTTACAAAACAATAGGAAAAATAATACAAAAATGAAAAGGTATAAGATATGTTTATAGAACCAGGCTATTTCGTCAATTTGCCCATCTCATTATGATTTTATCTTGCGTGCATGTATGCATCGACATTGGATATGCGTGGGTAAATATTGTTTAAGGTTCAAGATCTATCTATTCCTTTTTATTTAATGTTGCCTTATGGGTAACATTATCTGTTATCGATCTAGATTCACGCTATTTGCCCTTTGAAGCATCTCATTTAATACAATATCAAGCTAGCTAACGAGCAAGCTAGATAACTTAAAGCTGATTCATTGCTACTTTGATAAATTTAATCATCGTTTACAGGCTGTGACCACGGTGTTTTCTAGGGATAACTCTGGTACATAGCTACTCCATACTGAATAATGCAAATTAAAACTGTTAGATTGTCAAGTAAGGAATGGACATCCTATCTGTGATAAAACGCAAAATATTTCCCAATAAAACTTACTTTTTCAGTCTTATTTAAGATTTCACAGTGCAATACGAACTATGAAGTTTCATATAAATAATTGGAGTGGAGCTGGGCGCCATTTACATGATTTCAATATGCATTTTCCCCCTCTCTCTTTCTCTCTCTCTCTCTCTCTCACACACACACACACACACACACATATTATCTCACTCTCACCATCTCTTTCTCTGTGTGCGTGTGTGTGTGTGTGTGTGTGTTAATGATTACAGCTACAACCTTCATATCCATGAAATGAAAAAGTGAAAACATAAGAAATTCTACAACACACACACACACACACACACACACACACACACACACACACACACACACACACACACACACACACAATTATAAATATATATTATCATTTAAGGCCCGCATAGAAAAATTAGAATTTTTACAAACTTACATACATATAGAATTATTTATGGTTATAATGCATGCGATAAATGATTGACCAATGAAAACAAAACAACACAAAATTCAAAATCCCCGAATTTCTGTCATTTTGCCCGTTTCTCAGTCTCTGACGAAGCTTTAGTAACAATGAAACATGTTAGATTGATAAACGTTTCCTGTTTGTTCTTTATTTTATTATCCTGTCGGATTCCGATTCATATCTGATACTTAACTTATATATATAAATCAAAATAGCTATTTCGTTTCAACACTTCTTGTCTTGACATACTTACTCTATAAATTTTTAAAACACACACACACACACACACACACACACACACACACACACACACATATATATATATATATATATATATATATATATATTTCACTTTTTCATTCCATAGATATGAAGAGTGTAGTTGTAATTATTTGAAGGTATTTGATGATATTTTTCAATTAACAAATAGAAGATATTTAGACTTTTACGCAGTTTACTACAGTGGGTCTTAAATAGGCATGTGTGATGAATAGTTTGTATATATATATATATATATATATATAGGCCGGCATTGCTCGGGTGTAATAAAAGCTTTAAAATTAATCCATGGTCCTGCAGCTCAGACACTTTGGACGTTGGCACGAAAGACTAAAAAGCAATAGTTGTTTCCAGTTAAAGCGAAACCGTAGACTGAAAGAAAAATGAATGAATGTAAGTCAAATTTTGATTTCCTGGTATCGATATCAAATAAGTTTTTTTCGTCGTAAACTGAATTTTGAAGGCTAAATAAGTCCTCTGAGTAAATGGTATCACGGCTGAGACTAAGAAACACAATTATACCTACTTAGAGCCAAACCCGAAGCAAGAACTAAAATAAAAAGGCTGAAAAAAATACTGATAAACAGACACACACACATCTTGCCTTTTATATATATATATATATATATATATATATATATATATTATCGATTTTCTGCACTATTGTAAGAACTACAACCTTGAAACTTCTGAATATTGTTTCTTATGTCTTTGTCTATGGTTGTATCATATTTGATTAAAATCGGACCACTCCTTCTATAACCCGATTTTTTCGATTATCGATTTTCGATATTTATCGGAGATACCTCGACGCAAAACCTAGCTAAGAACACTCGCAAATGCTTATAGTACAACTGTGTAAATTTTCAAGAAAATCGGTTCAGCCGTTTCGGAGTCTATAGGTAACGGACACACACACACACACACACACACACAGACACACACACATACATGCACACAGATAAAGTTCCATTTATAAATAAGTTTAGATATATATTTAAGGAGGAGGCCCATGTTGAGAAATGTCAAACTATAAAAACAAATAGTTTAATGATATCGCTTAGAAAACAATTGAAATGGAAAAGAATTTTTTAAAATTCAAAACATCCGCTTAAAAAAAAAAAAAAAAAAAAAAACGAAAACCCGCGGCAAGCTTTTCGTCCGACAGAACTAGTCATGGGCATACCTCGGAAGAAATTTTTTTGCAACAGAAAAATGATTTCTTCCCCAAAGAAACTTACGAGAAGAAATGTCCGAATGAAAGGATTTGTGTGCTAGATCATTCAAACGAGACTTAACATAATTTAAATTCTCAACGGAGGAAGGTACATTTTTCTTCAGTTGTGAAAAATAATCTCAAATTCGCTGAATACAGATACCTTATCAATATGAAGGAGAGGCACACAAAATTCCAGGCCTCTAGACAAAAAACAAACTTCTCAATATCCGACAACATATCAGATAAATTATGTGCTTGTCCGTGTAAGAGAGGTCACCAAATTTATTTTTAATTAAAAATTTTAAAAAATTAGAAAACTTTTGATTGTTGGAATTACGGCAAAGTAAGTCTCTCGGAGAGATAAACTATGAAAGCCTAATTTATCAAATAGTGAAAGCGTTTGCCAAACATCAGACCACATACGAGGAAAACTATTTTGTGATGTTATGACTTCATCGAAATAAAGTTTTCTTCCGACATATACCCATGACTAGTTGTGTCGGACGAAAAAACTTGCTTCGGATTTTTATTTTTATTTTCTTAAGAGGATCTTTTGCTCTTTTTTAAAATTGTTTTTCTATTTCAATTGTTTTTTAAGCGATATTAAACTATTTGTTTTTAATAGTTTGTCATTTCTCACCATGGTCCTCCTCCTTAAGTATGTAGTAGCATTTTGTTGTACGAAAAAACTTATATATATATATATATATATATATATATATATATATATATATATATATATATATTGTTAAATATAAGAGACAATGAATGTCTATTATGTTTAATCATGAGCCGTTCTAAACGTCGTATTTTGGCTTTAATTTCAGTTGAAAATAAAGACAAAAATTCTCCAACATTTGGATAATTTTTTATTAATTTGGTTCTAAGCTTTCGGCTCACATGAGCCATCTTCAGAGCCATGAGCCATCTTCATGGCCAGATTTAAAAGTGATTTTAAAATCACTTTTAAATCTGGCCATAACACATTACATTGCATTTGAATACATGGTTCTGTTGTCATTTCGCGCTATCACGCGGTGTGACGTCATAGAACCACATTGCAAATTTGCGAACTGCGTTTGTTATCTTTGGTAACTATTGTCGTTGCCTAGCGGAGTTTTTATGGTTTGATGGTGGATGTTATTGTATTACCGTCTTGGTGATCTCTCTGACGATCGATCGAAGTACAGACGGACTGTAACATGTGCTTTCAGTTATGTAACTACAAGAATGCTTGTCATGTTATGATAAGATCGACCGAGCGTAATATATATATATATATATATATATATAAAGGAAAACTCAACTCGTCATTTAAATTGGTTATAAATTATAATTCATTTCAATGAGCTTAATTAGCTCATTTCATCAGACCACACAATATTCCTTCCATTTCGCACAAAAAAATTTTGCCGGAATAAGCATTTCCTTTTACTGAAGAGAAAGATAAAAAAAATAAAAAATAAGAAGCAGGAAAAGAGAAAAAGGAAAAGAAAGTCAGGACTTGGGCATTGTCGTCAGATCAGCTGGGAGTATTCGGACCAGTCGTGAAGATGTTGACCTCTAAAGAAACTTCTAATTCCATGGATACGTGTGTATGTGTAACCCCATAAATTAATCCACCTATGTATACTAACATATCCATAGACACATCCACATACAAATGTGACTTTGTTTATGCTTATATATACGTACCGACCTACACTTTTTCATGTCTACATACGGATCTTGCGGATTCGTATACTCACATATATACATTTCATAAAGATGGGATTTCCGCGCGTATAAATAGTGTTATATATATATATATATATATATATATGTGTGTGTGTGTGTGTGTGTGTGTGTGTGTGTGTGTGTGTGTGTGTGTGTGTGTGTGTGCATAATTATGCTAGTAATTCTCACACACGCTCCCAAATTACGCATATATTTTCATACTTACATACATCCTCACATCCATACGTATATATGCTCATAAATGTGTTCTTCAGACCTACATTTATCTCTTTATATCCACATGCAATTATTGTGTTCACACACTCGCAATTCTATAAGGAGCGGATTTACGCATACATGTATACACATCCGTATATATATATATATAAATATATATATATATATATATATATATATATAAGTATACGAGCAACTTTTTATATACCCCTATGCATAAAGACAATGTACGCCTGTGTACACTTAACTCCAAAATGAGGTGGTATATTTTCTTTTCATACATCTTAACAAATATTACACACACACACACACACACACACACACACACACACACACACACACACACACATATATATATATATATATATATATATATATATATATCGGTATACATCATTAGCATTTTGATACTAACCTGTACACATATGGGTAGAATGATCAGTGCATGAAGGTATAATCAGTTCAAGAATGCACAACTGACTGCATCCAAGATTAATGCAACCCACATATAATCAGGTGTTCTCACATGATGAAAAACGTATACATAATTAGGTCCATTCTTATATATGAAATACACTTTTACTTCGGTGCCCCTCTATACACACAATAATACATACAATAATATATATAAAACATGCACAAAATTCTATAGAAGCATGCACAAAATTAGGTGCACTCATATATATGAGAAACATATCTCACCTTACACTTAGGTGTCCCATTATACACCTGAAATATTTATGTCGAAATCATTACAGTGAACTCATTTACAATTACATAGTTCATGATAGGATATTTGTTTTAAAACTTCGTACACCAATAAAGTCATTGTGTACTTAGATTGGCATGTCAACCCATTGTATGGTAGGTCCTTATCCTCACTTCTTTGGTCCGTAAAATCATCCAACGAATGATCCACACAAATGTGATAGAGCTGGCAAGTGTGTCGGAACGGGGTGATTCTAAGATTTTATGTGTTAGACAGTTTAAATTTATTTTTATGGCGGTATTTGAAAATTATTTCATTTCTCTGATTTAATAATTGGCTAGATTCTCTGAATTTGATAATTCTAATCTTTTCGTTTAAGCATAAATTGCATTTGCTTCTAAAGCTATTAACGGTTTGAGATTTCCCTATAATCTTTCATTCAATCTGAGGGGAAAGATTTCTGCCTTTTAATTCTCAGAAATGTTTAGAGAGAGCGGTTTGATGTTTTAGGTGGGGTTTATAAAATGATTGAGTGTGATTATATAGGCGTTGTTTCCATGGTCCGGCGGAAATTTCTATACATGTTTTTTACCTGCTATTGTCTTCGCTAGGATAGATGGTTGCTTGGTATATTACTTCTTCGGATTTACATTTGCCTCCAACTGGGCATTTGTTTTTTACTCAACAGTTACAGAGGGTTATACTATCTCTCTTTTTATTGTTATAAAATTTCTTTGGCATATTATTTTTATGGGAATTGATGATGCTATTAATATTGCTAGTGCAGATATAACTAATTTTTAATGTCTTTCTATTACAGATTTTCTTTATTGGGTTATTATGCTTAAAGCGCTTATCAACTAATTTCAGAAAGTATTGCCCGATATTAATATTAGATAGTTTACAGAAAAGGGGGTTAAACCATAGCACTCTTCTTTTTCTATTTCTGGGTTCTTTAGTTCTGGTACTTTTGGGGAATTTTAAGTAATGTAATTCCTGTTTGAAGCCACTTTTTTAAATTGATATTGTAATGTGTCATATTTTCATTAAAGATTTTGCTATTTGATGATAGTTTGTTAATTCTAGTATTTACGATTGTAGGAATTTGTTTAATTATTTGTTGTGGGTGGTTGGAGTGGACGTTTATGTTTGTTGGGTTTTCATTATTTTTTTGGTATGGTCTAAATGTGTTGTTTGCCAAATTTAAGGTAATATCTAGGAAGTTGACTATTTTTAAATTAAAGGAAATCTCTATTTTAAATCCGAGCCATTTAAAGGCCCTAATTACTTTCTTTTCTACCCGAGATGATAGTGGAACATTACTGTTAGGGATAATGATGACTCCGTCATCTCTGTATAGACCTATTTGTTTGGAGTTCATTATCCTACTAAGGGTATTTAGTATATAGATTCCTATTAAATCAGCGATTTGAGCAGAATCACAAGCACCCATTGGGACATCAAAATTATCACCTTGGCTCTTTATCCATATTAAATAGTTTATATATATATATATATATATATATATATATATATATATATATGAAAACGAGCATAGATGATGAAAATGCCTGGAACTTAATAAAAAAAAAATTTTATTGTCAAAATCTCTATCATTACTAAGACTTTCAATCTGTTTTAGTCTTTGAAATTTTGTTTTTCTTGTGTCAACGGGTGACCATAAATTAATATAGCAAATTTTATCGTCTTTTTGTGGAACACATTGATTTAAAAATTCTTGCAAAAATCAGGTAATTGTTAGATTTTAATGAAACCTTGAGGACTTATTCACAAATAATTTAAATTAATTGAAAAATGTTTCTTTTTAGAAAATTTTCATAAAAATATTTTTTACATGTATTACTCGCCACTTATTTGATTTCATGAAATTTTGAAATTCATTTTTGTAGGGCTTAATATTTATATTAGTTATAAAGAGAAGTCCTTGGAAATTTTAAATCATCCTTTTTTTTCTTTTGATAAAACAGGTCTCTCGGTTACAAAAATGCTTTGAATGCTAAAATAAAAAATGCAATAAAACTAAGATAATATTTAATTAGAAAAAGTTTTAACTACTTTTTTGAATACAATATATTATGACGTTATTGTCTTAAGAAAAACATTTTCGATGAATAATGAATTTTTACATGAACTTTCATTTTTTTAATTAAGAATAATTTATAAACTTTTAAATCTTTTAAAATTCTGTATTAATTTGTATCGTTTAGGCGATAATGTTATTAAATAAAAACTATATTTACTAATCATAACACTACAATTCATCGACCTCCACTATTTCAAAAAGAATTTTGAATATTCTGTGTCTACAAATGTGCTGAATTTTGTAAATACGGACGTCCATACACAGCATTATCAGAAAATAAGAGCGATAGTTAAACTTTACTTAAAATTTATTGATAATGTTCTAAGATTTCTCCAATAAATGTCTCCCTAATTAAGAACCAAAGTACCTACAATTCAAAAAAATTATTAGATTACTTAGCATATATATATATATATATATATATATATATATATATATATATATATAAATAAAAATAAATAAAAATATATAAATATATTAGTAATTAACACACAAGCCTGCCTCGCCGTATCACAGCTCATCAGTGTGGCCAAACGCGTCCACCAGCCTCCGGCCGGGACCGAAACCCAACCGACCTGGTGTCAGTCGGAGTCGCTACTCCCTAAGCCATCGAGAAGGGAAATTTTAACGTGTTGTGTATAAGCTGTGTATACACACGCCAGTCACCGAGAGAACGCAATTCATTTCTGAAGAGTCACGCATATAGCAGAAGTGGAAGATTACTTAGCATATATATATATATATATTATTGATCAACAAATTAAAATGTATCTCAACAAACTTAACAATAGCTCTAACAATAATGATAATATTAATAATAATGGTTTACATCAAAATAAACATAACAATAAACTTATACTATTGCAACCAAATACATAATAATTATAAACAAGATGAAAAAACTCTCAAAAACATAATACGTAGAAATGTTAAACCAGTCGAAAGTAATAATCAAATTAAACTCATTATATATTATAAAAAGTTTAAAACAATTGACCTCATAGTCTATAATAACCCAACAGCCACTAAACTAAATTCTTTACAAAACCCAATGTAGTGTACCAATTTACATGCCCATTCAGAGATTGCATCTCTGATACTACTCAAAAACCTAGTACATATATTGATTTTACCACAACCACGCTCTCCCGTAGACTTACATGTCATCTTTCTGATCAGAGTACTATTAAACAACATTTCTCTGAAAAACATAAACATGTAGGTAATATCAGACAGATTTTGGTCAACAATACGGTGATCCTTACTCATACACACAGTAAGAGGAACCTGCAGATATTGGAGGCCATGTACATCAAATCAAAACAACCAACACTCAATAAAATCAACTTTAAAACAGGAAATAACATATTACATTGCATTTGACTATATGGTTTTGTTGTCATTTCGCGCTATCACGCGGTGTGACGTCATAAAACCGCATCGCAAATTTAAGAACTGCGTTTATTATTTTTGGTAACTATTGCCGTTGCCAAGCGGAGTTTTATGTCAACACAAAATAAAATCGTCGGTGATGGTGGATGTTATAATATTTCAGTTTAAACTACCTCTCTGAAGATGGCTCATGTGAGCCGAAAGCTTAGAAGAAAATCAATAAATAATTATCCAAATGTTGGAGAATTTTTGTCTATATTTTCAACTGAAATTAAAGCAAAAATACGACGTTTAGAACGGCTCATGATTAAACATAATAGACATTCATTGTCTCTTATATTTAATAGCATATGTCTAGAAAATATATATATATATATATATATATATATATATATATATAGCTTTAAATACATATGGATGCTGGATCAGAGATCGTGCATTTCATTTAAACGGATATCGTCATTTTTTTCCGTGTCCCATACGGAAGAGAAAGTATTTTAGCGTTTCCCATATGGTTTCGATACGTCTTCTCTTATAGTTTCTTTTCATTGTTTTATGAAGTAAATGCTAATCTCCGCTTGCGCAACCCACGTGACTTAAGAATTTTCTGTCGTTGTTAATTTTTATGGCCAGACACATCGCCACTAGTTGGCCAGGCTGGATGTTTTTATTTTATAGATACTTTTATTCAATTGTTTATTCATTTCCTTACATTAAGCATTTACCTTACATTACGTTTCTGCAATTTTTTCATGGTGGGGGATGAAGAAGGTGATATTCTCTCTTTTTCCATAACTCTCAACGTTTTCCACTTGATGTAGTCACTTGAGGCCATTTGTACCGGAAAGTTTTTCTAGAAAAAAAAAAAAGACTACGAAATGGCATTTGGGTTTCAGCTGAAGGTGGGTATTCTCTCAATGCAAGAACCGATATAGGAATGTGCTTACTTAACTTATGTATGGTTCTGGGTCTGGTGTTTGCATGAAAATCAAATTTTTCTATCCTAATTATTCAAGAAATAATTCTTTTTTTCTCGTGAATTTACGAAAAGACGGGCTGAATAGTTAGACTAGAAAAATTTGATTGTCAATTTTGCTAATAAAAATAAAAAAATGAAAATAAGGGATTTACGTTAATCAGCCTACGATACCAAAACATAAATTCATGTAACCAATGATAAACTTGTTTTTTTTTTGTTTTTTTGTTTTTTTGTATTTTTTGTTCATAAGAATGTAATGCTTTAATAGCTGTGTCAAATGTTTGAGAAATTCTTTTTCTTCTGCAATAAAAAAGATACAAAGATTTTCTGACTCCTACTCTTTCTTCTATATTATTCTTAACATATTCTAAACTTAAATAGATCTACGTCTCATGCTAGCTAGTTAGCTATCGACAAATCATTCTCAGTTGGTTCATTTTTTAGTCTGTCCATGTTTTTATTTTTCTTAACATCTCTCAATCCTAATTCAGTCTGTTTTCTTTTATTCAGCTACTAGCAGTATTGCCCGGCGTTGCTCGGGTGTAATAAAAGCTTTCAAACTAATCAATGGTCCGGGAGTTAAGACTCTTTGGACGTTGGCACGAAAAACTAAAAAGCAATAGTTGTTTCGAAACAGTAGACTGAAAGAAAAATGAATGGATGTAAGTCAAAGTTTGATTTCCTGGTATCGATATCAAGTAAGTTTTTTCGTCGTAAACTGAATTTTGAAGGCTAAATAAGTCCTCTGAGTAAATGGTATCATGGCTGAAACTAAGAACTACAATTATACCTACTTAGAGCCAAACCCAAAGCAAAATCTAAAATAAAAGGGCTGAAAAAATACAGACATACAGACAGATAAACAGACACACACAAACATCTTGCTTTTATATATATATATATATATATATATATATATATATATATATATATGCTGTTAAATATGACAATATGACTATCAGCCCGGCTACCTTTATGTAAATGTAAAAATCCATAAAAAAGATCATCCCCTCCGACCTATAATTTCTCAAATACCCACACCAATATATAACCTTTCCAAAACACTTAACAAACTAATTACTCCCTATCTTCCTGGTAAATATAGTAGTATTAATTCCACGGACGAATTTTTACAGATTCTCCATTCCGTAAAACCTAAGAATCAAATAATTGCATCTTTGGATGTCCAAAACTTATTCACAAATATTCCCGTCCAGGAAACAATTGACATCATTATCCGTGATGTATACAATCATGCTACTCTCCCATCAATCAATATTAAACCCACTATATTAAAAAAACTATTATTAGCATACACCACACAAGTACCCTTTCACGATCCCTTAGACAATATTTATACACAAATTAAATAGATGGTATTGCGATGGGATCTCCTTTAGGTCCACTCTTTTCTAATTATTATATGGCAAATCTAGAAAATAAAATAATTAATGACAACAATAAACCCTCTATATATGTAAGATACATAGATGACATCTTTGTTTTAGCTAAGAATATCGATCAAATTACATATCTTAAAAACAAATTTGAAAGTCACTCCGTCCTCAAATTTACATTAGAACTTAATATTAATAACAACATCCCATTCCTTGATGTATTCATTGATTCTAGCACACATAAATTTACTACTTCTCTATATAGAAAACCAACTAGCATAAATTCGTGTCTTCTTAATTATAATAGTGAATGCCCCCAATGATATAAGTTAGCTGTTATAAAAAACTTACTTCAACGCACACAAATGATATCTTCTTCCAAATCTATATTTTATAAAGAATTACACAACAGTAAGCAAACACTAGTCAATAATGGATTTCCTAACTCCATTATTGATCAACAAATTAAAATGTATCTCAACAAAATTAACAATAGCTCTAACAATAATGATAATATTAATAATAATGGTTTACATCAAAATAAACATAACACTATTAACTTACACTATTGCAACCAAATATATAATAATTATAAACAAGATGAAAAAACTCTCAAAAACATAATACGTAGAAATGTTAAACCAGTGGAAAGTAATAATCAAATTAAACTCATTATATATTATAAAAAATTCAAAACAATTGACCTCATAGTCTATAATAACCCAACAAGCACTAAACTAGATTCTCTACAAAAAACCAATGTAGTGTACCAATTTACATGCCCATTCAGAGATTGCGTCTCTGATACTAATAAAAAACCCAGTACATATATTGGTTTTACTACAACCACGCTCTTCCGTAGACTTACATGTCATCTTTCTGATCAGGGTACTATTAAACAACATTTCTCAGAAAAACATAAATATGTAGGTAATATCAGATAGATTTTGGTCAACAATACGGTGATCCTTACTCATACATACAGTAAGAGGAACCTGCAGATATTGGAGGCCATGTACATGAAATCTAAACAACCAACACTCAATAAAATCAACTTTAAATCCGGAAATAACATATTACATTGCATTTGACTATATGGTTTTGTTGTCATTTCGCGCTATCACGCGGTGTGACGTCATAAAACCGCATCGCAAATTTAAGAACTGCGTTTATTATTTTTGGTAACTATTGCCGTTGCCAAGCGGAGTTTTATGTCAACACAAAATAAAATCGTCGGTGATGGTGGATGTTATAATATTTCAGTCTAAACAACCTCTCTGAAGATGGCTCATGAAAGCTTAGAAGAAAATCAATAAATAATTATCCAAATGTTGGAGAATTTTTTGTCTATATTTTCAACTGAAATTAAAGCAAAAATACGACGTTTAGAACGGCTCATGATTAAACATAATAGACATTCATTGTCTCTTATATTTAACAGCATATGTTTAGAAAATTACTTGCTGCCTCGATACACTATATATATATATATATATATTATCGATTTTCTGCACTATTGTAAGAACTACAACCTTGAAACTGAAACTACAAACTTGAAACTGAAACTACAAACTTGAAACTTTGGACGTTGGCACGAAAGACTAAAAAGCAATAGTTGTTTCTAGTTAAAGCGAAACAGTAGACTGAAAGAAAAATGAATGGATGTAAGTCAAATTTTGATTTCCTGGTATCGATATCAAATTTTCTGCACTATTGTAAGAACTGCAACCTTGAAACTTCTGAATATTGTTTCTTATGTCTTTGTCTATGGTTGTATCAAATTTGATTAAAATCGGACCACTCCTTCTATAACCCGATTTTTTCGATTATCGATTTTCGATATTTATCAGGGATACCTCGACGCAAAACCTAGCCAAATATGGACATACATAATACAGTCTTTGTAAATTTTCAAGAAAATCGGTTCGTGAACTGGAATCTACCGATAATAAGTACACACACACACACACACACACACACACACACAAAGTTCCATTTATAAATAAGTTTAGATAGATAGATAGATAGATAGATAGATAGATAGATAGATAGATAGATAGATAGATAGATAGATATCGATCGAATGATATCAATCCCTTTATAAAAATCTATCCGTATCCCTGAGAAATGCAAAGAGTATATAAAGTGCTTGTTTCCTTATAGTTTATATTTTCACCTTAAAGAAACAACAATCTCTTTCTTCTTCTGATTCTTGTGTTTCTTCTTCTACTTCTTCTGCTTCTTCTCCTTCTTTTACTTTTTCTTCTCCGTTTTCATTTCTTTTTCAGCTACGTCTTATTCTTTTTCTATTCTTCTATTCATTTTAATCTTTTTCTTCTGATTTTTCTTCTTTTCATTATTCTTTATCTTCTTCTCATTCTTCTTCTTTTGCTTTTTTTGTTGCTGTGCTTCGTCTTCTGCTTCTTTTTCTTCTTGTTTCTCCTTTCTATTTTTTTTTTGTCTTCTGCTTCATCTTTATTTCTTCTTCTGTTTTCTCTTCTTTTCTTCCTCTTCCTTTGCTTCTTCTTTGTCTGATTCTTCTTCTTCTGGTTCTTCTTCTTCTTTTTCTTCTTCTGCTTCTTTTCTTCCTTATTTTCTGCTTTTCTGGTTCTTCTTTTTTTGATTTTTCTTATGTTTTTCTTCATCTTTTTTTCTTCATCTTTTGCTTTTCCTTGTCCTCCTCTTTCTTCTTCTTCTTCTTCTTCTTCTTCTTCTTCTTCTTCTTCTTCTTCTCTTGATTCTTCTTTTTCTCCTGATTTTTCTTCTTCGTCTGATTGTACTTCTTCTGCTTCTTCTTCAGTTTGTTCTCATTCGTCTTCTTCTTCTTCTTTATTTTTAGTTTCTTCTTTATTTCTTCGTCTGTTTTTTTTTTACTTTTCTTCTTTTGTTTTTCTTTTGTTTTTCTTCGTTTGATTCTTCTTCTGATTCTACTTCTGCTTTTTCATCTACTAGTTCTCTTTATTCTTCTTTTGATCTTTCTTCTTCTGATTTTTCTTTTCCTTCTTCTTCTGTTTCTTCTTCTGCTTTTTCTTCTTCTTCTGATTATACTTCTTCTGCTTCTTCTGATCTTTTCTTCATCTTCTGCTTCTCTTTCTGTTTATTCTGCTGCTTTTTCTTCATTTTCTAGTTCTTCTTCGTTTGATTCTATTTCTGCTCCTTCTTCTTTCGTTTCTTTTATCTTCTATTTTTCTTCTTCTTCTTATGCTTATTGATTCCATTTTATTTTTTTATTTTTCCTATTTTTCCCTCTTTTTCCTCATTCTTTTTTTCCTATTCCTCATTCCTTATTTTCATTTTACCTTTCTCTCTTTTCTTTACTTCATTATCTAACTCCCACTTTTTTTTTCTTTTTAAGTCACACTTTTTCTTTTTTCATTTCATTTTTACATGCCACTTCTTTCATCCCGATTTCGTTTCACTCTCCCTTCCTCTTATTGTCTTTCTTTTAATCTCTTCAATCTTTCTCTCTTACTTTCCCCTTTCATCATTTCTCTCTCTTTCCTACATTTCTTCCCATCAATTTTACGTTCTTCTCTTTTCTCCTTCCTTTTTATTTTTATCCTTCCTTCTCCTTTCAGTTTTACTCTCTTGCTCAGCCTGTTTACAAATTCGTATTTTTCTTTTTGTAAGCAGTTCTTCGTAATCAGTTCTCAGCAATTATTACATTACCTAATTTACTTTCACACACGAATTTATATTTGGTTCCATCCTTGTTGATCCGGTTTTAAGTGCAATAACGTATCTTCTTCGTTTTCCTTATTTATTTATTCGTAGTATTATAATAACTGTTGCTGTTGTTTTTATTGTCATTAACATATTGCTAAATACGACGTTACTTCAGGAATTAGTGATTAGAGAAAGTTTCTGGAGAAAATCAGTCAACATTCTCAAGAAAAAAAAAAAAGGTCTCTCAATATTTTCATTTCATAATTTTGCCATTCCCAAAGCTTTCCTACCATTATTGGTATCTTCAGCTGTCTTCATGGAAGCATTCAATTTTATTCGAATTATTTTTTATTCCCCAGCTGTAAGTTCCGGATGAAAAAATACGACGGCGAATCAAGAAGCAACCCCAACTGAATTAGTCACAGTTAAACAACACTTCCGGTGCTATCTGGCGGCTCTCCCCTTCAAGACACAAACGTACACATAAACACGAACAGGCAGACACACAAACACACACACAACTATTGTTACTCAGGTGTCTTCTGTTTTTGTGTCAATATATTATTCCGCTTCCTTTTTTCTACTGGATATTACAAGTTGTGGAGGTACAATGAACCGTTTACGGAAGGAGCTCAAAGTTGCTTCGATTCCATGTGATTCTCCGTATTATCACTGGAGTTCCCAGTCTTACACTCTGTCTGAGTTGGTAGCTTCATTCACGCTACCCCGTGTCGTCATGTGTGCCGTGGAGTCATGTTATCTCAATAACCTGGACTTCGAGTTCGACCTCAAACAGCCATTGTTGATTTACACATCACGCAGCGCAAGAAAGCTCCGTACAAAATGTCTGGAATACAATGAAAGCCAAGATTCTTACGTGGAACAAGGACCCGATGTTATCATTCCTGAAGATTATAACGGTAAGCGTTTCAATACTTTTGGGAAAATGTCAACTTAGATTAAAATATCAAATCAAGACTTGTTTATTTAATCGAAAATTTTCGAAGGATTTAATGGATAATTATGAATCTAAGTGTGTATGCTCAAGGAACTCGAAAAGAAAATTTAGTTCATTCAAGCAATTTAGACAAAGTGATTATATATATGTATGTATGTATGTATGTATGTATGTATGTATGTATGTATAGCATTGAGTACCTGGAGTATTAAGCTGGTCTAACAAGCCATACATGATAAATTTGGCCCTCTCTTGATATAAACATATTTTGGCCTTTCGCTAGACTAGGCTTAGTAAATAACTTTAGATGAACGTCTGTCATATCCAGATAGTTAATACTCACTATAATACAGCATAAAAATGAAGATGGCCGTCAGATTCAGAAATAAGTGTATGCTTTAAACTAACAATAAATATAATTTTAGAATTTAAACATTTGAAAATTGAGAGGTGATAACGAAAATGATAGAAAATTTGATTTCTTTTAAATTTCTGTACTAGTTCAAGGCGTTATTTAAAGAAATTGTAAACGATGTTTGGGTACCTAATTAGTTTTCCGTAAGAACATTAGTTTTAGTATCAGCTATGTAAATAAAATATTGTTTATTTCATAAGCCATTTATCGACAAAGTAAAATTGCTGCTCTTAAAACAAATGTAATCAAATAATTACTTATGATTTTTATATATATTTTGTAACCAAAAGTAAAGAGCGGTCTAATTATTTTCATTTTATCACAAGAGCAACACAGACATTTTTTTAAATATAAGTCAGCGATTGTAGAAAAGTTCTCAATTTTTATTCGATGCGTCGAAATATGATAAGTATCCCGAAGAAGATATACAAGCTAATATTTTATGAAGTCAAACGTTCTTGTAATCAAAGATAGGTGCCTGTTATAGAATGACAGTTAACATGCTAGTCTTGCAAACACGTACTGATGCAGCGGTTTCAATCCTCACCAGGTGGCTCTATGCCATAAACACAGCCAAGTAAATATTCATGTCTATTTTATTCTCAAAGAATGTTGCTAATTTGTATTAATGAAATTCAGTTTGCTGATAGTGTTTAACTTTCGTGTTCGAAAAAAAACGTATGTCAAATGAACGATTATTCCTTTGAAGCTGCTATTATTGTCTACATTTTTACTCCTTCGGCAATGGTGATTTAGAAGATTATAAAATTATATATTTTTATTATTATAGATTTATGAACTAAATACAATGCGGTAATTGTTATTTACCTTTTATAAAGAAAAGAATTTGTAAAGAAATATTTTTTTAAATTACAAAATTATCAAAATATGTAAACCAACTACAATGCAATATTTATTTAGCATTTTATGCATAATTATGAAAACAAGATTTTTTTGTTCAATCTAATAAATAAATAGTGTTTAACATCTTTGTTATCAATTCTCAAGAATCTACTTTCATATGCTTAGGTTTTATTAAAATTCTAATCATCACTTTTTAAAACAATAAACATTGCTGAAGGAGTCAAATGCCTACACAATAAAATACGGTGTCAAAGGAATAACTGTCCTTTTGAAATATGCGAAAGTTAAACGTTGGCTGAGTTTTATTATAAAAATAGGTAACCTTTTACATTTGATAAAGTATGTTGGACTGCTATATATTATCTTATGTTTTATATGGTAGTGATTGAACAATTTTCTCACAGATAAAGGGAAGATGTGGTTCGACTGATGAATGTTCAAAAATCTGTGGAGCGATTATGATGAAACGTGTTAGGAACTACAAGGGATTCTGCTATTAACTATCAGAAAGTGACACCTGAAAATTTTATGACACGTAATAAGGAAAGACGATACGGAGAAGTTAATACTCACAGGCACATTGAAAACAAGCTAGTCGGGGAAAAACATCAGTAATCCACTTGACAAATTTGAGTGAATGAATAGCGGAAAAAGCTCTACAAAGACAAAGAGAAACCGTAAAAGAGCAAATATTACTTAGAGCAACAAAATAGGAAGTTGTAGAGAGCCATGACTAACTACACTCTGAAGAAACATTGCACTAACATTTTTTTCTTCGGTTTCATAAAATCTATACTGGTCTTCCTCATTTATCGAAAATTCATTTTACGCCATCTATGCTTTCGTGAAAGATTTACATTAATACCAGTTTCTCCGGTCATTTCAAAAGTCGTAAAATGAAAAAGTAATTACCATGAATTAAAAAATATATAAAAAATAATTTAAGCGGCGTTTCTGGGCCCCAAAATAAGTTTTTATGTCCGCTTACTTTGATGTCTAATATGAAGTTTCGTTAAAACTAACCTGAAAGGCTTAAAATACGGCACAATTAGCTTACAGCCGCATCACAGTAAAACACCGCTTCCTGTAGATTACCGAAGTTAAGCAACGTCGAGTCTGGTCAGTATCTAGAAGTATGACCGCTGTAAGCTTTGATGTGCAGATGGTGTAATGGATAATGTTTCGGAATTGTTAATTAGTTCCAATTCCAGTTGTGTTTGTTATATTCACTTTCATGCCTTGGGAAAGGCATGAACTCACCTCTTGTCCTCCCAGCTATTGACTTGTTTCACTGAAGCCATTATTATCTCTAAAATAATGATAATTAAATAACGTACCAAATATCGAGATTTTTGCATTAAATAACCCACAGAGATGTTGATATGTCGCTGAACAAAATCAGCCAAACAACAACCAACGACATTATACTCGACCGCACGCATTCTTCTAAGATATATTTCTTTGTAGTCACTCAAAACACGATTGACATTTATAATAAAGCTGTTTGCCTTTCCTAAAGTAGTTATATTTTTATTGCAGTTATTGTAGTATATCGTAGTGAATATTTGAAGGTCATTTGGGAGGTATGGGAACGATGAAAATGTTTCCCATATAAATAAAATATAATTGTTTCTTCAAATTACGCTATTGCAGCTTGCGAAAGGCTTCTTAAGAAGGCTCTACTTTCGTATAGCGAGGAGGAAAATGCATTAAACTTGTCTTTTACAAACCTGAATGTCCTGTTTGTTCAATGACTGTTTATTTTGTCACATTCGCTCCACGTAAGGTTGTTTGTTTCTTAAGTATATGTGGTCGTATAAACGTACAGTTTAAATTAGAATCCGACATCAAATGACTTCGGAAACTTAAAAAAAAAAGAAAAACCTATCGATAAAAAACAGCAAGTAGTATGAGACTAAATACAGAGCAAAATTTACGATACTCAACCAACTATAGGAAAAGGATTATCAGGTATCAGAAAAATAAGACAAGAACAAATAGTTTTTCATATTCCGAATAGAAAATACACATCTGACATATTCACATCTACTAAAATTGAAAATGAAAATGAAATTCCCCTATCATCTAACAGATGTCAAGTACCTTTCACTGCCGAATAAGTACTCATAAGTTGTCATCATCTCAGTTAAACCCGAACAAGATATTATAAAACAATACAAATAAATTTGTTCAAAACACTAAACCAAACAATATCCTTAACTGTTTAAACGAAATCAAATTATATAACAGAATATAAAACTTTAATAACTCCCAATAAAACTACATAAAACATTTAATATATTTTGAAAACTGAAGAAAAGTAAATGGACACTCAGACTTGAAAAATATTTCAACTAAAAAACAATACAAACAATAAAACCAGCATCTTTAAAAATGAAAAGTTCATAAATAATAAGATAAGAAAGAAAAGAATAGTGCAAAAAAAAAATAATATATATATATATATATATATATATATATATATAAAGTAAGCAAACAATATATGCGAGGTAAATGAACAGTAACACAGCAAAGCAACAGTAATATGACAAAATGTTCACAAACTAAAAATTGGTTGCTGATACGCAAGAGAAAGTTCTGATTTCAAGACAAGACAGACCGGGACTGAGTCAGATGAAACCTAGTACTGAACTATTTTATTGTCTAGAAAAAAAATCCCAGCATGCATTTGTGTGCTTCTGTCTATAAATTGAGGAGGTAAAAGTGTTTTGCAGTCATTCCCAGTACGATTAGAACCAGCAAAGTGTTAAGAAATAGGCAATTCTCGTTAGAAACAAACAAAAAATACATATGTAAATTATAAAGGAGGGATGCTAGATCCGTGAAATATAGCATGCATTAATTTCATCTCTTATTTATAAATCCAAGTAAACTGACACCTGACTGTTCAAAGAAGACCGTTCGTCCTGTTGGTTTAAAAAAACGTCCAAGGAAAGCATATCAGTTTTTCCTGCAATGTGATCAGCCAGGTAGGCTTTTGATCAGGTGTCAGAAAACGTGACATCCACCAATCACAAACCTACGTAATGCCAATTTAATTGTGCAGAATATTCTCAACTCTCTCACGGGATATGCTAATAGCAGTGACTATTTGATTAATAGCTAATCGCTGGTAATCCATCACCAGGTAGTGAACGCGATCAATGTTTTCCTCGATGGTGGCAGTTGTATGACATCTAGACTTGAAGTTATCTTCCAGACTCATAAATTAAGCTCCCCGTTGTTATATTGTTGATAAAGATGGGGCGTAATCGCCAAATGTAGCAACTAAGTCGGCCTGATTTATCCTTGAGGCTAAACAAATTTTCTGCAGTTACATGACGCTGCCAAAATCAGTCCATTTTTAAGAGAAGTAGCTACTAGTTACTTTTGAAGTATTTGAACAGTCAGATCTCAGTTTACATGAAAAATGACAATGCGGTTATTAATAAGAAAAGTTGAAATTATTGCATGCAAGATTTCATAGCTCTAGCATCACTTGTTTAGTCAGCCTATGAAGTTCTCATCTCTCTATCGTATCTGTGTACGTCGCATCCACTAGGACCGAACGAGTCACCTCTTTGAGTCTCATATTTTTTTATGGCAAAACATGCTATCATTCATTTCTGGCATGATTTTCAATTCCATTGTCGGCTGCCTTTAATTTCTGGACAAGGTTAAGGAGAACATAACGAAGTAGCCGATGATGATCCCTTTGGATAAGCGGGTACTTGGAAGAGTTTTGAGGCACTATTGTCTTATGTAGGGTATTTTTCTTTTCTTTAATAGGAAACGATACTTTCAGGACCCAATTGACGGAATGTAATATTTGCATAGATGTACTTAGCTCTGTTAAAGGCAAAGTGCAAATAGTTTGTTTCATTAGAATGGGGGATAACGGCCTATCACGTTAAATACACCGGTTCTCGCTCGATCACCAAAGTTAAGCAACGTTGAACCTGGTCAGTACTTAGATGGCTGACCGATTGGGAATACCAGGTGCTGTAAGCGTTTAGTGACGAATGTGCGTTGTGGTGCAGTGGATATCGGCTCGGAAAGAGAAATCGGTGAGCCGAGTTCGAATTCCAGATAAATATCCTGCATTTTTTAAGCACTGGTACCCTTGGGAAAGGTATTAATCCGTCCCTTCCCTCCAGTTATGGGTTAAATAACAAGCGTAGGTCTTGGGGACCCTGCCCTTAAAAACAAATCCTAATGAATCTTGATACTCGAAATGAAAAAAGTATTACTAGACACAAAACTTATATAAAAACAACGATAAATTATCGAAAGAAAAAGGTATTACCAGCAATAAATAAATAAAATTTAGTTGGCATTAAATGACCCGCCGAGGTTGATATGCCATAAAAACAAAACAACCAACCAAACAATCATTAGAATGGATTCAGACAGAGAAAAGTAACAAATAATGTCAAATCAGTGGCTATGAAATACTTCTTCTTCATGTGCCGTGTCCCTTCAGGACGTAGACGATCATGGGCTTCCACTTTGCTCTGTCTCTTGTCGCTCTCAATATATTTTCTCTAGGTATATCTCCCAAAATCCACTCCACCATCCATTTGCTCAGATCTATCAAGTAGGTATCGCGGTACCTTTCCCTGTCTCGCTTTCTTTCTATCCGTCCTGTGAGTATTACATTCTCCAGACCCTCCTTCTTCATTACGTGTCCCAGGAACCACATCTGTCTTTTTCTTATTTAAGTATCAGTTTTCTTCTCGTTGACATCCTCTCCAACACCTCATCATTGCTCATGTGCTTCGTCAAGGGTATCCTCAGTATCCTTCTGTAAAACCAAATTTCTGCAGTCTCAAGCCTCACCTTCATCCTTGATGAGATCGTCCAACATTCACTTCCATACAGAAGGACAGATATCACATAGTAATCCAGCACTATTTTCTTTGTTTCCAATGAGATTGTCCTGTCTCTCAGTAGTTTGGTTAGCTTTTAAAATGAGTCATTGGCCATGCCAGTGCGTCTTTGAATCTCAATGTTAGACTTTCCATCCTCTGTCAGAATAGGTATTTAAATTTGTTTACTTGTTTTATTTGAGTTTCTTCGACATGTAGTTGAAATATTGGGATCTTCTTTTTGCTGATGATCATATATTCAGTTTTCTGGAAGTTTATGCTCAGTTCTTTTCTTCTCGATTTCTTTTGCTACCTTCTGTAGAAGGTCCTGCATTTTCCTTTCCGTGTCTGCTATCAGCACCGTGTCATCCGCGAATCTTTTATTGTAGAAATTTTGACCGCCAATGATGAATCCAGGCTTTTATTTCTCTCATAATTGCTTCCCTGTACAGGTTGAATAGATCCGATGAGAAAACACACCCTTGTTTTATGCCCCTTTCTATTTTTGTATACCTGCTGAGTTCACTTCCTATCCGTACACAATCGGTTTGTTATCAATATAGGTTCTTGATTATTCTAACGTTTTTTCCGAAAATGTCGAGGTTGTCGAGCATCTTTATCAAGTTTTTGTGTCGTTCTGGCTATGAAATTAAAGATATATAAAGAAAGAAAAATGGACAGAAAAACCGTACATCGTTTGCTATTTATTATTATGTGACCGTGGTGCGCTAAGAAATAAGAAGTATTTCTTGCCGATCTACAAATTAATTGCTTAGTCTTCCTTTTAGGGGAAGGATCGTCTACCTTGAAAATTAATATTTTACACTTGGCTTTTACATAGGCTAAATTTGGTTCTACAGAAGGATGCTGCGGATATCATGGATCGAGCATGTGAGCAATAAGGTCTTAGAAATGATGAAAACGAAAAGGAAATTAATACTGAGCATCAGGAGGAGACAGCTGAAGTTCCTGGGACATGCAATGAGGAAGTGAGGGCCTGGAGAACCTGATGCTAACAGGCCAGATAGAGGGAAAAAGAGACAGGGGAAAGCAACGGATAACATATTTGCAGGACCTAATAAGGTGAGTGACAGAACGAGGATTGCACAGTGTAACAGGAGAAGGCGTGCTCAGAGCCACCAGGGATAGGGAAACGTGGAAAGCCATGATCGCCTACGTCCTGAAGGGACAGGGCACGTAGAAGAAGAAGAAGAAGAAGAAGAAGAAGAAGAGCACCATTCATATCAACATCATCACCACATTCACTATAAACAGTCCCATGACGAGGTGGGGTCGTATGATTGCTGCACAGCTGAAAACTTAACCAGCCCCCTCATCCACCACGACGATATACCTGGGTTGAAAGCCGGGAAAGTATTCATTCTTGTGTAACGTGTCTTGGGTAAGTAAACTTGACGGGGCACATCTCACTTTAGGTCAAAAACAGCTAATCTTCCATCTTTAAGGCTCGCCTTGATCACAAATGCATAGCCATTGACTTCATTTTAGAACCTCCAGCCCTGACCACTGATATTTATTTTAGGAAGCTCTCCAGCCAGATATTTACAGTGGCTGCATACCTATAGCTATGGGAGTCAGTCTATCTCATTGTGTTAGATGGCCGTTTACCCTACAAGAAGATTCATCTGCCCTTTGACAGGTCTTGTTTTAATCCTCCTGGGTATCTAGCTCATCAACAGAAAACCCTGGTGGGGGAACAATTTTAGTCAAAGAATAATGAACATAATACAATCGGGATATAATACACGGCTAGCTAGCTAGATAATTGAATAGAAAATCTGTATGGATTAGACAGATAGATTTGATCATAATGATATCGAAGGATAGATATAAACAGAATAAGATTGGGAATGAAAGAGGAGAGAGAGGGAGAGAGAGAGAGAGAGAGAGAGATGAAAAGATTTGGATAGGTAAATTGATAAAAATGAACAGAACAAAATATATGAACAGATTGAATATTTAATGAATATATGAATATATATACAAAATGAAATATTTTTTACAGTAAGACTCACCCTGTACAAGGCCCGGAGGGCACTCGAGATAGATAGATAGATAGATAGATAGATAGATAGATAGATAGATAGATAGATAGATAGGACCAGGGTAAGATAGACGAACGTGATGATGGATATTGCATGACGTTCAGTATTAGGGCAGGAAAGGTTTAAAATTTTAAAATTTGCAAATCTACTGATTCGATCGTGATTAAAATACAACAAATAATCTTGCCAAACATTAGCAAATTTGCGTTAAAATTTAGCAATCTTGTTATGAACCTCGTCCCTTCGGAACGTGGGTGATAAAAACTTTCCACAACTAAATAATTCTTTGTAGATCTATCTCATTCATTACGTTTTTCGTCATTCATTTACATTACAAAGCTCGTTAAGAAGGTGATAAGATATTTTCCTCTTCCTCTCGCTTCCCTTCAACATGTCTTGTGAGTGTTAAATTTCCGAAGTCCTCTTTCCTCATTATATGTCACAGAAATGTCAACTGTATTTATTAGTCTAAATATATGTATACTTTTTATTTGCTTATTTTTTCCTAAGAAATGCTTTGTCCTTGGAATTCTTAGCACACTGCTAACTCAAGTCCACTCTTCATCTCTGAGGATATTTTCTAGTATTCACTGCAGTATACGAGCATAGAAGAGTATTCTTTTGTTTGTTTCTAACAAGAATTTCCTGTTTCTTACTACTTTGCTGTTTCTAATGGTACTGGGAATGACTGCAAAATACTTTTACCTCCCTAATTTATAGACAGAAGCACACAAAGGCTAGCTGTAATTTTTTTTTTCTAGCCAATATAATTGGCCAGTTCACCAGTTTATCTGACTCAGTCCCGGTCTGTCTTGTCTTGAAATCAGAATTTTCTCTTGGGTATCAGCAATCAATTCTTAGTTTGTGAACATTTTGTTATATTACTGTTGCTTTGCCTTGTTACTGTCCATTTACCTCGCATATATTGTTTGCTTGCTTTATATATATATATATATATATATATATATATATATATATATATATATATATTGTTTGCTTGCTTTATATTATCTTTTGCACTGTTCTTTTCTTTTCTTTCTCAATTTTATTTCCAACTTTATTAATTTTGTTTGGTGGCAGTTTTGCAATTTATTTACATTTAAACATGGCTGCTCACTGTACAGGTTATGAGTCCAACAGTTTTCTACTGTTTTTGGAAAGCATCCTTCGAGTTTCTGAGTCAACACTTATAACACTTTCCAGCCAGTCAAATTTCTGTACTTGATTGATTCTGGTGTCTCCAATTCGGTTGTCACTGTTGCTAATGACCATACATTTTGTCTTCTTATAATTGATAGTTAGTACTTTCTTCTCGCTCTCCTTTAATACTATTTAGGATCACCTGGATTTATACGTTGAATAAATCTGGTTCAAAATCGCATCCTTGTATTACGCTGGTTTCTATTTTGGACTGCTTGCTCAATTTAATCTCTGTCAAAACACTCGGATTGTTTCCAACTTGTTATGAACGGGGTGTTTGTCTCATAACTAAAATGCCTTAATTTACAGTATGATTCATGGTCCGTGGACGTGTGTGTGTGTGTGTGTGTGTGTGTGTGTGTGTGTGTGTGTGTGTGTGTGTGTGTGCAGTACGTGGAGAAAATGCATGGAACGAAAGAAAAGTAGATATTTACTCACGATTGACTGGAAATATACATTTATTTTACACGGAGAAACATTAGAACATAGGTACATACAGAATAAGTCCCAAGTTACTGGGTTATGTGTCACAACCATTAAGGAAGGAGAACATACATGTGTTTTTAACCATTGACGACCATATTCCAAATCTGTTGAGTCGTGTGTCTCACGTTTGAATGTCGCGTTGATCACGTGACTCGCGTGGACCCAATTTCAGAGGTGAAAAGGGAGGTACTATGTTTTGGAACAGGAAAGGGTTAATTCCCTTGGAATGTTTTTATTCGTCCTAACACAACCAATGTTCCGCATTATGTTATCTTTCTTTAATAAAGTTTTCCTATCAGTTCAAATTTAAATAAATCCTAAGACTCTCAATAAGTCACTCACACGTCATGTTTTGTTTAGATTCCAGTCTTTGTCAGTGTGCACAAAGGATAGGCACGGTGTGCGGTGAAATTAACGCTATATTGAGAATTGAAAACACAAGTCCTCTTGCTAATATCTTCTTTTTTCTTTTTTTATGCGCCGTGTCCCTTTAGTACATACGTGATCAAGGCTCTCCACATCTTCCTGTTCCTTGTAGCTCTTAATATATTCTGTCTTGTTATTTCTCCCAAACACTACTCTGCCAGTAATTTGCTTAAGCCCATCAAGTACGTCTTGCACTGTTTTCCCCTGCCCCTCTTTCCCTTTATCTGTCCTGTGAGAATAAAATTTTCCAAACCCTCACTCCTCATCACGTGTCCCAGAAATTTTCAATGTTTCTTCTGCATGTTAAGTATAAGTTTCCTTTTTGTTTGAATTCCCGCTAAAAACTCGTCGTTGCTCCTTTGTTCAGTCTATGGTATCCTCAACATCCTTCAGTAGAACCACATTACTGTTGCTTCGAATCTTTCCTTAATCTTTGATGAGATCTTTCAGTATTCGCTGCCATATAGGAGGACAGATATCACGTAACAGTTTAATTGCTAATATATTTGGCCATTTATTCAGGTATACACTTGACACAGTTTGGCGGGGCTGGTAATCACCTACCAGCCCTGCCAAACTTGGTACAGCTTTGTTACTTTTGTTTCGACAGACTAATAGATAAGATCTTACTACTGGCCTGCGAGAATACCACTCTCTCTCTCTCTCTCTCACACACACACACACACACTCTCTCTCTCTCTCTCTCACACACACACACACACACACACTCTCTCTCTCTCTCTCTCTCACACACACACACACACACTCTCTCTCTCTCTCTCTCTCTCTCATACCACTCTATTTCGATCTCTACATCACAACGCACGATTCTCGATTCAACCACGCGTGGCCCGAAGCTATAGAAACTGTAACTCTGTTTATATAAGCCTGCGAATGGAATATCGTAACCTCCTGTCAAGTATCACGTAATCCCGAAAATGTTCGTCTGTTTATTTTCTGTATTCCCTTTTAGTCATCGAGTGGCCGCTCTGAAGTCCTTATTTCTAGAGTGTATTGTTTATGCCGTCATCAAACTACCATACTTCGGCCTAAAGAAAATCATTCACAGTCCACCTTACTCTGTGGGCGTTCTAAACCGATCAGGTGGAAACCCATTTTCTCACAGAAACTGACTGTGTCGTATTATATCGTCGTGGTTTATGAAATATAACTATACGTCTTTCTGCATGTGTATTGCTCATATATATCGCATTGCATGGACATGTCAAATATACATGTAAATTAAATTCACATGATTGACTTCATTTCGATTTATTACGTCAATCATGTAAATTCAATTTGATCGTGTAAATTTAACAAGTATCATCATAAAGTTTTAATGTTGTAGACATTACACTCGTAAATATATTTCATTTTGCAAGAAATTATCATCCCTTTGCAGAAACCATTACCCCTAGTGTTTTAATGTGGCAACCCGATCCGTGAATTATTCATCAAGTTTGCAATGTATTGTATATCTAAATAACTTAAGAAGCAATTATATCGATGATTAGGGAATATTTATTCACATGAGAATGTTGCCATATTTTGTGGGAACTAATACGTTACTTTTTAAATCTTATTTTATTTTATTTTATGTATTCTTAAGAGATCTGATCAAAAGTATTGGCATTTGTGCTATAAAAAACCACCCAAGTAAGGCAGCAGGCGCGCAAATTACCCACTTCCGGCACGGGGAGGTAGTGACGAAAAATAACGACGCGGGACTCTGCATTAGCTGCCTCGCGTACTTCCTTGGATTTCCTCAACATCTTGAAGTCTTGTTCTTCTCACGTAGAATTGATTTTTGAATAGGAAAAAGTCGCAAGGGGCGAGATTTAGGGAATATGGTAATTCAGTTGTCGGTCCTGGGAAATGTTATGCTTGACCAAAAACTGTTGCACAAGTTATGATCACTGGTGTAACATTTGTGGTGTGATAAGACAACCACATTCTACAGACTTTCCTTTTTATCACTGCTATAAACAACGACAGTGAGTGACAACATTATAATTTACTGCGCATGTGTAAAAGAGTTCAAGATCAATCTGTGTTAAGCGGCTTCCCTCTGCATACTTTAGCTTCGTTACCATAACAACAGTCCCAATACTTTTTGATCACACCTCAGACATTTATTTTATTTATTTTCTTATTTTTTATTTTTTTAATGTTTTTAGAAATCAACCTTAAATATAGATAACAATGTACTCTGATTTTTGTAAAAACAGTTTCGATTATATAACAATCTTTACCCTGAGTTCGTCTTTTATACAAATCTAATACGATATAGAAGTTTTATTAAGAATATCTACAGCAATTTAATCACGATCGAATCAGTAGAAATATAATTTGTTTCATTTTAAAAATTTCGTTTTCTAATAGTGAACGCTTCTGTATAGTGTAGACCAGGCTTAATTCCGGTATCATTTGTAACGTCATAGATGTCGATGACATTTTAAAAGCGACATCATTTGACTGTAGAGCGAGATATCAAATATGTTGCAATGGCAGAAATTTTCAAAGGTTTCAGCAATCTCGTTTATCTTGGAGAGAAGGAAGATAATCACCTTTTGTGCAAATATGCTACTGATGATCAGAAAACGTTGCTATCTGCCCTAACATAGAGTTTCAAAGGTTGTTTAAGAAAAGATTATTCTTTTCTGAGCATTTCTGAATGAGTCAATAATTTTTCTTTCTTTCTATAAGGCTATCTTGCTGGGAAGATCAGTTTTCAGAGTTCATCAACCTTGATCGTTAGAAGAGCCAGAGCGTAATTCAAAAACTTTATTAACAGACGAAAATGAAATTAGAGGATTCAAATATGTCACAAGAAAACCCAACTTCTGTTTAATATTTAGGAAGTAAATATACACGACCAATATAGAAAAACGAATTATATTTTTATTTATCTTATTTTTGATAGCGTGATAGATCTTCATAAAACCTCAAGGAGAATATAACAAAAATATGGAGTCAATAAAGAAAATTAGTATAATTTATTCATTAAATTCTATTTAATTTTTTTTTTATCTCCTTGTGATTTTTTAATTGATTTTTTTTTTGTTCTTTCTACTTTTCTTTCTTTCATCTCTATATATTGCCACCATTGTTTATAATGTATCATCCCTCTCTCTTTTCATGTATTCCTCTCTCTCTCTCTCTCTCTCTCTCTCTCTCTCTCTCTCTCTCTCTCTCTCTTATTAGTATCCCTTATCTTTCAATCTAACCTTCTTTTTTAACCTGCGTATAATTTCATTTAATTTCTCCCTTTTTCTAATTATCATTTTTCTATTTCTTTATACCTATTTTCTTCCTCTATTTTACTTTTTTATAAACCCTTACTTTCTTCTCCTTTCTTTTCATCACCTTCTCAGTTCTTCTTCTTCTTCATCTTCATCTCTCTCTCTCTCTCTCTCTCTCTCTCTCTCTCTCTCTCTCTTACTCTCTTTCTTCCCACCCACTTTATTTCTATTTTTTCTTATTCTCTATTTGAGAAGTGGTAGACTCTCACAGTTAAAGATGGTGCCACGTCATGAATTTCCGTAGCAACAAAAGCAAACAGCGACTGGCCTCAATTCTCCGAGTGGCTGGTCTGGAACACGTGACTAAAAGCGTATGAAATCGACAATGCTTCGTCCACAAGGGCAGCATCTCCATTTATCGACACGCGCATTGTCTTCACGCAGGATTAATATCGAAATCTCTCCTAACCAATGACAATAACACACACACGCCAAAACAATTTATATTATTCATTTTCTTTGCTATAATCATATGGTTTACAACGATGGCTCATTTTTTATGATCTAAAAAGAAAATTTTTTAAAATCAAAAGCGGATACTTAGCAGCAATACATTTTAGACATTTTTTATTTCTTTTTCTTTTTCAACGAAAACAGTTTTGCGACAATCTCCTAAGTAGGGAGGGCTTGTCAGTTTTGAAAATCAACATTCGAAATCTTGAGCTTAAATAAATTGAGTTTTTTAAACATCTGCGTGCTATACTATATGTGTATGTGCTTCACTAGCAGCATACAACACTCGACAGTATGCATAACACACACACACACACACACACACACACACACACACACACACACACATATTGTCCTACGTCGATGGCACGACTTGGAGTTTCATGCGTTATGCAATCATCAGGTGCATATTACAAACTGAGCTTGTAATATGCACCCGATGATTGCATTGATTGCATAACCCAAGAGACTTTGAGTCGTGCCATCGACGTAGGGCAATATGTATATTTATTTATATATATAAAATAGCTCTGTAAAACTTGAATAATAATATTATACACGTAAAACAACATTCATCAAGCAAAAAGAACCACTCACACACAAAGGTATTAAATTACAACACACTTCATATAAATATGAAAAAAATTGGAAACAACATCAGGTAAACAAAAAAATCCTGAAGAGTGAAGACATTGCAATAATACCTTCAAGAAACTTCGAAGTGGGCATGACTGAAATAACACTACTTAGTTAAGTGACAAACTTCTCCACAATATATATATATATATATATATATATATATTGTATCGAGGCAGCAGGTAATTTTCTAAACATATACTATTAAATATAAGAGACAATGAATATCTATTATGTTTAATCATGAGCCGTTCTAAACATCGTATTCTGGCTTTAATTTTAGGTGAAAATAATGACAAAATTTCTCTAACATTTGGATAATTTTTTATTAAGTTGGTTCTAAGCTTTCGTCCTTGTAACCTCTCTGAAGATGGCTCATGTGAGCCGAAAGCTTAGAACCAACTTCATAAAAAATTATCCAAATGTTGGAGAATTTTTGTCTTTATTTTCACCTGAAATTAAAGCCAAAATACGATGTTTAGAACAGCTCATGATTAAACATTAAATTTGTTGTAGGATTTGCTTGATTATGGTAAGTAGATGATTAGAGGAAGCCTTTATGTAAAGTGAGTTGTTATTTACTTCCCTGAAGTGGGTATAACGTTTTGGAAGTCGAGGAAAACTTTAAAATCTCTGGCTTTATCGTTTTCTTTTTCTTTCTTTTTATTTTTGTCTGTAGCAGAGTCTTAGGATTATGAACCTGTCTTCTCTGTAAAGGCTTCTTTTTTCCTAATTATCTTCTCAGTGTGTGTGTGTGTGTGTGTGTGTGTGTGTGTGTGTGTGTGTGTGTGTGTGTTCCGACCATTTTAGAGGTTTCTCGTTCGCTATAGCTTCCTGTGATTACCTTAATATGCAGTGCTAATTTCTATTTTTACACTGTTATAAATGCTCTATTCCTGATATTGACCAGTCTTCCTTCACAAATATATCAAATATTTAATATCTAATTCTGTGTATGTCTCTCTCTCTCTCTCTCTCTCTCTCTCTCTCTCTCTTTCTATATATATATATATATATATATATATATATATATTTCTCTAAATTTTTCCTCTCACTCTTTATCTCACATTCTCTATCGCTCTCATTCTCTCTGTCTCTCTTATTCTCTCTGTCTCTCTTACTCACTCTGTCCTAATGACTCTCATTCTCTGGTTGTCTCCCATATTATCTCTCTTTCCCGCACTATCTCAATTTTTGTCATATCTCTGTCTCTCCCGATGTCTTTCTCATTCTGTATCTCCTTCCTCTCTCTCGTTCATTCTTTCATTCATTCCCTTTTTCTTTTACATTCTCTCTTACCTTTTCTCTATCTAGCTTTCCCACTCTCTCTTTCTCGCGCCATATATATATATATTATTCCTCAAAGTTCCATGCTATATTACATCAAGCACTGTTTTATTAACACCAGGACTCTATGTGCAATATATATATATATATATATATATATATAAGAAAAAAGTGCGAGAAGCCGTGAACGTTTTGTTTAAAGTGTAAACTTATTGTTGTTATTATTACTATTACTTCCTTTTTGTATCATAGGTGTCCGTAATGGTATTTGTGTCGCTACACGTGTTTCGAGTCTAAAGTTGACTCTCTTCAGGCGAATAAGCTTGTGACTTTACATATCCGTTTGTTTTTCTGATGGCCAAAGTATCGTTTATATATAGATAAAAGGTGAGCAGGTCAGAAAATCTATATGCGTGCGTGTTTGTTTGTTTGTTTGTTTTTTGTTTTTGTTTTTTTCACACTCGCACGTTAAGTCTCTTTCGTCACCTTTCGTTGGCCATAATATTTTATTACAATGACTTGCAAAATTTGATTTCGTCTTTATACTTCAAAATTGTTTTTTAGCGATTTCGATGCAATTCTACTCTACAGGTTATCTCTCTCTCTCTCTCTCTCTCTATATATATATATATATATATATATAGAGAGAGAGAGAGAGAGAGAGCGATAAAGTAGATATTGAGGTCAACACTAAGCGGCGACAGTCTTTTTTATGCTTAAACGCAACTGATAGTCTGACGATTACGTTTAAGCCTGAAAATACATTGTCGCCGCTGGGTGTTGAATTTAATGTCCACTTTTATATATACAAGCTCTCTATCCATGGTATCGAGCGCTTTAACTCATCAATATGGCATCCCTTAAAACTATATTTTTATCATATATATTTTTTCTCAAGCTTATTAGAATAACTCCAGATAGTTTCACTGACTAATTTCCCACGCCTTCTTCGAGAGCAATTACATTATATACATAAAGTAATTAAATGTTTTATTGCGCACAGTTTTAATATCAGTTTTTGTTATGAACATCTTTAAAGATATTTTTAATTGCTTTCACCTCTTGTTGATAAGTAGGAGTATTTTTCTCCCGTGTGAATGGAGAGAAGACGGAGAACAAAGACAAAGTGTTAGCATTGCTCACGTCTCTCATAAAACTTCACTAGTCCCCGGTCTTTATTACACTTGACAATTGTTTTTCCTCTTAATTCTACTGAGATAGCGATGGTTTTGAATGTCATAAAGAAATTATCTCCGCACCGTTTCTTTAACTGCTTATTACGAAATATTTATTTTACATATTATTGTAGATTTTCATGACAGTTTTTAGAATTCTGGTGTAAACTATCATTTTTATTCTTCGTGTGCCATGTCCTTTCAGGACGTAGCTGATCACTGATTCCCAGTTGCTCCTGTCCCTTGTCGCTCTTAATATTTTTCTTCTTGGCATCTATTCCAAAACCCGCTTTACCAGCCATTTTCTCAGGCCTATCATATCTCGCGCTGCTTTCCGCCTATCTGCCCTGTGAGTATTAGATTCTCTAGGCTATCCTTCCTCATTACGCATCAGGAACTTTATTTGTCTTTTCCTGATGTTAATTATAAGTTTTCTTCTCGTTTGCCTCTTCTCTAACACCTCGTCGTCGTTCACGTGCTCGGTCTATGGTATCCTCAGCATCCTTCTGTAGAACCACATTTCTGCTACCTCGAGCCTTTTCTTCATCCTGAAAGAGATTGTCCAACATTCACTGCCATACAAAGGAATAGGTATTACATAGTAGTCCAGCACTCTTTTCTTTGTAAACTATCACAGAGAAACAAATAACATTGGTAGGTGCTATTGTTTATCCCAACGGTATTCTTAAAACGATTTATCCATATAAGAAATATTGTCCTAAGTTGTATCGAGAAGTTTTAGTAGTTAACCTGTTTACTTTTTCGTGTTCTTTAAATTATGAGTCATTTCAACGTTTAACGCTTTGTGAAATTACATTGGCACACTAGAAGAATCAAATACAAAGGCTTACATTTAAGCAAATTAATGTATCTAATTACGAAAAATTAGCAATTTCTTAAATAGGACACATGAAAAGTACAATGGCAAAGAGCGTCATCAAAAATGCTTACGGCCGCATCACGTTGAAACACCGCTTTTCGTACAATCACCGAAGCTAAGCAACATCCGGCCTGGCCAGTACTTCGATGGGTAACCACTTAGGAATTCCAGTTGTTGTGTGCCTAGATGCGCGTACGGTGTAATGAATAATGGCCTGGGATTGTTAATCATAGAGCCGAGTTCCAATTCCCGATGGGTTCGTTATATTCACAAATACCGTCGAATAAGTTACGAATCTATCTCTTCTCTCCCCGCTATAGGTTAATTAGTATGATTATAGGTTAATTATTAAGAATTGTATCGCGAAATCACTATTATCTCAAAAGAATTCTTACAATCTGAACATAGTTTGTGACTTTGAATAACCTGCAAAGTTTGATAAACGGTAGAAAATGAAAGAATCAAATGAGTCAATCAAAAAACGTCATGAAAAACTATAAACTTCAAGTGTACAAGTGGCTTGTGGTGATTTGAAAAATATTTCAATCTTATACAATCTAGAGAAAGATAGAAGTAAAAATGAATCCGCGATAGATTAAGAAAAAAAGCGAAAAAATCGTGGTTTTTACAGGGATCGTCTATATCGACATATTAACCCTCTAGGGCCATTCGTATCATATTTGATACAGTATTTCCCTATAAGGAAACATTTGGTATTTCCCTATAAGGAAACATTTGGTATTCATTGACTGAGCAGTCAGTACTGCTTTCATTTGAAATTTACAAAATATTTCTCTTAAAAAATTTTTCAGGAAAATATTTCTTTCAAGGCTTGTTTTCATACTGTATCAAATATGATACGAATGGCCCTAGAGGGTTAAAGGCAAAAAAAAAGAAAAAGTGCTAGGATTATGCAAAACAATCCTTTTTAAGCCCAGATGAGCAGTCTTCAAGGCGCTATAGGCTACTAGGCAGGGATTCAGCTCCCTATTAATGCTGAAACTTACAATTAAACTGAAGTCTAAGTTTGTTTTCTTGGCATCAATCTATGACATAAATATTGATCTGATCTTTGTTAAAAATCATTCATTACTGCCATGAATTTTCAAAATAAATGAGAAAACTTAATTTTCTGTTTGTTCGCTTTTCCGTAAAAATTGCTTATAAAACTCTTACATAAATTTTATGCGAAAAACATCTATCAGTCTATCTATCAGTCTATCTATCAGTCTCATTCCAGAAAATAAATACATGCGAAAAGTAACAAAAGATGTGTATCAATCAAAACAAAAGAAATGTTTAGCGTAGAAGAATAAAACAACTGTTCATTTTATGATGGAATCAAATAAAAATATAGAATCAGTAATTATTGAAATTTTATTTTTGACAGTCACCTCACATTTACCATCTGATTTAGCTCCTACATACACACTTTTAATTTTGTGGTGGCCTGCTTGTACACTTATAATTACTGAACAATATTCACACTATTTACATTGGTCAGGCCAAGGGAGTAACGTTAAAGAGAAATAACTGAGACATCTAGACGAGGCATGATTCATGGAACTAGAACGATTTACCCTGGTGAACGAAATAAAGGTTTCAGTTCGAAGTTCCAGTCACCTAAAGAAGGTCGGAGCATAAAACTGCTAAAACTTCGTGAATATGACAACATAAATAAAAACAACATTCTGAACAATGTAAATAGTGTAAATAATTCAGTCATTTAAGTGCCATACGTGAAACACGCTTGAGCGATCATGTCTCGAAAGAGACATGACTGACTGGGCAGAAGATTATCCCGCAGTTGGTTGCCATTGCTTTCTGCGATAGACTGGTTGCCAGTCAAGGCTATAGAACCCAATCTGTCCTATTATTTAACCCATAACTGGAAGGAAGAGACGGATTAATACATCTCCCAAGGGTATTTGCGCGTAAGTGAATGCAATGAATTCAACTGGAATTCGAACTCGGCTCCTCGATTTCTTGTTCCGAGCCGATATCCACTGCACCACAACGCACATTCGGAAGTATAGGCAAATATTGAACAAGATTAAGTTGAGTCGTTGAAAAGTAGCAAAAAACTACACAAATTATCAGAGTAATCAATGAGAGCCTTTTTGCATTGATAAAGAAATTGATGAATGAAAATGAGTTGTCATTTAATGAAACAAAAACAGCATTAAAAACAATTTTTAAAATCAATTTGGCCACTTGCCTTAAATGAAACTACTATCTTTCAATAATGTTAGAGAGCTATTTTGCCCTCGATCAGGATTATCTTCCTTAGAAATGTCAACTGTCTTTACAGGGTGTTAAGTATAAATGCTCTTTGTGTTTCCTTTGTCTCTAGAACTTCGTCGTTACTGTCATGTTCAGTCCATAGTATTCTCAGCATACTTCTGTAGAACGACATTTTTGTTGCTTCAAGTCTCTTCTGTGAGGAAATTATACAGTATTCACTGCCATACAGGTAGAATGATATGACATAACAGTTCAGTGAAATTTTCCTTGTTTCTATTTTTCTGTTTCTTAATAATTTGCTTAGCTTTTGGAATGACTCTTTCGCTATGTCAATCAATCTTCGGATTTCAGTGTCGCACTTTCCGTCCTCTTTGAAACGTTTCTCAGATATTTAAACTGTAGTACTTGTTTGATTTTGGTAATTCTAATTTGTAATTTGCATGTTGGGTTGTTCCTTTTAATGACAACCAGGCATTCATCTTCTTGTAATTTATGTTTAGTTCATTCTTATCGCTTTCCTTTGTTACCTTCTGTAGGAAGTTTGTAGTTTCTATGTCAGCTATCAACACTGTGCCATATGCATATCGTATAATGTTAAGATTGTAACAGCCATTAATGAATCCTAGTAGCGTATGTAATTATCTCAGTATCGCTTCGCTGTAAAGGTGAAAAAGGTTTAGTGAGAAGACACATCCTTGACTTATTCGGCTTTTTATTTTGGGGAAACACAGAAACTTGATTGGCGGATAATAAAGAGTGGAGTAAATTGTGGAGAGTAGTAAAGACAAACGACAAATACACTTCGATTTTGGATATTGCCAGTAAACATAATCTTAATTAATTCGGAAATTACATTGAATAAACAGATTATTAAAAAATAAATAAATAGAATAAAAAATAAATTAATAGTAAAATTACCTGTTTAAAATTGGCAACTCAGGTGACCTAAAATAGAAGTGCCAAAACTTTCCGTGACTCTACCTTTCGCAGTAAAGAATTGGTCTGCCCATAGTCAGTCAGTTAAGTGGTATACGTGATACACGCTTGGGCGATCATGTCTCGAAAGAGATATGACTGACTGAGCAGAAGACTATCCCGCAGTAGGTTGCCATTGCTTTCTGCGGTAGACTGGTTGCCGACCAAGGCTATAGAACCCAATCTGTCCTGTTATTTAACCCATGACTGGAGGGAAGAGACGGATTAATACCTTTCCGAAGGGTATTTGCGCGAAAGTGAATGCAAGGTATTTGACTGGAATTCGGAAAATGAAGTCGGATGATTAGAGCATAAGGCAGATAAGACACAGAGTTAGTAATGTTTTTTAAAATAACAAAAGGAAAAAGCAAGAAAAAATATTCAAAAGACAGCGTAATCGAAAATTAAATTTGCCTTATGCACTAATTTCTTCTTGGGGGTTGGTCTAGGGGTAGACCAATTTTTTACTGCGAATGGTAGAGTCGCTGAAGGTTCTATCATTTTATCTATTTTAGGTTGCCTGAGTTGTCTATTTTTTTAATTATTTTTTGAAGGAATCTGCGTTATTTTCCTACAGAAGAGTGGTTATAAGGACTTATACAAAGAATATCTAAACTTATTTATAAATAGAAATTTGTCTGTGTGTGTGTCTGTGTGTGTGTCCGTTACCTAAAGACTCCGAAACGGCTGAACCGATTTTCTTGAAAATTTACACAGTTGTACTCTAAGCGTCTGCGAGTGTTCTTAGCTAAGGTTTGTGACGAGGTACCCCCGATAAATATCGAAAAATCGATAATCGAAAAAATCGGGTTATAGAAGGAGTGGTCCGATTTTAATCAAATATGATACACTCATAGACAAAGACATAAGAAACGATATTCAGAAGTTTCAAGGTTGCAATTCTTACAATAGTGCAGAAAATTGATAATATATATATATAAAAGGCAAGATGTTTGTGTGTGTGTCTGTTTATCTACTTGTATATCTATAATTTTTCAGTCCTTTTATTTTAGTTTTTGCTTCGGGTTTGGCTCTAAGTAGGTATAATTGTAGTTCTTAGTCTCAGCCATGATACCATTTACCCAGAGAACTTATTTAGCCTTCAAAATTCAGTTTACAACGAAAAACTTATTTGATATCGATACCAGAAAACCAAAATTTGACTTACATCTATTCATTTTTCTTTCAGTCTACGGTATCGCTGTAACTGGAAACAACTATTGCTTTTTAGTCTTTCGTGCCAACGTCCAAAGAGTCTGAGATCCAAGACCATAATTTAGTTTTAAAGCTTTCATTACACCCGAGCAACTCCGGGCTATACTGCTAGTACTTAATACTTACATCTTTGTGTTCACTTTTTCCGGTTGCTACCCGTTAAAATGATAATAATAATAATATTAATAATAAAGCAAGTACTTTGGTTTGTTTGTTTCTCTCTCACGGAATGTTAGCAACCCCGTAGGACGAACAGGGCTGATGAAATTTTGATGAGTCAACGGCCAGCTAACTAGAGGTGGAGTTTCGATAAAACACCGTAGAGAAGGCAACGGGAAACCACTCTACTATTCCTCCCACGTATATTCATGGACTTTCACAATAATATTATAAACCCTAACTCCGTGAAGTGGGTTAAGCCTAACAACACTGACTCCTCACCCGGTAAAGACCGACATGCGCTACAGGTGTCACCGTATTATCATCTTGCGACTGTTAACATTAACGGCGTAAGTGGGGATAAATTTCCTCAGAATTTATCCCTGACTCGGAATCAAAAGACACGACCGTCAGGTGTTACCGGATCATCATCCTGCGACTGTTTAAAATAAACAAAAATAACTCTTGGGTCGTGGAACGTTAGAACCATGAACAACTGTGGACAGCCGGAAAACGTGAAGAAGGAGATGACTAGATTAAGCATATGTGAAACAATATGGCCAAACAATGAAGACTTCATCAGTGACGACCACAGAATTATATACGCAGGTGAAAATAATGAAAGAGGAGTCGGAATTATATTAGATAAAGACATGATACCTGAAAGAATTCTAGTAGTTAAGCTGAAAGGGAGGCCTCTCAATATATCGCTAATAGGGTTATATCCACCCACAACACAAAGTACAGAAGAAGGAATCGAATGCTTCTACTCCATACTAGATTATGCCAAGACACAATGCAAATCACAAAAAATCAGAATGATCATGGGAGATCTGAATGCCAAAGTTGGCCAGGAGAAGGTGAAATGGTCGAGAATTTTGAATGTGAACACTGCAATAACCGTGATAAGAAATGCGTCTAATAGTGCAGAGCGAATGACCAGACAATCTACCATCCACCCGTGTATTGAATACTGCTGCCACATCTGGTCGGGTGCCCCTGCTATTCTCTTCAGGATTCTTGACAAAATACAACGGAGAATCTGTAATATGATCGATACCTACTTGGTAGACCGCCTGCAGTCACTCTCTCACCGGCGTGACGTTGCTTCCCTGTGCCTCTTCTATAAATACTTTCACAGCTTCTGCTTCGATGAACTTAAATCACTGGTGCCGCGCCTGGGTATGAATTTGCACGAGATACTAGATTAGCAACTAGGTCCCACCCTTTTACAGTTAAACCGATAAAATGTAACCGCAATTTCTACTCCAACAGCTTCTTTTCGCGCACTTCCCGCCTGTGGAATTCCCTTCCACATACTTGCTTTCCCGACAGCTACAATCTCCAGAAGTTTAAATGTAAGGTCAATAGACACCTCCTAACACACTAACTTGCCACCATTCTCTCAAACACTCTTCCTATGTACCTCCTTACTCGTCTATCACCCTCCTTCTGACATTTCTTATATCTAACCACTCTTTCTCACCATCTTCCCCTGCGCAATAGTGGCAGTGGAATGCCTTGCTTGGGGTGAAATGATTAAAAAAGAAAAGGTAATAACCAGTACTTGGTTCGAAGAACACCCAAGAAGAAATGGACATGGAGAAGTCCAAAAGAAGAAATTAAGAACCAAATTGATTATATTAATAAAAACAAAAGATTCAGAAACGCAGTCCTTCCCTGGAAAGCCTACCCACGTGCTGATTTCGGAAGCGACCACCTACCAGTCATAATCAAACTAAGAATAAAACTAAGGAGGTTAACACTGCACTAAGACTGCAGTACAATAGACTCGTGAATGACCCAAACCTGCAGGAAATGTATACGGAGAGCGTGAAAACGAAATACGAAGGACAAATTGGAAACGGAAGTTCAAAATGGGACGCAGTAAGAGTAGCCCTAGTAACATCAGCGAACGACCTCATCCCAAAGGAAACGGCACGTCGGGAGAAAAGCGAGTGGATCACCGAAGAGATTCTTGACATCATGCAAAATAGACAGAAAACGATGCCAATATATGGAACGGAATACAAGAGACTACAGAAGTAAATAAGGAGCAAATGTAGACAGGCTAAAGAAAGATGTCTTAACGACAAATGCGCCAAAGTAGAGAGACTGAGCACAACAAATAACGGAGATAAGCATAAAAAATAAAGGAACTAACAGGACAAAAGACCTGTTCAGCAACAGAAGGTATAAAAGCAAAGGACGCTACACTAATATTAGAAAAGGTAAAAATACTTCAGAGATGGGACGAGTACATTGGAGATCTCTTCCACCACAAGAGAGAGTAATCAACAAGACACAAAAATACGGATGGATCCGAAATATTAAAAACCGAAGTGGAATCTGCGATGGCAAAATTGAAGAGAAACAAAGTAGCAGGATCAGACGGGATTGTAACAGAGATGATGATGTCCTTAGAAGGCTTTGGCGTGGACAGGCTCACAAAAATTTTAAACGAAATCTTTAACAGCGGCAGGAAATCAATTTTTATAGCACTAAGACGCCAGGTGCAAAGGAATGTGAACTTTACCTAACAATCAGTTTAATGAGCCATATCTGATGAACCGAGCGCGCAGCAGAATCGGCCCAGAAATAGAACAAGAACAGTGTGACTTCGTTAAACATACCGGAACAAGGAATGCGATATTCATGCTCAGAACGCTATATGAAAGACCAATACGAATGCAAAAGGATTGTTTTTTATCTATGCTTGATAGACTACACAAAGGCTTTCGACAAAGTACATCATATAGACTTAATAGCGATGCTCGACAACCTCGATATTTTCGGAAAATACGTTAGCATAATCAAGAATCTATATTGGCAGCAAAACGCTTGTGTACGGATAGGAAGCAAACTCAGTAGGTATACAAAAAAAAAAAAAAGAGGCGTAAAACAAAGATGTGTTTTCTCACCCGAGCTATTTAACCTGTACAGCGAAACAATTATGAGAGAAATAAAAACCTTGTCAGGATTCGTCAGTGACGGCCACAATCTCAATAATACGCGGATGGTTCGGTAATGACAGCAGACACGGAAAGGAAAATGCAGGACCTTCTACAGAAAGTAACAAAAGAAAGCGAGAAGAAAGGACTGGACATAAACTTCAAGAGAACGGAATGTATGGTCATCAGCAAAAAGACAATATGCCAACTACATGTCGCAGAAACTAAAATAAAACAAGTGATGAAATTTGAATACCTGGGAAGAGTTCTGACAGAGGATGGAAAGACGCATTGGCATAGCCAGGGAATAATTTCAAAAGTTAACCAGAATAATGAGAAACAGGAAAATCTCATTGGAAACAAAGAAAAGAGTGCTGGATTGTTATGTGATATCTGTCCTTCTGTTTGGAAGTGAATATTGAACGATCTCATCAAGGATGAAGGTGAAAATTGAGGCTGCAGAAATGTGGTTTTACAGAAGAATGCTAAGGATGTCATGAACGGGGCACGTGAGGTGTTAGAGAGGATGCAAATGAGAAGAAAACTGATATTTAACATCAGGAAGAGACAGGTTAGGTTCCTTGGACAGTAATGAGAAAAAAGGGCCTGAAGAATTTAATACTCACATGATGTTTAGAAGGAAAGCGAGACAGGGGAAAGCAGCGTGAGACCTAATTAGTTGGTCTGAGCAAATGGATGGCGGAACGAGGTTTGGAAAAGATACCAAGAGAAAATATATATTGAGAGCGACAAGAGACAAAGCCAAGTGGAAGTTCAAGATCGACTACGTTCTGAAAAGACACGGCACAGGAAGAAGAAATAAATGCAAAACATTATAAATAGGGTTTATATTTAAAAACTGCTACATCTGCCGCTGACTAGTAATCGCTTTGGTATTTTAGGATATATATGTGTAAGGGCGCCGCTCCTATTTGACTACAAATGGACTGTTCCCATTGCTACATATAGCAATGGTGGATTCTCTACAGGAGAGTCGTAGGGAGTCACTAGACTGACGACTCTACGACACTGTCAGCTCTCTGCCTTCGCGTAGAGGGCGCTCTCTGCTTCCGAGCAGAGAGCAATAACCCAGTCGTGGTTCCGCCGAAGGATAGAACCACGACAGGGCAAAAATAGACAGACATTTTTTGGCCCGGCTATATGGCCGGAAATACCCACTATAAAATGACCATGTGTCACATCCAGCCTTGCGTGGGAAGGCTAGTAAATACAGTCGTAGGGAGTCACTAGACTGACGACTCTACGACACTGTCAGCTCTCTGCCTTCGCGTAGAGGGCGCTCTCTGCTTCCGAGCAGAGAGCAATAACCCAGTCGTGGTTCCGCCGAAGGGTAGAACCACGACTGGGGAAAAATAGACAGATATTTTTGGCCCGGCTATATGGCCGGGAATACCCACTATAAAATGACCATGTGTCACATCCAGCCTAGTAAATACAGTCGTAGGGAGTCACTTGAGAGTCTCTAATGAGTTACTGAAGAGTCAGTGCGAGTCAGTGAAGAGTTAGTCACACTTCCGGTGGCGTACCGGAAGTAATCACGTATACACACGTCTTACGACGGATTGGACTCTTGTATCTTTCTATTGTAAATATTACTAATCACTTCTGTACATACTAACCGTCTTTCCGCGGAATACAACTTATATTCTGATTCTGTTGAGTTATTCATTTATACTTGGCGACATAACAATATGCTTTACATACAATTAAATTAAATATTATTGAAGAAATTTACTATATAGCTTTTCACTATCGATAAGTTTTTACCACCAATTGCTAAAAAATACGACAATAACGAATGAATTAATAAATTAAAAAATATCTAACAAGCGAAAGACAGAAATTGTTACAACAAAGATGTTTATATTACGTTAAAGTCTATCACAACAAGAGACAAAATGTATTACATAAAACATATTTTTATTACTTTAAGGTTTATCATAACAAGAGACATAACATCTTACATCAAACGTGTTTAATATTACATTAAGGCGTATCATAACAAGCTCATTGTAAAATATATTTCTGTTGCATTAGCGCTTATCATAACAAGAGAGATAACTTTTTACATTATCAAAACGCTTATCATAACAAGTGACATAACATTTTATCAAACATGTTTATATTACTTTAACGCTAATCATAAGTAGAGACACAGCGTGTTACATCAAACATGTTCATATTACTTTTAGGCTTATCATAAAAAGAGTCATAACGTGTTGCATCAAACATGTTTTTTTACGTTTAGTCTTATCATAACATAATACGTAACTTCTTACATATGACATATTTATGTTACGTTAACGCTTATCCTAGCAAGAGACATAACTTATTATATCAAGCATGTTCATATTACTTTAACAATTATATAAAGAGACTTAGCGTGTTATTAAGTATATTTATATTCAAATAACGCTTATCATAACAAGAGACATAACTTGTTACATCAGACGTTTTTATTACGTTAAAGCTTGTCAGAACAATGCGACATAACTTGTTACATCAAACATGCTTATCATAATAAGAGACATAACTTGTTACACCAAATATGTAAATAATACGTTAACGCTTATCATAACAAGAGACAACGTGTTACATCAAACATGATTATATTAGTTAAAGCTTATCATAACATGAGACATAATTGTTACATAAATATTTTTACATACGTTAACGCTAATCATAAAAAGGAATATAACTTGTTACATCAAACATGTTTATATTACGTGAAAGCTTATCATAACAAGAAATAACTTCTTACTACAAACTTGTTTATAACACGTTAAGGTTTACAACATCCTGAGACACATTTGTTACATAAACTATTTTACATACGTTGACGCTTATCATAGAACGGGATATTTGTTACATCAAATATGTTTATATTACGTAACTCTTATCATAACAAGAGATATGATCTTCAAACATACTTTTATTACGTTAAGGCTTAAAGACATAACGTATTCCTTTGAACATTTTTATATTACCTTAAGACTTCTCACAACAAGAAGAGGCATAACTTTTTACATCAAAATATGTTTATGCTAAGTTAACACTTATCATAACAAAAGACATAACTTATTACATCAAAATATGTTTATATTACATTAATGCTTATCATAACAAGAGACATATCTTTTACATTAAACATTTTTTTATTTTATGTTTAAGCTTATCATAACAAAAGACATAACTTATTACATCAAAATATGTTTATATTACATTAATGCTTATCATAACAAGAGACATATCTTTTACATTAAACATTTTTTTATTTTACGTTTAAGCTTATCATAACAAAAGACATAACTTATTACATCAAAATATGTTTATATTACATTAATGCTTATCATAACAAGAGACATATCTTTTACATTAAACATTTTTTTATTTTACGTTTAAGCTTATTATAACAAGGGACATAACTTTTTACATCAAACGTTTATTTATGTTTCATAATAAGAGTTCATAACATGTTACATCAAACATGTTTATATTACGTTTAGTTTTATCATAACAGAGGACGTAACTTTTTACATCAAACACGTTTATATTACGTTAGCGCGTATCATAACAAAACTTGCTCATATTACTTTAACGCTTACATAGGAAGAGTCATAACGTGTTACATCAAACATGTTTATATTACGTTAACTCTTATCATAAAAAGAAACATATCTTGTTACATCAAAATATGTTTATATTACATTAGAGCTTATCATAAACTACAGCATAACTTGTTACATCAAACATGTTTATATTATGTTAAGACTTATTAGAACAAGAGGCATTACTTCTTACATTCGATCAGTCAGTTAAGTGCCATACGTGATACACGCTTGGGCGATCATGTCTCGAAAGAGATATGACTGACTGGGCAGAAGATTATCCCGCAGTAGGTTGCCATTGCTTTCTGCGGTAGACTGGTTGCCGACCAAGGCTATAGAACCCAATCTGTCCTGTTATTTAACCCATAACTGGAAGGAATAGACGGATTAATACCTTTCCCAAGGGTATTTGCGCGTAAGTGAATACAATGAATTCAGCTGGAATTCGAACTCGGCTCCCCGATTTCTCGTTCCGAGCCGATATCCAATGCACCACAACGCACATCCACTTCTTACATTAAACATGTTTATATTACGTTAATGATTATGATAAGAGACATAACATTTTACACCAAATATCTTTGTTACGTTAACGCTTATCAGAACCAGAGACATAACTTGGTACACCAAATATGTTTATTACGTTAATGGTTTCTAACAAGAGACATAACGTGTTTTATCAAACTTGTTTATATTGCGTGAACGCTTGTCATTACAGAGACATAATTTGTTACATCAAAGTACGTTTATGTTAACGCTTATCATAACAAGCGACATAACTTCTTACACCAAATATGTTTGTATTACGTTAAATCTTATCATTATAAGAAATATAACGAGTTACATCAAACATGTTCATAGTAAGTTAAGGTTTATCATAACAAGCGACATAACTTGTTACATTAAAGTATGTTTATATTACGTTAACGCTCATCATAACAAGAGGCATAGCTTGTTACATTAAAATATGTTTATATTACGTTCACGCTTATCGGCACAGACGGTAAAATCGGCCAACCAAGTTTAATTTCAGGTTGATTCTCTTTGAACCACTCCGCACTAACACCCTGGGAAAATTCAGGAATCTATCTTCCACTAACTACCAGATAAATAGCAAAAGAGACTCTGTAGCGTCTAGTGTAGGAGATGAAAAACTTCTGGATTTATACCATATCTTTTCGATGATGTTCTGGTTTAAACACGTATATTGTCCTTGACCTTTGACTTTATTCTGAAATGATTAAGTGCCGTGACAATAAAAACCGAGAATAGTTGTTCAGAGATGCCGTGGTATCTCATGCACCATTTCTCAGTTTTTAGTTCTCCCCCGACCCGCGCCCAAAATAATAGCCGGTTCTACTTAAAGTTTTCATTATTATAATCGAATCTGTGTGGGAAGGGTAGTTGTTCATTTCTCAACTGAACAATCAAATATTCCCTGAAAGGCACTCGCCATTTTATTGGTATTTGCACATTGAGTTAGAATCTGATTCAATTAGGAATCACATCCTCAGGAATGTGTAGAATATATAATGGCTACTCATTTGTGCGGAAGTTCTCAGGTTTCCAATGTTGAAACGAAAATAGTAGCAAAGTAAAAGAAAAATAGAATTATTTTTATGCTAATGTTCGCCGAATACAAGGCTTAAGAGTCACTGAAGGCAGTGGGTTACTGTGTGGTGTTGTATAAGCATAAGAAAAAGCAAGAAATGAGGTTCATGGAGTTATTCAGGGAAGATAACGGTTAACCCTAGACGTAAAAACATCAATCCTGTGGGAAGACTGTTCCACAAAGCAAAATTTCTTTGGAATAGACTGTCCGAAAGGATTTTACATTTTACAAATAAAATACAAAGAGAATTGGGTGATTCCTCCTTGCGTGCGTGGCATGGCGGTTCCTAGTTGCAAAGGTTAAGATTGGTGAAACAAAAGAATGTAACTCGTGGGAACACGTGCTATGAAAATAGCAATAGAACAACAAGAGGCTTGCGATGATTTCTCTGTGGTAAATGGATTGTAGGGAAAAAACTATTATCGATAAAACCACGTAGACGCATTTGAACTGTCAAAACAGGTAAGTAACGACTGGGCAACTCAGACCCAGATTTAACAACAAAAATAACGAATGCAGACGAAATCAGTGCAGAAGAAATTTGCGACTAATGAATTTTATCTCACTAAGCAAATGCTGTTGTCTACGGCTATATCGTGTTGAATACACCGGTGCCCGTCCGATCACCGAAGTTAAGCAACATGGTCAGTACTTAATGGGTGATCATTTGGGAATACCAGGTGCTGTAAACGTAAGGACCAAGAATGGTCCACCGGTCCTCCAGGTTTGGGGGTTGGGTGCAGGGCTAACAACCCTACCCCGTAAAAAACAGTTTGTTACAGCAACTAAAAGTTGCTGTCCTATGCACCATCTGGGTGAGATGGATAAATGATGATGAAGCAAATGCTCTTATATAAATCGATTCTGAATTCAACAGCCATTCATCGGCTCCTCCATGAACGACGCGAACACAGATCACTCTGACAACTAACATCCATGCTGGTTTAACGGATAGGCCTTCTCATCTCTACCAGTACTTTTCTTACTAATCACAAACACGAAGATCGCTGTCAAACTTTTTCCCCTAATCTGTTTTTATTACCTTTTCGTAAGCCACAGTTCATATAAAAATCGCCATGAATAACGCTCATCATAACAAGAGGCATAGCAAAAAATTAAATTGTCACAATAAGCTACATAAACAGATGGTTCAAACTGTCCTCAATGTTCATAAAGTCACAACAATGTATATTTGGGCAGTAAACTTTCATTTAAACGTGTTTCGTTAAAAACGACCGACAAGGAAGAATTTTATTAAGTTTTGATTTAATATTTATAGTCTCCTTAAATGTTTAATTTCTGCTGGAAATAATGAGTGTAAAAATGTTCCAAAATTTTTACTATCTAAGCAATTTCAGTCACTTCACTGGCCATTTTCAAGGATGTTTTTCTGATGTTCTTATTTTATCCACGTGTTTTGAGTCAAACGTAATTTTTGTGTTTTTGAAAAAGAGCATTCTTTAAAAGCTATCACGTGACGCGCGCGGTTGGGCATCACGTGAGTGCTTGTCTATTTTTTTTTTTAATTTCAAGACCCCATATCCACTGTTGAACATTAAATAAAAAAATTCCTTATCACTCGTTTTTAACGAAACATGTTAAAATGAAAGACTGCTGCTCATATATATATATATATATATATATATATATATATATATATAAAATCATTTAATTCCAAGCAAGACAGAAATGCCACTGGTGCGCAGGTCGTTACAGTGACCAAATAAAAACGGTACAGGAGATGAAGAAGAAAAGATAAGAGATGGATGAGAATCAAGTAGTTTAAAGATGGCAATTGACGTTGAATTTAAGCTTTTAGATTGTAGCTATCAGGGAAGCAAGCAAATGGAAGTGCGTTCCATAAATGGGAAGTGAATATATAAATATATATATATATATATATATATATATATATATATATATATATATATATAAACTTATTTATAAATTGAACTTTGTCTGTGTGTGCGCGCGCGCGTCCGTTACCTATAGACTCCGAGACGGCTGAACCGATTTTCTTGAAAATTTGCACAGTTGAACTATAACCGTCTGTTAGTGTTCTTAGCTAGGTTTTGTGTCGAGCTACCACCGATAAATATCAAAAATCGGGTTATAGAAGGAGTGGTCCGATTTTAATTAAATTTGATACACTCATAGACAAAGACATAAGAAACGATATTCAGAAGTTTCAAGGTTGCAGTTCTTACAATAGTGCAGATAATCGATAATATATATATATATATATATAAGGCAAGATGTGTGTGTGTGTGTGTGTGTGTGTGTGTGTGTGTGTGTGTGTGTGTGTGTGTGTTTATCTATCTGTATGTCCTTTATACAAATCCACAATTTTTATCCGATTCTCACCAAATTTCACACAAATATTCTTTAGGCTGAATCTAAGCTCCAGGACCATGGATTAGTTTTAAAGCTTCCGAGCAACGCCGGGCTATACTGCTAGTATATATATATATATGTAGAAAAATATACTCAGTTGTAAGCTGAGGGAAACCACAGTATGGTTGAATAAAGAAGACAGGAGGAAAACTATATTTTTCTCGCCTACGCGTTTCGTCCTATGATGGACTTTGTTAAGGCAAAGAGATTAAATGAATTTTATTTTAAATAACGTATCTATAAATAAAATAAACATGGTTGGTAACTAGAAACGATGACACTTTAAAATGTTTAATAATTGCTATTAATCTGATTAATATTCTATGAGCGTTTTAAAATAACAAATACTTTATTGCGAATACACTATCTAACAATATCAGTAACCACGATACTACCAAAGATTTTTAGCTTTTTGCTTATGTGGTTATGTATCAATGGACGGTAACTTAGCTAATAAAACGTTGCGTTTTTTTATCGGGAACATTTTTGCGCGGAGTTATTTTACTATTTCTAAAATTAATCGAAATTCCTCGAAATTGATTTTGATATTGTCTACACTTTAAAGGTAAGCATGTACACAACAAACACACTGATATTTATTTCCCCTTTTTCATGATTACTGCAACTATTATTATTATTAGCTTATACTCACGAGTAATATACCCTTTACACCACTCAAGGTTAAAGACTCATCTTTTTGTTTGGAATAATATCGCCGACGTTTCTTTAGGTAGAATGTGTTTTTCAAGTGCCTGGTGCTGTTTGCTATGCTCTATGGTTCTATATCCAAGAGTGTGTGTGTATATGCCTGTGTGTGTATGCGTGTATATGTATACCTGTAAGTATGTGGTTGAATCCATTTTATATCTTACTATTACTATTTACACATTTCTCTACATACAGAGACACACATTCACAGACAGACAATTGCAGTGACCTCAAGGCGTGACATAAGCTTCATATATGTGAATAAGTCTTCATTCTCTTAGGTAAAAACATATAACACCTACAGATATTTACTAGACGGTGTAGAATGAAGATAGAGAGAGGGGAGGAGAGAGAAATATGTGTGCATGAATAATCTCCGTAGCAGACCAAGCTTGTTAAATATCTATTTAAAGACATCTATTAATATCTTAATATCTAAATGTTTATACAATACGTGTGCTTTTAAATATATGCATAACTTTCTGAGAAAGAGCACCTCTATATGGTGTAATGATTAACAAGTTTATCTCGCTAGAACAATTAGTGATTGTGTCGTGAGTTCAATCCTCACTAAGTTTTCTATACTTTCGGCCAACACACGCGGATAGACTGACATCATACGTTTAAGCTATAGAAATTATATTTCACCAACTCACAAAGACCCCTATATATAAGTGCGTTGGGTGTAAGGTATATAGGTCAATGCGGATAGTAGTGAACCATATCCATATATACTACGTACGTTAAAATCTGTTTATTCAGTTCATTTGATGAAGCGTGGATCCAGATCCCACTGCTTCTATGACGTATATTTTGCGAAAAAACTTCCAGTCTCCAAAGAAAGAAACTTTTTTTCTCATCATTATTAATTTGAACTTTTCATCTCTGGATCTGATGATTCAAACTTTGTTAAACTTGAGAACTGTGGTTTAAACTAAACGAACAAGAAGGAATAAAATCTAATTATAAACTTCTGCCAAAGAAGCGAAGTGGATCAAATTGAATAAGTAGGACCTTGATTCCTTTTTTTCCAAATGTACCAGAATAAAACTGTCAGAAATTTACCTGTTTTAACTAAGCCAAACAAATACAATTCCGAAATCTTTATCTCTTACAACGTCCACTGCCTTTGTTTCTGTTTGCTACTCCAAAAAGAACTCCCATTACCTAAGGGAATTTATATGAAGAATTCGTTTTCATTTTTTCCCATTATGGTTCTATCCCCATGCATAAAAACCATTACTCATTCACACAGTTTCTCTGAAGATGATCAGATAAACAAAACTTTCTTTGAAGGTACTCAGGTAAACAAAACTGTCTCAAAAGGTGCTCAGGTAAAAAAAAAAATTCTCTGAAGATGCTCATGTAAAAAAAGACTTTCTCTAAAGATACTTACTTTCTCTGAAGCTTTCTCTGAAGATGTTCAGTTAAACAAAATTTTCTCTGAAGGTGCTCAAGTAAACGAAATTTTCTATACATATGCTCAGGTAAACAAAACCTTCTCTGAAAGTGCTCAGTAAACAAAACTTTCTCTGAATGTGCTTGGGTAAATATAACTTTCTTTGAAAATGCTCAGGTAAACAAAACATTCTCTGAAGTTGCTCAATAAACAAAACTTTCTTTCAAGGTACTCAGGTAAATAAAACTTTCTCTGGAGATGCTCAGGTAAAAAAAAACTTTCTCTTAAGATTCTTACTTACTTTCTCTGAATGTCCCAGTAAACAAAGCTTTCTCTGAAGATGAACAGGTAAACGATACTTTCTCTGAAGGTGCTCAAGTAAACGAAACTTTATCTGAAGGCGCTCAGGTAAACAAAACTGTCTCTGAAGGTGCTCAGGTAAAGAAATATTTTTCTGAAGGTGCTCCATTAAACAAAACATCTTTCTCTACTCATTCATTCAAACCACAAGAAATATTAATATTTCTTTCATGTGTTATATATTTTGAAAATACTATGATTATCAAATATGATTTCTGTTTAGGTCTTACGGTTTATTATTTTATTTATTTTTATTATAACATGATAATGTTAAATGTAATATAAAGAAACAGTTGACGTTCATTGACTGAGCATCCATGACTGCTATTGGCTGAAGTTTATAAAATCTTTCTTTTAAGACATTTTTAGTAAAATAGGTTTCTCCAGCCCACTAGCTGTTATCCCCCTTTTCAGCATTGATGGAGGTTTCCTTCCTAGGTTTTTGTTTGAATTAATGCAGAACATCAGCATCTCGATTAAGTCATTATTTTATTTTTTATTTTTTTGAATTACATAAACTATCCGTTTTAGTTACTGTTGCCAATAAAAGTCACCAATTGACGTGATTTCTGATATTTGGTACAGTTCTTTGTGATTTTGAACCCTTTGTCTACGAGGTTTTCAAGAAAGATGGTCCTCGCCGAGATCCTCAGGCTTCTTTCTCTCGGAGCCGTGTCTAATTATCGAGTTGAGAAAGTGGTTGTATGTAGCTGACAGTTACAGTTGGGATATTACTGAACAAGTTTGGTACCATGCATGACATCCATATGGAAGTCTTGATTTGACCAGACTATTTAAGAACAAGACATGAGTTTTTAAATTAATGTTTTGGTTTTATAGCAATGTGTGGTGTTGGGCAAAATTACCTCTGGCGCAGCGTATTCTATGTTCGGTTTCCTTATCTTCTACACTAACTTCGTTATAAGTGATCTAAAAAAACGAGGTAGAAGTCTTCGGTATTTACTAAATACATATTCTGATTTTTTATGATGGGTACATGATAAGTGCGCTGGATGTGCGTTGTGGTGCATTGGGTACCGACTCGGAACGACAAATCGGGGTGCTGAGTTCGAATTTCAATTGAATTCTTTACATTCACTTACGCACAAATACACTTGAGAAAGGTATTAATCAGTCTCTTCCCACAAGTTATGGGTTAAATAATAGGACATGATTGGGTTCTATAGCCGTAGCTGGCAACCAGTCTACTGCAGAAAGCAATGACAACCTACTGCGGGATAATCTTTTACCCAGTCAGTCATGTCTCGAAAGAGACATGTTCGCCCAAAGTGTTGGAGATTTTAGCTATCAGGGAAGTAATAGAGTTGCACAGATGGGATGTACGAGAAAAGAAACTATTAGAGTAGAAGTGAGGGTTACATTTGACTATCTAGTAGCACGCGTAAATTCATGTCGTCCGAGCACTGAAGAAAGAAGCTCGTCAGATCAGAAACCGTAAAAATAAAAGACAGAGTAGCCATATCCTGTCGTTGAGACAGTGACTAAAGTCGGGACCGATTACATTGCAGATCCTTCTTTGGGTTCTATAGCCTTAGCTGGCAACCAGTCTACTGCAGAAAGCAATGGCAACCTACTGCGGGATAATCTTCTGCCCAGTCAGTCATATTTCGAAAGAGACATGATCGTCCAAAGCGTGTATCACGTATGGCACTTAACTGACTGACATGATAAGTGCCACCACTGCTTTTATTGCAAACCCGGATCATAATTTCTCATATGGGTTTTATTTTGCTCATTGCCATGATCGAAGATTCGTATAAAAACCCGAAAAAAATTTGATTTGAAAGGGATAATACGAATTCAATTTTAAGTTAAAACATTTTCACATCATAATCTTTGTGTAAGCATTGCTAATCTCATTTCCAAATTGTTATTTATTTTTCAATTCTCTAGAGGATCATTGACTTTTTTCTTACACACATTTAATTTTCTGTAAATGTAAGCATATTTTATATCTTAATAAATTATATTTGATTATTGGATGAAGGAAATTGTTCCCACGAATTTGTTTTTATTCCTCCTACCCCGGTTACGATAAGTTGGTTCATAATGGTTGTAAAATGTGTTTGAAATAAATGAAACGAGACATTATTCCATCAAATCGTTTGACAGAACCCGAAGAAAAAACACTTAAAGGATTAATACCTCAATTCATTTGACAAAATACCCAGAAAAGATACTTGGGGGAATATTCCATCAAGTCATTTATCAGTATTCCCAGAAAAGACATTTGTGGGATTATTTCATCAACTCATTTGACAGAATCCTTAGAAGAAAAGATACTTAGGGAATTATTCCATCAAGTCATTTGACAGAATCCTTAGAAGAAAAGATACTTAGGGAATTATTTCATCAAGTCATTTGACAGAATCCTTAGAAGAAAAGATACTTAGGGAATTATTTCATCAAGTCATTTGACAGAATCCTTAGAAGAAAAGATACTTAGGGAATTATTTCATCAAGTCATTTGACAGAATCCTTAGAAGAAAAGATACTTAGGGAATTATTTCATCAAGTCATTTGACAGAATCCTTAGAAGAAAAGATACTTAGGGAATTATTTCATCAAGTCATTTGACAGAATCCTTAGAAGAAAAGATACTTAGGGAATTATTTCATCAAGTCATTTGACAGAATCCTTAGAAGAAAAGATACTTAGGGAATTATTCCATCAAGTCATTTGACAGAATCCTTAGAAGAAAAGATACTTAGGGAATTATTCCATCAACTCATTTGACAGAATCCTTAGAAGAAAAGATACTTAGGGAATTATTCCATCAACTCATTTGACAGAATCCTTAGAAGAAAAGATACTTAGGGAATTATTCCATCAAGTCATTTGACAGAATCCATACAAAAGATAATTGGAGGATTAATCTGTCAAGTCATTCAACACGTGCCCAGAATAGACACTTGGGTGATTATTCCATCAAGTCATTTAACATATGCCCCAGAAAAGACACTTGGGGGATTATTCTATCAATTCATTTGACAGAATCCCCAGAAAAGATACTTGGGATATTAATCCATCAAACCATTTAACAAAACCCCCAGAAAAGACACTTGAGAGATTATTCAACCAGTACTGGATATTCCGAAAGAGTACTGTTTCTGGGGTGCTGATATTCTGGTGTGGTGAGTATATATCAAGAGAGCGACCAATATTTATCAATGTGTATGCCAGATAGGGTGAAGATTATTTACACATGCTCCAGAAAAGACAGTTGTGGGATTATTCCATCAAGTCATTTAACAGAATCCCAGAAAATATATTTGGGATATTAATCATCAAGTCATTTAACAAAATCCCCAGAAAAGACACTTAGGGGATTATTCCATTATATTGACAAAATCTATAGAAAAGGCACTAAAAACAGTCACCATTTTTTTCATTTTTTAATAAGTTCTTTGCTGTTTTCAATCTTAATAATATTTTTGTCATATTTTATAATTTATAATTGCATGGGAAAATGTACTCATTTGTCTCTGAGCATTGTTTATTTTAAAAATAGTGCAACGTTTTAGGTCTGGGTCTGGAAAATGTACTCATTTGTCTCTGAGCATTGTTTATTTTAAAAGTAGTGCAACGTTTTAGGTCTGGGTCTGGAAAATGTACTCATTTGTCTCTGAGCATTGTTTATTTTAAAAGTAGTGCAACGTTTTAGGTCTGGGTCTGGAAAATGTACTCATTTGTCTCTGAGCATTGTTTATTTTAAAAGTAGTGCAACGTTTTAGGTCTGGGTCTGGAAAATGTACTCATTTGTCTCTGAGCATTGTTTATTTTAAAAGTAGTGCAACGTTTTAGGTCTGGGTCTGGAAAATGTACTCATTTGTCTCTGAGCATTGTTTATTTTAAAAGTAGTGCAACGTTTTAGGTCTGGGTCTGGAAAATGTACTCATTTGTCTCTGAGCATTGTTTATTTTAAAAGTAGTGCAACGTTTTAGGTCTGGGTCTGGAAAATGTACTCATTTGTCTCTGAGCATTGTTTATTTTAAAAGTAGTGCAACGTTTTAGGTCTGGGTCTGGAAAATGTACTCATTTGTCTCTGAGCATTGTTTATTTTAAAAGTAGTGCAACGTTTTAGGTCTGGGTCTGGAAAATGTACTCATTTGTCTCTGAGCATTGTTTATTTTAAAAGTAGTGCAACGTTTTAGGTCTGGGTCTGGAAAATGTACTCATTTGTCTCTGAGCATTGTTTATTTTAAAAGTAGTGCAACGTTTTAGGTCTGGGTCTGGAAAATGTACTCATTTGTCTCTGAGCATTGTTTATTTTAAAAGTAGTGCAACGTTTTAGGTCTGGGTCTGGAAAATGTACTCATTTGTCTCTGAGCATTGTTTATTTTAAAAGTAGTGCAACGTTTTAGGTCTGGGTCTGGAAAATGTACTCATTTGTCTCTGAGCATTGTTTATTTTAAAAGTAGTGCAACGTTTTAGGTCTGGGTCTGGAAAATGTACTCATTTGTCTCTGAGCATTGTTTATTTTAAAAGTAGTGCAACGTTTTAGGTCTGGGTCTGGAAAATGTACTCATTTGTCTCTGAGCATTGTTTATTTTAAAAGTAGTGCAACGTTTTAGGTCTGGGTCTGGAAAATGTACTCATTTGTCTCTGAGCATTGTTTATTTTAAAAGTAGTGCAACGTTTTAGGTCTGGGTCTGGAAAATGTACTCATTTGTCTCTGAGCATTGTTTATTTTAAAAGTAGTGCAACGTTTTAGGTCTGGGTCTGGAAAATGTACTCATTTGTCTCTGAGCATTGTTTATTTTAAAAGTAGTGCAACGTTTTAGGTCTGGGTCTGGAAAATGTACTCATTTGTCTCTGAGCATTGTTTATTTTAAAAGTAGTGCAACGTTTTAGGTCTGGGTCTGGAAAATGTACTCATTTGTCTCTGAGCATTGTTTATTTTAAAAGTAGTGCAAAGTTTTAGGTCTGGGTGCAGGATTGCGGAAGCTAACACAAGAGCAGTACAATAGTGCAATTTTCGCCAAAGACAGAGACCAAACATGGAGATTATAAATTTTACTTTGAGATTTGTAGTGACACTTCAAATAAAAAAAAATTTTGTCGTTTTCAAAATTTATAATTTTTGATACATCCTAATTATATATATATATATATATATATATATATATATATACGAGTGGACCGGTGCCGTCAAAAATGACGGCAAAATATATCGATAAACCGTCTAAAATTACGGCAATATATATATATATATACCACATATTGAATATTATACATTAAGACATAAGAAAAAATGACAAAATAATCCAAACCCCTGAGCGTAAAAGGAGCGATATATATATATTCTTTCTATTGTAATAAATATACTGCTGTATATATATATATATTCTTAGCTACTCGACGACATAATAAGGCACTGTTAAAAAGCAAAAGATTTTCGTAACTGGTAGTAAAGAGAATGAATTGAACCGAAACTGTCTCTCTCTATGTAAGCGTGACATGAGGGACATATATACATGTATATATATATATTTTAATCATATCACCCCAAGCAAGGCGATAACGCCACTGATGCGCAGGGGGCTACGTAAGGGTAAAAAGAATGGAAAAGAGAAAACCGGAAACCACATCCTAAACATGGAACAAGGGATGAGCCTCTTCACCTGTTCAATAGACGTGGGTGTATTGTGAACCGGGCGATAGTTTAGTCTATCTACTCCAATTATATATATATATTTATATATATATATATATATATATATTAGCATAGTACACGTAATAAATGACGATTTATATATATGAAGCGCCGCTTCTGTTTAAAATCAAAAGGCCTATGCGTCTTTTCTAGGTTCAGGGGTGTAGCATCTGTGCACTCTGTGAAAATTGGTAGCACGCAAGACAGATTATTGCATGTATATGAATACACATTGTCTGTACACCATGCGGTAAGAATGACTGATCGTGTGACGTAATAACAGCGTCTGAAGTATAGATGCAGGTAAGCCGACCTTGATATGCTTAATGCCATAGTTAAAGACAAGAAGAATAATTGATAAAAAACAAAATTATCATGAACAGAATAGGGTTGTTTTCAAGAGGTGAACTAATTTTAGTGTGCAAATTTTCACTGAATTAAAGGCCGGGTCTATCTACCGAAAACGGTCTGGTAATGGACCTGGGCCACAGTACTGGATATTTCCGAAAGAGAACTACTTCTGGGGTGCTGATATTCTGGTGTGGTGAGTATCAAGAGAGCGATCAATATTTATCGATGTGTATGTCAGATAGGGTGAAGATTACCAATATTATGTTGCTGGTGGTCATTATATTATGACCAGTGTGTATGCCTCGTGTTATATATGAAACATATGTCCTTGTATGTGTAACTATGAAATGAATTATATTCAGTGAAATAAATATATATAGAATTACTCACATTAGTCGATATATGTAGACATTCTAAAAAAGCGCTGTCTGTCAGGCAAAGACAATGCATAAGTTATGGGAAATTCTGATTCTGAATTTATTAACGACACTAAGAAGTTAAAAAAGAGTTACTTTGAAGCTATCGATAATTCGCTTAACTGTAGCAAGTCTAAGTAGGATTCGAGTAAATCAAATTTTATGGGGATCTTAAATTTCGCTTCAAGTGTTTCATAACTCACTAGGGGTGGCAGTTATCACGAAAGAGTTTTTCACCCTTACTTTGTAATAGTAAAAAATACATTCAATCTTTGCAGTCGATAGTTGCTTTAAATTGTATGTAATCATTGATATAAAAGAAATCTCTTGGTACGTTGTGGTATACTACATCAAAAAATATATATGGTTCATTAACCAAACCCGCTTATCTATCTATCTATCTATCTATCTATCTATCTATCTATCTATCTATCTATCTATCTATCTATCTATCTATCTATCTATCTATCTATCTATCTATGGCACGTTGGCGTGGTGTAATGGTTAGCAAGCTTGTTTGCTAGAATCTATTACAACTGAGTAGTGAGTTCGATCCTCACTGAGTACCCCATATTTTCGACTTTGTGCCACATCTAAGCAGTGCTTAGAAAATCAACTATCTGTCTACACCCCTGTGCAAATTAATTGAAACAAAACAAATAATGTTTCCCTAGGATCTTTTATACTTTCCCTGATCACATATACGATGTCTCTTGGCATTGTTTTTCTCTTCCGACCACATTTTCCTTTACGTTTTTAGACTGATGGATCCAGTTTGTTTCTTCACTTCGACTGACAATTGAAAGTTTGACAACAACAATATCCGCGATCTCTCTATAAGGTTTGCCTGTGTGTTTTTGCATCGTTTCAATTTTCATGCATTTTCTTGGAGTGGCATCCATCGCAGACAATGGCCGTAGAACAACTAATCGACAGTCGAGACAATCGAGTCTGGGCGTGATAAAAATCTGATGCAATCACGGATGACGCAATATTTTTCAAAGCCAAACAAATTTTATCATACACTCCGAAAATAGATTAATATTAACTGCACACCACTACAAATGATGTAATCTGAGAAAAAAAAACAAATGTTTCCTTTTGAGAAAACGGCTAATATTATCATTACCAGCTATCAGATAGATACACTGGAAAATCCATTGTTCCCAAGAAAAAAAACTAAAAAGTTGTTTGTTTTGTTTTTATGGCATATCAACCACGGCGGGACGTTTATTGCCAACTAAATTTTATTTATTTACCGGTAATACCTTTTTCTTTCAACAATTTATCGTTGTTTTTATATAGGTTTGTGTCTAGTAATACTTTTTTCATTTCGAATATCAAGATTCGATGGGGATTTGTATTTTAAGGGCAGGATCCCCAAATCCTACGCTGTTATTTAACACATAACTGGAGGGAAGGGACGGATTAATACCTTTCCCAAGGGTACCAGTGCTTAAGTGAATGCAGGGTATTCAACTGGAATTCGAACTCGGCTCACCGATTTCTCTTTCCGAGCCGATATCCACTGCACCACAACGCACATCCGTCACTAAACGCTTACAGCACCTGGTATTCCCAAGCGGTCACCCATCTGTCTAGTAACTGACCAGGCTCAACTTCGGTGATCGAGCGAGAACCGGTGTATTCAACGTGATATGGCCGTAAGCCTAAAACTAAAAGGAAGATTAAGAGGAAAACAGAGAGGATCCACATCAAGTGGGTAACATAAATAGTTTTTTTTTTAATTTGGGATAATCCTAATAAATATCAGACACGGAACATGATAGAAAAATAGACCGTTTCGATGGAATAACACTGATCCGATCCTTCACAATACAAATGGTGGGTTGAAATGTGTTCCCTATAATTAATTAAAACATTGATTTTGGCTGTCGATCACGAATGACAAGAAGCTGACGACAGACACTGAGATAAACGCTATGTGACCTTAAAGAAAGAACTAAATAAGAAAACTGAATGCATGGTCAACAACAGGCCGGAAATACAAAATCAAGCAGGTACAGAAATGTAAATACCTGGGAAGTGTTCTGACAGAGGATGGAAAATGTGACGCTGAGATCCAAAGGCGTATTGGCATGGCCAATGACGCATTCCAGAAGCTGAGTAGTGTATTAAGATACAGGAAAATTTCGTTGGAAACAAAGAAAAGAGTAATTGATGTCTGTCCTTCAATGTGGCAGTGAATACTGGACAATTTCATCAAAGATGAAGGAAAGACTTGAAGCAACCGAAATGTGGTTCTTCAGAAGGATGCTGAGGATACCATGTAACCAACGACGAGATCTTGAAGAGGATGCAAGCCAAAATGACACTGATATTTAACATTAGGAAAAGACAGCTGAAGTTTATAATGACTAAAGAGAGCTTGGAGAATCTAATGCTCACAGGAGAGATAGAGGGAAAGAGAGACAGGGAAAAGTAACACGAGATATACTTGATGAGCATATGATTGGCAGAGCATGGTTTAAGAGGGTAACAAGAGAAAGGGTGTTAAGTGCTACAAAGGATAACAAGATGTGGAAGGTCATGAACGCTTACTGGGGGGGGGGGGTCTTTCGAATTCTTATTTTTGGAAGACGTACAAATAAGTTAGTACCAGAGGTCAGCATGAAGTGGAAATCATTTTTTTGAGTTGCAGCGGTTGTAATAAGTTGTTATGATTGGTAGGAAAAATAACGAAGTTGACGCCATCGCGACTTATTAGGCACGAGAGAGCAGGTGATCGTGGCTCTCTACGTATTTCTTTTCTTTATTGTGAAATATTGTAGCGTGGTTTCCCGTTGTCTTCTCCGTGTTTTTTTTAATTCAACAGTGTCTATCTCCCAGACTACCTTCCACTGAAGGCTAAAGAACCCAATTTAGTTTGCTATTAACCGATAGCTAGGGAGAGTGGATAAGTTTATCCATATTTTCTCCCAAGGGTATTTCTAAAAAAGTGAACACAATCGACTAGCCCGAAATCTGAATGCGGCTCGCCGACTCTACAACAAACACCGATAACCGTTAAGCTATCCCGACAACAACACTGTTGCTTAAGAATATAATTAACTAGCAGTATAGCCCGGCGTTGCCAGGGTGTAATGAAAGTTTTAAGACTAATCCATGGTCCTGGAGCTCAGACTTAGCCTAAAGAATATTTGTGTGAAGTTTGGTGAGAATCGGATAAAAATTGTGGATTTGTATAAAGGACATACAGACAGATAAACATACACACACAAACATCTTGCCTTTTATATATATATATATATATTGTCGATTTTCTGCACTATTGTAAGAACTGCAACCTTGAAACTTCTGAATATCGTTTCTTATGTATTTGTCTATGAGTGTATCAAATTTAATTAAAATCGGATCACTAATTCTATAACCCGATTTTTTCGATTATTGATTTTCGATATTTATTGGGGGTACCTCGACACAAAACATAGCTAAGAACACTCGCAGACGCTTATAGTACAACTGTGTAAATTTTCAAGAAAATCGGTTCAGCCGTTTCGGAGTCTATAGGTAACGGATACACACACACACACACACACACACACACACACACACACACACACACACAAAGTTTCATTTATAAGTAAGTTTAGATACTGTATGAGAAAGGAGAGCGAATAGACATGCCTAAACTAAGAGAGAGTGTGTATGTGGTAGTGGAATGGATAGATAGTAGATGTACCAGAACAAAGAGAGAGAGAGGGGGGAGGGAGGGCGAAGGAGGTAACAGAGATTAGATATACTAGAAAAGATTGAAAGAAAGAGAGAGAAGGGGACAGTGAGTACATGTACCAAAACAAAGAGAAAGCGAGAAGAACAGGGAAAGAGTGTGTGGGTGGGGAGGGGAGAAGATATACTACAATAAAGAGAGGGTGTGGAGGAGAGACAGTATGTAGATGTACAAGAACAAAGAGAGAGGGGACAGAAAGTAGATGTACTAGAAGCAAATGAAAGAGAAGGGACGGTTTGAATACAGCGTAGACATACCAGAGAGAGAGAGAGGGAGAGAGATGGAAAGGGGCAAAGAGAGAGAGAGAGAGAGAGTAAATGTACCTTGCAGAGAGAAAGTAAGACCGCATTAAATAATAATTATTATTAAGAGTCATTATTATTGCAATAACAACGACTTTTATTCTACTTCCAGGTTGGTTTTACTTGCCGGATCCTGAAGAGGATGATGGGCCTCCACCGTGTTATGAAGATGCCCAGGCAGTGGCACATGCACGTGCAAAAGCTGTTATCACAATGTCCGAGGCTACGGCACTCCATTTGCCCGACAGTGCAGCAATCAGTGGCGAGGATAGCTACGAACCGCGCCCTGTAGAGCCTGGCAGGATTCTAAAAGTGTTACAATCTGATCTGACAACAAGAAAGATGCACAAACCACGAAATGGCTTCGCAAATAAAACCAGGTAAGACAGAAGAAGAAAGTTAATTTTCTAGAGAGAAAAATATTGGTAACACTCACTCATGATTTTGAATTATCTTCTTCTTCTTCTTCTTCTTCTTCTTCTTCTTCTCTGTGCCCTGTCCTTTCAGGACGTAGGCGATCATGGTTCTCCACGTCTCCTTATCCCTTGTGGCTCCCAGTATGCTTGCTCCTGTTACTCCTGGCAACCCCCGTTCCGTCATCCACCTGATCAGGTCCTGCAAGTATGTTATCCGCTGCCTTCCTCTGTCTTTCTTGCCTTCTATCTGACCAGTCAGTATCAGTTCTCCAGGCTCTCCTTCCTCATTGCGTGTCCCATAAACTTCAGTTGTCTCTTCCTGAGGCTCAGTATTAATTTCCTTTTCGTTGCCATTCTTTCCAACACCTCCTCGTTGCTTGCATGCTCGGTCCACGATATCCGCAGCATCCTTCTGTAGAACCACATTTCCGCTGCTTCCAGTTTTGTCCTCATTTTCGATGATATTGTCCAGCATTCATTGCCGTATTGAAGAACTGACATCACATAGCAATCCAGCACTCTCTTCTTTGTTTCTAGTGAAATTCTTCTGTGTGTCAGCACTTTACGCAGCTTCTGGAACGCGTCCTTTGCCGTGCCAATTCGTCTTCGGATCTCTGTGTCGCCCTTTCCATCTCCTGTTAGAACACTCTAGGTATTTAAATTTTTGCACCTGCTTTATTCTGGTATCCCCCACCTCTATTTGGCATTTTGGGTTGCACCTTTTGCTGATGACCATGCATTCAGTTTTCTTAAAGTTTATTTGTAGACCTTTTTTGTCACTCTCTATCGCTACCTTCTGTAGGAGGTCTTGTAGTTTCCTTTCCGTGTTAATTCCAAGTTGGCAGAATGTGTTTCACTTAGAGAAATTTTGTTTTCAAAATAGATAATGTAATGACCATCAATTAATCGTTTTAGAGCACACCTGTATGCCAGGGCGAGGCTAGCCACACGTTATTGCAGACGCCTACACAACCCAAATAACACATCAGTGTTTCATACTGCAATTATGCTGAGCGGACATTAGATACAGTTTCTGGGAGAGAGCACATAATCTGGAGTGATCAATTTCTTCAAATACGCTAATACGCTCAAACCCTCGGTCACGGAACTAGATTAGCCCGTAATTTGAACTCGGCTCGCCGATTCTACGACAAGCGCCGATAACCGTTAGGCTACTCCGATGCCGTAACAGTCTATTAAGAATATAGTTACTAGAAGAAAAGAGAGAGAGACAGAGAGACAGAGAGACAGAGACAAGCATCGACGTGGTTGAGCTTTCATACATTTTCTTCTGATCGCTAACAACAAGAAGTCCCCTCAATGGACATAGCAACCATAGTGAGCTTCGAACCCGGAAGTCATAGTCAGAAAACGAATGTTCCGCAACGCACCCATATTACAAAAGGTATAAGGAAGCTAAGATATGATGGCGAGAAAGTGACTAAAGCCGAGATGCCCTACCAGGTACAATAACGTTGCAGATTCTTCTTTCGATATTTATCAAGAATCGCTAAATATATAGCAGGATTACCAGTATAGATGTGGCGGCAATATTCAATTCCTGGATGAATGGTAAACTTATAAATGTGGAAAATAGATTCTAGGAGGAAAATTGTCAAGTATATGAGAGTGAACCAATTTTCCAAGCAGTAGATCTAGCAATTTCTACAGGAAGGAATCGCAATGAGTCACTCTCATGGAGATTAATATCAGCCATGTTGATGGAAAGCAAAAAGGCTTATTTAAGGAGATTAACCCTCTAGGGCCATTCGTATCATATTTGATACAGTATTTCCCTATAAGGAAACATTTGGTATTTCCCTATAAGGAAACCTTTGGTATTCATTGACTGAGCAGTCAGTACTGCTTTCATTTGAAATTTATAAAATATTTCTCTTAAAAAATTTTTCAGGAAAATATTTCTTTCAAGGCTTGTTTTCATACTGTATCAAATATGATACGAATGGCCCTAGAGGGTTAAAAGTTAGCAGTTTCGTTTTGGGGGCGTTAAAATGAACAAGACATTCATTGTCCCAATTAACAACAGATCGTAGGTCATTTTTTTTAGACCGTTGTTGAAAAGAATCACGCACGTAGGTTCAAGGATAGATCCCTGGGGAAGCAACTGCATTAATGCAAAAGATCTAGAAGAGTGGCCATTCAAGATAAATTTTATTTCGTGATTTGATAACAAAAATTGAATAAGTTCAAAAGTTTACCTAAAATAGCACAACCTTTCAACTTGTAAAGAAGAACTGAATGTCGAACCCTGTCAAATGTCTTGATAGATAGATAGATAGATAGATAGATAGATAGAATTGCACAATCCCATTCACTCAGTCAGTCAGTTAAGTGTCATACGTGATACACGCTTGGGCGATCATGTCTCGAAAGAGACATGACTGACTGGGCAGAAGATTATCCCGCAGTAGGTTGCTATTGCTTTCTGCGGTAGACTGGTTGCCGACCAAGGCTATAGAACCCAATCTGTCCTGCTATTTAACCCATAACTGGAAGGAAAAGACGGATTAATACCTTTCCCAAGGGTATTGCGCGTAAGTGAATACAATGGATTCAACTGGAATTCGATCTCGGCTCACCGGCTTCTCGTTCCGAGCCGATATCCACTGTACCACAACGCACAACCCATTCACTACTTGTCAAAAAGTTTTCTTGTTTCCATTAAACAGATGTGATTTTTTGACTTGGATAATATAATCTAAATGCACGTCAAAGTCCAGGAGTATTTTTTATTCTCTATAGCAGCCTTTGATTTATCTGGATACGCTTTTTGACATGGTCGAACGAAAGTATTTTGCACAATTCACAGTATATATCTGTTCCTACTCGGTCGGTTTCTTAAAAGTTCCTTTTGAGCCGATTTGCTGCTTTTACTTATGTGGTTTAATTTTTCATCTGTTACTTTAGAAAAAGAAAATTTACACTTTTCTTGCGTTTTGATGTTCTTGGTGCCTTTATTCTAGGACCAGTCAGTCAGTTAAGTGCCATACGTGAAACACGCTTGGGCGATCATGTCTCGAAAGAGACATGGCTGACTGGGCTGGTGATTATCTAGCAGTAGGTTGCCATTGCTTTCTGCGGTAGACTGATTGTTTGAAATAAAAGTTTTGCTTTTTAAGTGTCCTCGGCGTAACCATCACCATGACTGTAATACTGTCTACTTACCTTTTAAATTCTCCGTGAAGACTTCTCTTTTCCCACTTTCCATTCCTTGTTACCTTCCTTTATTTTTTCACCATCTTTTAAGCTCTTGCTACGCTACTTCCGATAGATAGATAGATAGATAGATAGATAGATAGATACATCGATAGATAGATAGTGAACATGTTTAGATAGATAGATAGATAGATAGATAGATAGATAGATAGATAGATAGATAGATAGATATTTTTACCACTTTACAATGCGGATACCCAATTTTTACTATTTTAGCCCTCTTCCTTGGGAAATTAGAAAAGTAATGTATTGCGTTAGAGTGAGGGGTGGGGTAGTGCTAGTATTAGGGTTAGGGTTATGGATAGAGTTAGAAATATATTGTTATTATTAATATTGTTGTTATTGTTGTTATTGTTGTTTATCTTACAGTTGTATCTGTCATGCAAAACAGTCGGCATTTCATTCGAATAAGTTCACGTCACGAATATTTTTCTCTATTTTTCTGACATTGAAAGAAGAAGAATGTGCATTTCAGTATGGGAATATCTAAACTCAGTGAAGTGCCATCCGTGATACACGCTTGGGCAATAATATCTCGGAAGAGACATGACTGACTGAGCAGAATATTTTCCTGCAATGTGATAGACTAGTTGCCAACCAAGGCTATAGAACCCAATCTGCCCTGCTATTTAACCCATAGCTGGAGGGAGAAGTGACATAGTAATACCTTTCGCACAGATATTTGTGCTTAAGTGAATGCAACGAATTCAACTGGAATTCGAACTCAGCCCTCCGATATCCATTGCACCACGACGCACATCCATATCTACACTAATAAGGCAAAAATTAACTTTCGAGAATAAAATATCAATTTATTTGTCTCTTAAGCATATTTTCTATTGACGCACGCACGCACACACATACAGAGAGAGAAAGAGAGAGAGAGAGAGAGAGAGAGAGAGGAAAAGAAGAGAGGGAGAAAGATGTGCCGGCGGATAGCGGCTTGGAATGAAAAACCGGAGAACTTAGTTCGAATTTCAGTTGAGTTCTTTAGATTCACTTATGTTCAAATAACCTTAGAAAAGGTATAAATTTATATAGTTGTCTCCCCCTAGCTGTGGCTAGTGCAGACCGGAGTCTTTAGCTTTGTTTGAAAACCAGTCTAAGAGAAAGACAACCTTGAATTCAAAACCCTCGTTCTATAACCCGATTTTTTCGATTATCGATTTTCGATATTTAACGGGGGTACCTCGACACAAAACATAGCTAAGAACATTCGCAGACGCTTATAGTACAACTGTGTAAATTTTCAAGAAAATTGGTTCAGCCGTTTCGGAGTCTATAGGTAACGGGGACACACACACACACACACACACACATAGACAAAGTTCCATTTATAAATAAGTTTAGATAGATAGATAGATAGATAGATAGATAGATAGATAGATAGATAGATATGTGTGAGTGTGTATATAAGTATAAATTTGTATATAAAAATATATATAAGTATATGTGTGTGCTACTGTGCATATATATATATATATATATATATATATATGAACGGTGGGTTTTACTCTGTTCTTTTATTTCCTTATAATGTGTGTGTGTGTGTGTGTGTGTGTGTGTGTGTGTGTGTGTGTGTGTGTGTAAATATATATATATATATGTGTGTGTGTGCGTGGTGTGTGGTAGGGTGCGTGTACGCAGTACATATGCCGATTGTTGTCTCGTCAAATATATCTTTATCGGTAATACAAACGTCATATAATGCCTCTGAAACAGATGTTGTGTGTAACTCGAGATGCAAGATATACTATTGCAGAAACAAACCAACATGAATTAGAAAAGTGCGTGCGAACTGAAAGAGAAAATGGATGGAAAACATGACTGTGACATCAACATAAATTTTGATATTATTTTATATAATAGGAAAAAAATTCCCAAAATCTTAGCAGTGGGAGGAGTCCAAACATTGGAGAACTCAAGTTAGACATTTATTATCTAGGTTAAGTTTTGGGTTTCTTGATGCGCAAGTAATGGAAGGGATATTGGTACGAAACGTGGAATCGGCGATCCGAGTTCGAATTCCGGGATAGTCAGTTGCATTCATTTTCGCATAGATGCTTTTGGGTAAGGTATGGAGTCCCCTTTTTTCCTCACCCCGTTTATGAGTTAAATGCCAGATTCTACTGGACTCTCTAACCTTGTGCAACAACCTACGTGAAATAGTAAAAATATCAGGATTCCACACCTCAAGCATTGCTTGACAGCCAGTGTAAGAGTCAGTCAGTTAAGTGCCATACGTGAAACACGCTTGGGCGATCATGTCTCGAAAGAGGCATGACTGACTGGGCAGAAGATTATCCCGCAGTAGCTTGCCATTGCTTTCTGCGGTAGACTGGTTGCCAGCCAAGGCTATAGAACCCAATCTGTCCTGTTATTTAACCCATAACTGGAAGGAAGAGACGGATTAATACCTTTCCTAAGGGTATTTGCGCGTAAGTGAATGCAATGAATTCAACTGGACTTCGAACTCGGCACCCCGAGTAGAAGATCTAAATTCAAAATCGTGGAAAAAGCTACAAAGAGTGCAATTACCATTCAATAATTAAAAGGGAAACGATGCTCAAGAAGACTATAAATTGTTAGATTTTGAGGATATGACATTTTAACCACTTATTATATATTATTACAACTGATAATTATTATAATTATGATAATTATTATTATTGTCATATTTAAGATATGTCATTTTTAACGTCTTTTTGGGAAATTCTTTTTTCGTCTATGTATCGTTTGAATATCCAAAGATATATCAGCATATCTCATGTGCACACCTAATTTTCTTTTTTATCAACTTTAGCGCCACCGGTTGTTATGCACTGATCTCTTTAAGGCATTCACATTAATCGTCCATCACTTTTACGTGTGAGTAACGACGATGTTTTAAGGAAAATAACGACTACAAAGAAAACTCATACTTACAACCTGAAAGAAACAGTTGAAATTTCTAGGACACATAATGAGGAAAGAGGGATTAGAAAATTTGACACGCACAGAACATATTTTCACAAGCAAAACAGACTGAAAGTTTGTGTGTACACATGACCGAACAAAGTCAAAGAGGGATGGTAAAGTGTCAAAGCTAACTTAGCGCAAAAAAAAAACATACAGGAAGTTGTGAAGAGCCATGATAGCTCACGTTCTGAAGGGACACGGCACACTAAAGATAGAACAGGTGGCGCATTTACTTCAAATCTCAATTGTTAACTTCTTTAATTCACGAGTGTTCAAGTGTGGGGTGATGATTAGCGAACCAGTTTGGTTATCATTACTCCCGTAACTAGAGAATCCGATCCTCACTAGGTGCCTCGTTGTTTTGGCCTTGTTTCAAACATCATATTAAGTGACCCGTTTGCAACTGACTCATTGTTCTGGCTCCTGATTCTGCTACCCTCGTAAAAATTTTGCTACTTAATTTTTGATTGTCAGGTGGAATCATGGCATATTCATTACTCCCACGGAGCACCACTAATCTTTAACAAAACTGACGTTATTCCCCTCTCATGAGGGAACATTATTCCTTGCATTATATACAAAGTCGAGCTGAAAACGTCCGACCCACTTCCCAAAATCTGACCAAGCGTCATATTTTGCGGGGACAGGTTCTTTGGGTGGGCTGGAGAGAGAGAGGGGGAGAAAGAGAGAGAAAGGGAAGGACATATGAATCAACACGATGTCCTCACTGTTTATATCTAGAAGCCCTCTATCTTCGATAATGTGCTCCTCCCCGCCATAAATATTGCCCGAGTGGCTAACGTAAACAGAAATATTACAATGTATATGGTAAAATGTTATTTCATGCTATTCGGACTAATATTGTAGATGGACAATAATTTTAAGCGTTATCATGATGGAATAGTATTGCTTATCTCTTAACTAATTGGGGACGTCTTCTCTCAAGTGTTACCTTCAGTTAGTTTAATTTGGAAGCAATACTTTTTGGGAACAATCGTGTAGTTCTTTGGAAAGAGCGCATCGGAAAGAATACTCTTCTTCTCATTCAAATATATTCGTAGTACTTTCTTCTTTCAGTGAAAACCAACCTTTGGTAAAATTAATGGTTGTTCATTTTACGTTTCTCGCAATCAACACATTTAAATAAGGTCTAGATGTGCGTTGTGGTGCATTGGATATCGGCTCGGAACGAGAAATCGGAGAGCCGAGTTCGAATTCCAGCCGAATTCATTGCATTCACTTACGCGCAAATATTCTTCCTTCCAGTTATGGGTTAAATAACAGGACAGATTGGGTTCTATAGTCTTGGTCGGCAACCAGTCTACCGCAGAAAGCAATGGCAACCTACTGCGGAATAATCTTCTGCCCAGTCAGTCATGTCTCTTTCGAGACGTGATCGTCCAAGCGTGTCTCACGTATGGCACTTGACTGACTAGTATTTTTTTAGTTAACTCACCTGGAAATCATACGTCAAAGCGATTAACATAACCAATCTGTTTATATATATATATATATATATATATATATATATATTCGTTTCACCCCAAGCAAGGCAAGAATGGCATTGGTGCGCAGGGGGTTACAGTGAAAGAATGAAAAGGTATAGGGGATAGTGAAGAAAAGGTAAGAGATGGATGGGAATCAAGTAGATAAAAGATGGCAATTGACGTTGCGTTTAAATTTTTAGAGATTGTAGCTATCAGGGAAGCATGCAAATGGAGATCAGTTAAACAAACAAGAAGTGCAAGAAAAAAAAACTGTTACAGTAGGAGAAGTGATTACATTTAACTAGTTCGACGGTAAAAGGGTGGGACCTTAATGCCAATCTAGTAGCACAAGTAAATACATATGGTCGAGGTGCCAGGGGGAAAGCACATCAGAGGAGTTGCCATGAAAATACTTGTAGAAAAGACAGAGGAACGCCACATCACATCTGTGGGAAAATTACTAAAGGCGGACTGCCAAGTCAGGATCGATTATATTGCAGATCCTCCTTTCGATTTAGTCGGGAATCTCAAGATGATTAGCAGGAAGCATCCAACCAGATATGGCAACAGTATTAAATGCACGGAAAAATGGTAGATTTATAAATGTGCAAAATGAATTCTGATGAGAAAAACTTTCTGGCCCGATACAGTCAACCAAACTTTCTAGCAGTAAATGCAGCTATAGATTTAATGTAGTCACTTCATTTGAGATAGTGAGGCCAAGGAGGCGCAATACATTGCTCTCTAGAAGATTCGCTTCATCCATTCTGACGATACCTACCCTGTACCTGTATCTTTTTCGGCATTCACCCTGATCGGGTTGAACCGGCTTCCTCCTAAGAAGAAAGATTCGTTGGGATTTGTGTAAGGGCAGGGTCCCAAGTCCTACCCTGCATAGATCACAGGCATTTTTTTTTAATTACCCTGCAACAGGTTGCCAATACCTGCTGCGGTAGACTGTTTGCCAGCCAAGGTTGACGATAGGCAGGACTGTTTATCGATGGTGGTTAAAAGAGAGCAACTTCAATTTAGGGACATTAAAAATGTTGCAAATGATTTGATATTTTGATATTTTAAGGCTGTTGTGCAATATTGATTGATTGCTATCAGCCTCGCCATACCTACCAGTTCATACAAAATCTCTCCACGGAAATTCGCAAACTCCTTTTTCGATCATTCACAGTACTTTCTCCCTAAACTGGACAAAACTGTTTTTTTTTTCTGGTTGTCCCATTTGTACTGTAAAATTTTTAAAAAAGCACAAGAATATTGTTTGTTTTCTTCTGCAACTTTAAAATCATTTAGCAGAAATACGCTAATTTTTATCATTTTCTAAATGCATGTTAATATAATATCGATTACAATAGAACAAAAAGCGATCTTTTTATTAATGAAACAACTTAAAATCAAACGTTCTTTATGCGATCTAACGAGAAAAACCGAAGAAACTTTTTGGTTACCCATCATCAACGCAATTGTGATCATTATCATTCATACTGTTACTTTCATAATTTATAAACTTTTATTTGCCATGTGCCTTCATGGCATCGATGTCATGGCTCTCTACAACTTCCTACTTGTTTTAACTCTGAGTAATGTTTATCTTTTTACTGTACCACTCATTCTCTTTTCTGTTTTCCATTTAGACAAACTCATTATTCGCTGTTCCTCTCTGTCCTTCTTGCCTTTAATATGTCTTGTAGGTGTTAAATTCTTCGATCCTTCTTTCCTCATTATATTACAACTGTTTACTTTTTATTCTAAGCAAAAGTGAACATTTTGTTTCCGTTTTCCTTAAAACTTTTTCATTGCACACATACTCTGTTCATGGTATTCTCAGCATCCTTCTGTAGAACAACATATATGTTGCCTCAAATCCCTTTTTCACCTGTGAGGTGTATTAATTTCATATAACAGTTGAAACCTTATCTATGTTTCCAACGAAATTTTCCTGTTTCTTAAGATTTTGCTTAGTTTTCGAAGATATCTTTCCCAGTTTCAATGCGCCTTTGGATTTCGGTGTCATATTTTCCGTCTTCTGTTATAACATTTTCTTCAAACACTGCTTGATTTTGGTACCTCTAATTTGTAGCTCGTATCTTGGGCTTTCATTCTTGCTAACAATGATACGTTTTCTCTTCTTACAATTGTTACTTGTAGATGGTTAGTCTTTTTTTCTCGCTTTCAGTTACTACCCTGTCTAGAAATAATTACAACTTCCTTTCCGTGTCTGTCATTATTGATTTTGTTTAGCGGCATATCAACCTCTATGGCTTATTTAATGCCGACATCTGAATATTTGTACGTAATTTTATGCTCTCAGAGAAAAGGTATATATATATATATATATATATATATATATATATACATATATATATATGTGTGTGTGTGTGTGTGTGTGTGTGTGTGTGTGTGTACTAGCAGAATAGCCCGGCGTTGCTCGGGTGTAATGAAAGCTTTAAAACTAATCCATGGTTCTGGAGCTCAGACTCTTTGGACGTTGGCACGAAAGACTAAAAAGCAGTAGTTGTTTCCAGTTAAAGCGAAACCATAGACTGAAAGAAAAATGAATGGATGTAAGTCAAATTTTGATTTCCTGGTATCGATATCAAATAAGTCTTTTTCGTCGTAAACTGAGTTTTGAAGGCTAAATCAGTCCTCTGAGTAAATGGCATCATGGCTGAGACTAAGAACTACAATTATACCTACTTAGAGCCAAACCCAAAGCAAAAACTCTGAAAAAAATACAGACATACAGGCAGATAAACAAACACACATACCTTTTATCTTGCCTTTTATATATATGTATTGTCAATTTTCTGCACTAGTGTAAGAACTGCAACCTTGAAACTTCTGAATATCGTTTCTTATGTTTTTGTCTATGAGTGTATCAAATTTGATTAAAATTGAACCATTCCTTCTATAACCCGATTTTTTCGATTATCGATTTTCGATATTTATCGGGGGTACCTCTACACAAAATTTAGCTAAGAATACTCGCAGACGCTTATAGTACAACTGTGTAAATTTTCAAGAAAATCGATTCAGCCGTTTCGGAGTCTATAGGTAACGGACACACACACACACATACGCAGACAAAGTTCCATTTATATATATATATATATATATATATATATATATATATATATATATATATATATATATTGTAGAACGTAAAATGTATTGTTAGTAATTTTACTACAAATGTATTTTTATATTTTTTAGTGTTGCATTGATTGTCAATTTTGCTATAAATATCTATTGTTGCTTATTTTATTATAACAAAAAAATACTGTTGATTTTTGTTTGGTTAGTTCACTATTTACCCATAGTTGGAAGCGTAACAGGTATTAACACTCCTGGTCAGGGAGTAACAACAGTCAAAAAGTGGTTCCCCGTTCTTCAAAATCTTCAACCTATCGATCAGAGGCATTGTTGCCGGATGTAGTTTGTCTTTATATCCAGAGCGAGTGTCTGTCATTAGCATGGTGTCATCTTCGTAAATAATACTGTTACGATTTTGCCTACTAAATATAAATTTTTTTCTTAGCATTGCCTCGTTATAAAAGTTAAATACATTCGATGAGAATATGCATCAAATTTTTATGCCTTTTTTAAAATTTATTTTTGTTCAATTCGTTTTCTCCCCATATGATGGGATTTTCTTCCCAGTAAATATTCTGAAATCAAAATACTGTTTACACGTGTGGCCTCTTGACATATTATAGCAAACAAAAACATAGACAGAAGAATCGAATACAAATAAATGTTATTTCTTGCCATTTTTGACTTTGTCTTCTTTCTAATGCAAGTATTTTGCAAATACATAACCTATCAACATCACAAGCATAGCTGAAGCGACTAAATAAATGCACCGTTTGGTATACACTAATGGTTCTTAACTTTTTTTTACCAATGTACTCCTTTGCCCTTAAATTTTTGAATCTCCATAACCATTCGATGAAAAATAAGCTTATTTGTTTTTTGTCTTTTATAAATAGATAAATTTAGAAACTGTATTACAGAAATAGGAAATGTATATGCGTAGTTTAAAGTAAAAATAATTTAATGAAATTAGACTTGTATTTAACAAAGTAATTCAATAGAACATTTATATAGGCTAGTAAAATAATAAACAAAACAAACCATTTTAAAATGAATCCCTATGGACCTCCAGTAATGTTACAAGAACATTGGTTGAGAACCACTAACCTACACTGAAGGGATTTAGGATAATCTAAAAGAATTAAGTCTTCCATTTAACTTAGTTAAAAGTATGTTGATAAGAGTTTATAAAAAACAATTTTTCCGTGATGCCAATGCATGTGACTTATTTCAACATTAAAATGTTCTGAGAATTATAATGATCGAAAACTCACGTGAATATGGTATGAGATTCAAATGTGTGTGTGTGGGGGTGAATAACTGCATGACCTCAAAATTGAATATTCAGACGCTATTTAATTTAAGCATAAAGAAAGAGTAATGACTGAAATAACTAGACCAGAACAGGCTGCAAAAATATCAGAAGAGACTGTTAGATAGCTAACAACCCAGCTAGCTAGCTAGCTAGCTAGCTAGATAGATAGATATGAATAGCCGTTGATAGATAGATAGGTAGATAGATAGATAGATAGATAGATAGATAGATAGATAGATAGATAGATAGATAGATAGATAGGGGCACCTCCAGGTGGAGTAATGGTTAGCAACGCTTGTCTTGCTAGAATAATTATCATTGTGCAGTGAGTCTGATCCTCACTGGGTGTCCCATAATTTCGGCCTTGTGCCAGATCTATGCTGTGCTTAAAAAATTACTATAGATAGATAGACAGACAGACAGATATAAATAGATGTTTCGTTTTAGTCAATTAAGTTACGCAATGTTGGTTTCAGTAAGAAGTGATATCACTTACATAAGCTCCATGTGAGGTCCTGACCTAAAACCATGCAAAACACAATCTCTTATTTATACTTCGTTCCTTCCCACTGTTTCCCCGAAAAGACTTTGCATTGTTCGATGACTAAAATTGTCTCTGGGAAAAGTTAAATTGAAGATTTTATCGAAAAACATCTTCAACAAGTCCTACAAACTGCTGGATATTATTCATTTTCATTGGTTCTACGATTTTAGTCCAACTGCAAGAAATAAATGGCTTGATATTCAATTATAAAAGCTGATAATATAGAATAGAATGTAAACTCGTAGACGAAATCGAAATCCAAACGAAGCCAGAAATAATTTTTTAACCTGTTTAGACTTTGAACAATATTTTAATTGCCAGTATCGTAATTCATGTGAATCTTTGTTCAAGAATGTGAGCTGAAGTTTCGGACGGATCAATAAAATGCGGATATTACGATGAAGCGATATTTAACGCTGAAATTTAAATGGCTACACTTGTTTGAACATTGAAAAAAAAAACCCCAAAAAACAATGATAAAATATTCGAAATAAAACGTCTATGTTTGAATAAAAACGTAGAAAAAATCGGATGTTTGTTCAAATTTTGGGGAAGTGGAGCGACACGATAAGATTTCGGTACTCCTTTGAATAGTAAGATAGATTTTTGTCTGACACAAGACCACATCATCTGAGAATTGAAATCGCTGTAAAACCAACACTAGCTTGCCAGCCATCGCTCCACGGTGTGAGTAAGAGAGAGAAAGAGAGAGCACACGGGATGTAATAGCATCAGTTTTTGAGTACTTCTTTATTAGATTGCGGTATATTTGTCATATACTATACTATACTATACTATACTATACTATACTATACTATACTCTACGTAGATATTGCAGATTTTGCAAGAATACAAACGTGTTCAGAAGTATATATTATATCAATTGTCCAATTCTACTTATCTTGTTTGTTTGTTTGTTTTTAGCGGCATATCAACTCTTTAATGGTCATTTAATATCGAAATTTAATTTTCTTTGGCACATTAATAATTTTTTTGACAAATATATTGCTGTTTTTTATTTACTTATTTTTACAAAAATGTATTGCTGGCAATATTTTTTACTGTGAAAATGCATTACTGGTATTTTTACTATAACACTTTTTATACTTTCATCGTGTTTTGATTCCAGTTTGGGGTTAACTATTTGCTCATAGCTGGGACCCTAGCAAGTGTTACCACTCCGGGTCGGGGTAGAACTAGGGACAACAGTAATTAAGAGGTGGTTCTACGCTCCTCACAACCTCCAATCTCCCAATCAGAAGCCTTGATGCTGGATATAGTTTATCTATTTATCCTGAAGATGATTATAAATATTATATATAAAATACAGTGTTTACAATAAATAAATGTAATAATGACTGTGAATCATTCAAGTATGAAAAGAAGAAAGAGGTGAAAAGAAAGTAAGACAGAGCAAGTAAAAGAGCGAAAGAAAGAAAGAAAGACTAAGAGAACGAGTGAAGAGAAAACGCTTTTTTTTACTATTCGATTTTTTCTTCTAGAATTTTCAAAGGAATAAATTTTCTTTGTTTTCATTTTCAGGTTCTTAAAGTGTTTCAGTGAGAGCAATGACGTCTTACTTATTCCATACTCCTCGACTAGCGGTTTCTGTGAACTTCCGTTGGATGGACCGGACAGTTGCAAATTCGCTACCATGAAAGATGTAATGAATAGGCAAAACTTCCCATTCCGCATGTACCTAGTTTGCGGTAATCTACCCCCAATTCTAGACTCCTTCACTGGAATGATGATGGCTCACAGTGTTATCAGCGAATCTACTGTTATGGCGTGTACTATTAGCATCAGTGATCCATTACTTCTAGAGCTCAAAATGTCGTCCCCTGTACGTTTTTATTTGGCCTTGAACGACTTTGATATTCAGCAACGCGAGGAGTACCTCGAGTCATTGCATTTATGTAAGACAAGTGCTGATGAATACCTCCAAAATATGAAGGTTGCTTTTCGGGTGTCACCAATGCTTTCCGCCTCTGACGAAGAAGAGTGGCGAAAGCACTCAGGGAATGATTGGGAAATGCCGACGCCTACTGCTCCAAGGAGGAACAAGCAAGCGACACACACACGAATTTTGTCGAATTTTGACAAGGAGGACGGGGACTGGCCCTTTGCAGATTCGTCCTCTCAGAGTACCGATACAACATCGGTAAAAGATGAATCACTGAAAGAAGAACCATTAAAAGAGAGAAATGTCTATGAAACGTTCATTTGACTGACAAGAAAAAAATAAAGAATAAATATAAAATCATAGAGAATGGATCATTTCTTAAATTGTCTTTATTGTTTTTTCGATCAATTTTATTTTCCGTCAAACATTTACACAAAATAAATAAAATCACAGAAACACATTCAAGGAGTAAATGGGTCACACTGACCAGCTTTTCGTCTGAGTTGTTATTCTGCATTATAAAATACTTGTCTAAAATGATGGGATTTTTTCTTGTTTATTTTATTCACTGCATTATTTCCGTAATGTTTCTTATAATTCTGCATTTATTCACATTCTGGGGAGTTTGAACTTCTTTTTATGTATTGTGTCCCTTCTCTAAATTAGACTGATCAACTTATGATTCAAATTCTTTCTCCTCAAAAAATTCATTTATAAGGTTCAATCAAGAAACTCCTCCATTCCGCCACTTTCTCTTTTACCAATGAGTATCTTTATTTCAGTGCGACGAAAGTGAGAGGATGGATTTTAATCAAATTATTTGAGAACTTCAAATTTTACAAATAAAAATTATGTACGTTTGGGATGAAGATCTTGTATCACCCTTTTTAATTTTGTTTTTAATCGATACAAGGCGATATTATCACTAAAAAGAAGGCTGGAAGAAAATTAGAAATACGTTCGCAAGAAAAAAGGACAGTAAAATGACTAAAGAGATTCATTCAGGAAAGCAAAAGATGGTAACTTATGTTGCACTTCAGCTTTTGAAGATCGTATGTGACAGGGGAGTAAGAAATCGAAAGAGAGTTCCACAGGCGAGTAATGCAGAAAAAGAAACTATTAGAATAGAACTTACGGTTACATCGAGCTGTTGCAATAGTAAAACGATGAGACCTAATTGCCAATCTAGTAATTCATGCACTCAAGGGATAAAGAAGGAAAGCTGACAACGCATGTTAGGCGACGTCTTCAAGGGTGAAGGAGAGGCACGAGGCAGCAGAAATGTTGTTCTACAGGAGCTTTCTTAGGATGCCATGGACCGAGCATGTGAGAAACGACGAGGTGTTGAAGAGAATGCAAACCAGAAGAAAACTTATACTTAACATCAGGAAGAGACAGATGAGGTTCATGGGATACGTAATGAGGGTTCGGAGAATTTGATACTCACAGGACGGATAGAGGGAAAGAGAAACAGGGAGAAGCAGCGCGTGACATATTTGATGGGCTTGAGCAAATGGATGGCAGAACGGGGTTAGGAAAAGATAACAAGAGGAAAAATATTAAGAGCGACAAGGTATAGGGACTAATGGAACTTCATGATCGCCTGCGTCCTAAAAGGACACGCCACATGAAAAGAAGAAGAGAAAGAAAACCACAATACGACGTTCGGAAAGCGAAGCCGAGATGCCAGATCAAAACCGATAACTTTACATGCTCTTTTTTTGCATTTTATCAAGAATCTCGAGATATATAACAGCACCACCAGAACATATGTGGCAGCAATATTCAATGCACAGTCTAATGGTAGATTTATCGACGTGCAAATTGGATTCTGGCAAAACATTACCTGACACTTCACACTGGAAAATTTTTTTCTAGTAGTAGTCCTAGTATTTGATTCAATATAATTATTACACTTTATAACGATGTCTTGGGTTGCCGTGGGATTGTTGTTGGCTGAGCGGTGTTCACCGCTCGTAGTCTTGAGTCGTCAGTACGTGTGGTTAACAATACATAGGTCAAGAAATGAGGCCTGAGTTGCTAGTCGTGACTGCACTGGATGGATAATTTTTTTGTCGTAGTCGAGTAGCGTAGACTGTGCTAACTATTGAATGTGGTTCGCTCCGTTTAACTGGCGTGTAGACTACGTTAGCAGTAGGCGGTTGATCCAGTATGGTTCCTACGATGGAGGTCGCTGTCGCGTCGATCTGTACTGATCGCTGGAAGTTGCTACCTCGGGTTGGTGCCTATCTCGTGAAAATAGACTTTCCTGCTCTGAAAAGGGCAGTTGTGGTGACTAGAAGAAAAGACGTGTTGGTTGTCCTGAAAAGGACAGTTGAGATAGAAGTGGTAGCAGGCGTCAGCAGGCATGATAGCAGGTCAGATGCATTAGCAGGCGTGGTAGCAGGTCGAAGGCTTCAGGTAACAGGTCGAAGGCATCAGCAGGGTAGTAGCAGTGATTGGAGGCGTCAGGCAGCGTCGGGTCCCTAGCATGGCATGGCGTCCTTCCTTTGCCCACTGGCTTGTTTGCTTTTAGACGGCTCCTTTTATAAGCCCCTGTGTACGTCACAGTCATTGTGAGCTTCGTTTATTTTTTTACTGAGTCATAGTCACGTGATGCAAAAACTAGAGCTTTTGAGGTGAATAGCCTGGAGCTACGATACAACCATGTTGTTGGAAAGCAAAAATAATCCTTTAAGATAATTAAAAGACAGTAGTTTCGTTTTGGAGGTGTTCAAATTTATAAGCCATTTCTTACTCCAGATAACAGCTAACTGAAGGTCATCTTCAAGATTAACACATCGAAATGTGACCTAAAGAAACGACGAAAACCATATTGTTAGTCTAAAACAAGATCGTGAGAAGTGAGATGCTTATTCAATTTGGAGATGATTAAAGCCTCTAGTATTTTGCCAAAAAGAGATAAAAGACTAATAGGACGATGATTCGAGGGATCAGAAGGTTCGCCAGAGTTATTAAAAAGGGACTAGAGAAAATAATTTCCAACAAGATGGAAAACAAAAAGCAGCAAGGCATTTGTTTAGAAAGAACAACTAATTCAGTAGCACATTTCTTTAGGATAATTGAAGTGATGCCTTTAATTCTGCATGACTTGTGGGGATCTAGTTTGGAGATAACAGCGGAAACCATAGATAGTTATATGGATATCAAACAATAGAGATTCCTTTCAGGCAAAGATATTCCAGATGATCCAAGATTGAAATTGGAAGAGAATTTATGGACCAAGTATTTTGCTTTATCAGAAGTAGATGACAACACTTCAAATGTGTTGTGTCTCTTTCAGACGAGACCGATCATGGCTCTCCACAATATTCTACTAGTTTTCTCTAAGTAACGTGTATATCTGTACTATTTCTCCCAATCTTTGTTCTGCCGTCAATTTACAGTATACTACTCGATGCTTCCCCCCTGTCACTCTTGTCTTCACTATGTCTTGTGGATTTCAATTTCTCCAAGTGTTCTTTCCTCATTATGTATCCAAGAAGTTTCAACTGTCTCATTCTGATTTTAAAGTTTTTTTCGTTAAAATTCTGCTTAAAACTTCCACGTGTTCTTTTGCGGCGTCATTGTTGCCGCTTCTCTTCAACTAAACAGAAATTGTTTAGCACGCACTGTCATATAGAAAGACTGATATTATAAAGCTATCAGTAGATAATTCTTTTCTTTGTTTCTAATTGAAATGAAACGTTTTTCTCAAAACGATCTAATCTATTACTGTAAACATCAACGCAGTAAAGCTTTGAAGTGAGGAGATAACTGAAACTTGTGAATTTTGGTTGAAAAGTAAGTGAAAAGTATCAAGAGTCGCAAAGAAATAATGATGTCCTCTGAACTCATCGGGTTAAATGTCTATTGAAATATAAAGAAATTCATTAGAGAATTCGTTTTTCTATATTATCAGATGTGTGTCTCTTGAGACATCAAGTTCAAAAGAAAGTATTCGATATTAGCATAAAGAAACGCCGACCGAAAGCCAAACTTCAAAGATCTGCATATGAGTTGTAATAAGGTTTAATGTTTCTATCTTCATATGGTTCTATGAATGTTTCATGGCATATGGTTTCCTCCTTGATAAAAAATCAATAGAAAAAAAATGAAGTCCCAATCATACACATAGATCATAAAAATAGTTTTCGATATTATTGACCAACGACTGTTATATTTAGTATCAACTTCAATTTTACTAATCTCGTTTGCTATTCTCTTCGCAGAGCTAATTGTAAAATATATACAATTTATATATGATTGACTTAGCAACACTATACCAGAGGAAAGAAAAAGGCATTCTATTGTTTATTTCGTCTTTTTAATTTTCTTTTTTAGTGCACTAGCGTTTAAAAGAAATAACTTGTTTAAATAGGCATTTTATTAGAATCGAAAAATATTGAATTTTTATCGATTTAAAAGGAGTGGCCTATTTATTATATCGATTCAGTATCAAACCGATCACTGACTTTTACAGAGTTATTTTACTTAGTATTTTATTTACAAATGCCGTGCCTTGAAATTGCACTTATGTCATTAATATCTGCATATTTTCTTGGGACATGTATGAATCCACTTTTTCCACCAACTAGTTGTTTAAAAAAACGAATGAATAGAAAACGGCTTTTTACCTCCATCACTAAAACATACATCCTAAAAGTTCACATGGTTTCGATCCGTTGTGTCCGATCTTCATCAGAGAGAAAAAAAATCATGAAAGAAATAAAATTTCAAAGCTTATATTTCATTGTGAAATTTCGTCCTTTTATTCCCTTTTTAAAAATTTATAAATTTTGTGCAATTTAATTAATTTTGTGCAATTTATAAATTTTGTGCACGCATACTCGCTTTTCAACTGTCAGTCAGATAAATACCGTACGTGATACACTCTTGGGCGATCATGCCTATTTTGATCCATGAATGACTAGGCTGAAGATTTTCCCGCAGTAGTTTGCCAAGGCTATTAAACCCAGTTTGTTCTGCTATTCAACTCATAACTGGAGAGAGAAGAAACGGATTAATACCTTTCCCAAAAGTATTTTCCAACTGTATACTTTCGAAATAGCGCGTATCATAGTGCGATCTCGAAACATAGTAATTTCTCATCTCGCTCGCAAGGGTTTTCTAATGAGAGTTTCACGAATATGAAGTTGTATCAAAATTAGCACACTTTAATAAATGATACTTATACAAATCATAAACAGTATGTTAACGTCACAAAACTTGATCGTTTGTCCTTGACTTAACACATGTCAAAGGATACGAAACACGATACGTGACATTCTGGCTAGAGGCAAGAACATTAAGCCACCTCGTCATTAGAACGACTGCATATCATTTCCAGACCACCATTGTTTTTCTGGTAAATTTTCGTTTTAATTCCCGTCGCTTTTACCCTTCAAACTTATCCAAAATCGCATTTTCTCTGTGCAGATGTATATGCCGAACTCAAATCAACTGTTAGTTAGTGAAGAAACTTTCCTTTTGTTGCTAAGAATGTCCATTAAAAAAAAACGAACTATATCTCGCACTTTTTTTCTCCTGTAACTCTCATGAAGTCATGCAATTAATTGCAGAATGGCGGACTGCGTAGGAGAAGAAATTTCGCCTGTTTACATCCGCTTATTTACTTCCGGTTAGGGAAGTAATGCGCTTTTTTTAAAAAAAACACGCAACTTTCTGCTGAAATTGTGTACCGAAAAAACACAAGAGCATTACTTCCTTAACCGGAAGTAAACAGGCGGATGTAAACAGGCGAAATGTCGTTATTTTACACAGTCCGTCATTCTGCAGTTAATTACATGTCTTCATGAGAGTTACGGGAGAAAAAGTACGAGATATAGTTCGTTTTTTTATGGACATTTCGATAAAAAAAAAGTTAGTTTCTTCACTAATTGACACTTGATTTCAGTTTAGCATATACATTTGCACGGAAATAATGCTATTTTGCATAAGTTTGAAGGGGAAAAGCGACGGGAATTAAAACGAAAATTTACTGTTTTTCTCTCGTCATTTATGCTGAGTCATATCAGAGGCGCAATGCACAGCCACGTGAACTCTCAAGTAAGACATTAATTCACTTCTTTTATCCATATTTACTAATGTCCATCTGATATGCAACTTGAACGCACTATTGATGCATTTAAATTCTTTAAATGTATTGGGTGTACGCTGTGGTGCAGTGGATATCGGCTTGGAACGAAAAATCGAAGAACCGAGTTCGAATTCTAGTTTAATTCGTTACATTCACTTACGTACAAAAACCCTTAGAAAATCTTTTCCCTCCAGCTATGGATCAAATAACAGGACAGATTGGGTTCTATAGCTTTGGTTGGTAACAAGTCTACTGCGGAAAGTAATGGCAACCTACTGCGGGAAAATCTTCTGCCCAGTCAATCATATCTCTTTTGAGACATGATCGCCAAAGCGTGTATCACATATGGCACTTAACTGACTGATTGAAATATATTGCGACTACAGTCAAGCAGATATAGACGTTCTTGTCTGTTTTCACCCATGAATAAAATATCACGAATATGGGTTTTCTTATATTGGTAAGATAAATTGATCCTGCATTAGTAATTCCAATACTCTAATTAAACTCAGAAAAACGTATTGTTGCACAAACGTATTCAAGAATCGGATATATTGTTAAAAAGACGTTCAATAATTAAAGAAAAGAAAAAAACTCTCAAACACAAGTTTTTACCCTCGTGACTTACGTCGATTTACGAAGTAATTAACAAGTTATAATCAGTTCGGTATGAAAGGAGGCTATCATCAATAATGGGGAAAATTACCGGAAATATATTTTAATTTTCTTCCCTTTGTTCCAATATTATAATTCAGTAAATAGCTAAGCCTGAAAAATAGAGTTTCAATAAAAAAAATCTGTGTTGCTAATAACTTTCAGTTTTCCTTTAATTTCAGTAAATTAAAAAAGCAACCTGAAAACTATATAATGTTCAGTTTGTATATCATCCTCCGAATTTAGTAATTTTTCCGGTTTTTTTTAAATATCATCAACCACATTAATCGTTGTAATTTGAGAAAACATGTTTTTAGTCACTGTTTAAAAACAAAAATGTTGAGTGAACTGACGAAATTTGATCTCTCCTAACTCAGAGCTAATTATTACGAGTCGTCAAGTCTGTATTTCGAGGAGGCTAGATTACGTCTGACCTCTATTCAATCCACCATCCGCAAAGATTTGCATTCAAAAATTCTTTTACTCTAAATACCAAATATGCTGGTGTCCCATTTTACTGAAGAATTGTTCTTCTGTACATCTGTGAAATGAGTCATTAGTCATTGCTGTAGAATGATCGTGTAAACATCATGACAAATACTTTATATATATATATATATATATATATATATATATATATATATATATATATAGATAGATAGATAGGTAGGTGTGAGTTTGTAACCCTGGGTTACGAGATAGAATCTCGTCATCAGGCAGTATTGAATGTTGGTTTTGAAAATGATTTACATTTAAATAAAAAAAATCCATCGGTTTGCTATTTATGTATGTGGGAAGATATACAATTTATGTGTGGGTTCTTTTTTATCTTCCCACATAGATAAATAGCAAACCTATGGTTTTTCATTTTCATTTTTACAACCAACATCCAACATTGCCTGACGACGAGATTCTATCTCGAAACATAGTAATTTCCATGTTGCAATGTACCTTTAATTCATAATTATATTATTACTAGCAGTTTAGCCCGGTTTCGTTTGGGTAGTTTAAGGAATAATAAGAATAAAAAAACATAAGATGAATTTGCATAGCAAATACACAACGTCCACCCTTGTCACTTTTATAGATATAGATAACAATGTAGAATGTCTCTATTCGATTAGGGTGGGAGGGGAGGGACAACATATATAGATACACATAATATAAAGTGGAGTGATCGATTCTATATTATAATCAATACATAAACTGATCCCTGACTTTGTGTGATGATAATATATATTTTTCTACCCCTAATTTTAGCTTTCTGAAAAATTTCAAAGTGTCGTTAGCGTTCTAAAATTTTGATCTATATCTGAGTGCAACTTCCGTCGAGCTAGATCACAAAATGCAGACGCTAAGTCGAATCTATTAAACAAACAAATACTTACACAACGTCCACCCTCATCACTTTTATAGATATAGATATTATGCTCTACAATATTTACTGTATTGAGCACTGTTTATATAAAAAAATAAATGTCAGGGAACTCAAAATCGTAAAACCTTGGGTCCTGTTTATATATATATATATATATATATATATATATATATATATATATATTCTAGCCATCCGCAAACAGATCTGTTTCGCTGTATCACAGCTCATCAGTACGGTTAGACTCCGATTGCTTATATATATATATATATATATATATATATATATATATATATATATATATATATGAAGAAAAAAACAAAGAGAGACAGGGGAAAGCAACGCATAACATACTTGATGGACTTGAGCAAATGGCTGGCAGAGCGGGATTTGGTCGGAAGGACAAATCGGAGAGCTGAGTTCGAATTCTGGTTGAATTCGTTGTATTCACATAAGCGCAAATACCCTTGGGAAAGGTATGAATCTTTCGTTTCTCCCTTCAGCTATGGGTTAAATAGAAGAATAGATCGGGTTCTATAGCCTTGATTAGCAACCAGTCTATCGCAGAAAGTAATGGCAACTTACTGCGGGAAAATATTCTGCTCAGTCAGTCATGTCTCTTTCAAGACATGATCGTCCAAACATGTATCACATGTGACACTTAACTGACATGATAAGTGCCACAAGTGTTTTCATTGCAACACTGGATCATATTTTCTCTTATGTGTTTTATTTTTGCTCAAAGGAATGGAGGTAAAAATTGGTTTTCTATTCTTTCGTTTATTTTATTTTATTTTATTTTTTCCCCCTTGTTTAAACAACATAAGTTATTCGGAGCTAGTTAAGTAGCCTGGTTCACTCGTAAAAACAAAAAACAAAACAAAAAAGAAAACAGAAAACATTTTCCCAGGAAATAATTTTAGACTTATTCTTTAGATCTTTTTCAAGCTGCAGCATTTGCCAGAATCGAAAAATACTGATTTTTATCAATTTAGAAAGAGTAGCCTGTTTATTCAGTGTCAAGAGTAGTCTGTTCAATTCAGTGTCAAATCGATCACTGACTTTTACAGAGTTATTGTACTTAGTATTATATTTACAAATGCTGTACCTTGAAATTGTACTTATCTCATTGATATCTGCATATTTTTATACTTTTTTACTTTATCTTAATTTTTATCTCTACAGTAAAAATGCATCCGTTTGATTGTTTTAGAACAGCAAAACGTTGTTTTGTAAAAAAAAAAATGAAAAAAAATTATTTAGCCAAATAATTTGTTGCTTAAAATATTTCCTTACAATAAAACACCTAAAAATATATATATCCGTTTGTTCATTATTCCTGGCTTACGGCCATATCACATTGAACATACCGGTTCTCGCTCGATCACCGAAGTTAAGCAACGTTGAGCCTGGTCAGTACTTAGATGGGTGACCGCTTGGGAATATCAGCGTTTAGTGATGTGCGTTGTGGTGCAGTGGATATCGGCTCGAAAAGAGAGATCCACTTGAATACTCTGCATTCACTTAAACACTGGTACCCTTGGGAAAGATATTAATCTGTCCCTTCCCTCCAGTTATGGGTTAAATAACAGGGTAGAACTTGGGGAAACCTGCCCTTAAAAACAAAATCCCAATGAATCTTGATACTCGAAAAAGAAAAGAAGTATTACTAGACACAAAACTTATATAAAAAAAAAAACAACAATAAATTGTTGAAAGAAAAAGGTATTGTTGGCAATAAATAACCCGCCGAGGTTGATATGCCATAAAGACAAAACAACCAACAAATCTTTATTTATGGAAAAGGAAAAAAAGAATTTTTGTACACAGATATTAATGACGTAGGCAATTTCAAACTTGACGTTTGCAATAACTTGGTAAAATTCAGGGATCAAATTTACCTTGTACTGATAATATAAAGAACCAAAATAAAAAAAAAACTTTTTTTTTTCTTTTCGATTTTAAAAAGTTTGCTACAAATACTTCCATGGTAATTGTTCTGACGAAATTTCGTCTTTGGTATCTAAAAATTTATTGATTTAAGCGCATTTCTAGTTTTACGGGAATGTCACATTAATTTACAGTGGGAATGGCTAGATGTAACCGGAGGTTCTATGTTAACAGTTTTTTTCTATTGTACTTGTGGAACTCTTTTCTGGCTTCTTGCTTCCCAGCCAACTTTGATCTTCAAAAATTTAAATGCTGTGTCAATCATTATCTTCTTTTTTTTTTTTTATTCTTATTCTTGTATTATTCTCTCTCCTTAATAGCATTTCCCCATACTCTCTAACACCCAGTAACCTCATAGCGTTTTTATGGTTTTATTGCATCGCTTGATGTGAAATGATAACTTCATAACGTCATTTACAGAGTTTGAATTCTTCCTTTTCAGTCTTGTTGAGGCAATGAAAAATGTTGTTGTTAATAATAAATAATTGTTTGTATGTTCATTCTTGCTCTTTTGTTGGAAAAAACGCTAATGCATCTTACCTCCTCGTCCACAAAATATTCCTCAACAACTGAAATTGACGTCATTGCTTCTGATTGTTTCGTTATTCGAAAAATTGCAAGTGCCACGACAATTTTGCTTTTGTATAAAGTAACGAATAAAGGTTAAATGTAGGCTCATTGGAAGATCGCAGATCTTCGAGATGAAGGCGAAGGATTCTTTATTGTTTTCACTTTTGTTACCAATTGTACTTTGAAAATGTCGAGTTTCTGCTGACAGTCGAATGTTTGGGGAGAAAGATAAACATTATTATGACATGATATCAAGAGAAATGTCAACAGCTGAAATAGAAAAGAAAATCAGTTTTTAAGATATAACAACAGCATTTCAGTTTAATCGATTTGTACATTAATAGTAAGTCACTTGTAATTCCCATGAGAAAAAAATTGTTCAGCTATGTGGTTAAAATTATTTACACAATTTATATTTGGTCTGTTGTCCTCATCTTTGTTGTGGATATCAGCTGAATTCTTATGAGGGCAATAGTTTGCATCGAAATAATGCAAATAATGTTAAGTCTTCATCCCAGAAATTTACGCAGAAGGCGATCATGGGATAGTAACAACAAAGATGAGGACAGTAGTATCCGTGTAAATAGTGAAAATAATAATGAATCTTCATTCCAGAAATAGCTACATGGGAAAAAAGCTGACATGTCAAAAAATGATGTGAAAAAAAATAATGAAGAAACAAATAAAAAATATTTATTAAATGTACAAAAATAGATAAAATATTGCCGTTGAATTGTATTTTTTGTCTTCTAAAGGAAAGAGGCATATATGGGACAAACAAAAAATGTAAGGAACTAAAAACACGAAAAAATAAAAGGTGCCGAACAAAGTACTATCCCAACAAAATAAAAACACTATGCTACATTAAGTCGGGCTGGGCTTTTAGATCTTTCTCGGAAACAAGCCATCCTTTCTGACATTAAGATGGCACTTTAATTTAACCCCTCACACGAAGCAGTCATGCAGTTTTCCTCAGCTTTTCGACAAAAATCCGACAAAAATAAACCTCTCTCTTTTCATACCAATTTTAAGCTGATTATTAAAAATCAACTTAGACTTCGTTCATTCTCGTAACACGTCGCTATTTGCGTCTTGACAGTTAACGGGATCACGTTACTACAATCTGAATTGCCCTCCAGATCAAAAAACTGATTATGAAGCATGCTAACTGTGTAAATATCAACACACCTTCACAACGGGGTGTATGACCGGACTGTGAAAGAAAGCATGCTCGATAATTTTCGTCCGATTTTCGCAATGAACACATTCTAGGAAAGCAACCAGTCCTTCTGTGAAAAACCTCTTTCCGACCCAGGGCGCGCACCAGTGAGGCGAGGTATACCAAGACCATAGGGAATAGGAGCGAAGGTTCACCTCAAGAGTTAGATAAATTTTCTTATCAAAAGCGATAAGCAAGGCAATTCCAGCATACTTCACTCTAGTTGAGGTAAATTAAAAGGCATCTCGACGATTGACGAAGAGTTTTTCAGAGTGGAGGGACTCCTTGAGCAGACGGCATAAAGGTGACGCGTTCCCCTGACGTTATCAACATACTGGCTTCTTGACTGATAAAATAACCAGTAGTTTCTGACTTTTGAAATTCAGACAGATGGAAATCGAGGTTAAATCTCATTACACGGACAAATGAGTTCACCAAATCTGTGACAATAGTTTGACGCAAACTCTGACACTCTATTCAATTTTGTTAATCTCATTATAATCTCTTCTGTTTCAAGGACTTCCAAGTTAGGGCTAAACAGTTCTGAGCTGTTGGCAACAGGATTTTCCACATGGGAAATGTCGTAACTTTTACAGCCTGTTAAATCTTTACACCCAGACATAACAGGAATTTGATCACAGTCTTTTGACAATCTTGGAGTTTGTTTTCAAGGTTTCTGAAATAATTGGGCTTATCATAATTTCCGAACCTCCAATCAGGACAGTTTTCTATTTTTATTATAGGCTTTTTTTATATTAAAGTATTATCATAATCCAAAACCCATGTTCAACCATGGGTTGAACATGGGTTAAATAAATTAAAATGAAATAGTCTTACTTTAACGTAGAGTGTGGAGAAAGTGTTTTACAAAAGGCCATGTTTGTACAAGTTTTATTCAAATTCTAAACGCTAAAGACCATTTCAAAGAAAGATTATATTTGTTTTCCTAAAATGTTTCTAGTTTTAAATTTATGCTTAATGTAACGCGTTAGTTCAGGCTCTAACCTTGGATCTATGTTGTTCCTAATATTAAAAAATGTCATCAGTTCTCAACTCGGTATCTATGCTGATGACAAAACTATTTACTTCTGTCTTTATAATAAGTCTGATCAGTTCGATAGAGTCAAATTGGCAGCTAGTCTAAACAAAAATGACTTATAATCTCTTGTTAACTGGGACAAGGAATGGCTTGTTAATTTTAACACCTTTAAAATGAAACTGCTATCTTTTAATCATATAAGAGAACCATTTGCGCCATTCATCAGTTTGGTTGATACTAACCCTAAGAAGAGTGACTGATTGCGCTTACTTATTGGGCTGACATGAAGTGGAAAGATTATATTGAATCACTTGCTAGGCCTGTTGCTAGGAACATTGGTTCCTTGTTTCGTGCTAGACAGTTTTTATCGCCTGAATCTATCTTACATATCTATCAGTCTACCATTCGCTTATGCATTGAATATGGTGGCCACATCTAGCCTAGTGATTCTGCTATATATTTAGAGAATCTTGATAAGATACAAAGAAGAATCTGTAATGTTATTGTTCCTGACCTGGCATTTTGCCTTCAATGACCGTCCTACTGCAAGAACGTAGCTTCCCTGCGGTTTGTTTATAAATATTTTCATGGTAATTGATCAAATGATCTCTTCACTATGGAAAGTAAACTATATGGATTGAAATGACTAGATGTAACTGTAAGTTTTATGTTAGCATTTTATCCTCTCGTACTTCTCGCTTGTGGAACTCCATTTTGTCTTCTTACTTTCAAGTCAACTTTGATCTTCAAAAATTTAAATTCAATGTCAATTGTTATCTTTTGTCTTAATACTTGTTTTTAACTGTCCTCTTTCTTTAATAGTGCTTTTTTTTTTCTTATATTTTCTAATACTCAGTAACTCATTGCGTTTTAATGGTTTTATTGTTTTGTTTGTGTGAAAATATAAAAAAAATTGTCAAGCCATCATGTGATTGTGGCACGTCTTTTCTTAAATGTAGTTAATGTTGGTTCTTTTGGAGAAGAATTTATCCGATTGGCAAAGTTTAAAAGTTTGCAAATTTTAATTTTAAAACTTTATGAATGCTTCTAATTGCATAAAAAATTTTACCATCCGGATATTTAATGTTATAGGACTGAAAATAAAGAAAAGCATTAAGAAAAGAGTTTTAACATTGTAGGTACCGGTGGATAAATTGTCGTCAAAATGACGCAAAAGTGAAAATAACAGACATCACATTTTAACAGATATCTTTACCAAAATTACACAAAAATATTTTGAAATATTAAACAATAAATTTATTCATTATAAATTATATTTATCCACCATTGGCTTCAACCACGGCCTCCAGACGGCTTCGGAATCACCTACATCGCTTCTTGTTCAAGTTGGTGAATGCTGTCATAATCATTGACTTCAGGTCATCTTTGGTGTTACAAGGAGTTTTTTGTTGGTCACTTGCTCAACCTTGCGCCACACATAATAATCAAAGCTGGGATTTAGGCAATGTAAGATGTAAGGACTGATGTGATTTCAGGAATTGTTTAACAGACATGACTGGGTGATCCTTCTTATATGTCATATTGTAGAGTTCTGTTTCCAGACATACGGCTTTTCAGCAACCACTCTCTTGAATTAGAACGGCACTACCTCCTCAGGTCACTTGATTTAGACCTCCATGTGGGAAGTTGAGTGAAGGCATAACGTTGCCATTACTAGTGATCCCTCCAAACACATCGTAATCACTCATTTAACTCTTTCAGAGTTCGCTGCACTGTTCTTAGATTGACACCAAAAACACTCTGAAATATTCGTATTGGAGCTTCCGACAAGTATGCCAAACAGTACAGAATGCCATTTCCATGTTTCTGGCAGAATGAGTCACGTCATAATATTTTTTTCTCACAGACAGTGCTCAACTGACCCTACTATACTATGAAGTCGACAAAATAAAAATAAAAAAACAATTGTGCGCATGCACGAAAATAAAAATATAACACGTGACAATTTACTCATCGCACCTTGTATATTGCCTCCAAGAAACCAAAATCAAAGAAAGTCTTGATTTTAATATCGGAATTAAATAGCACAATAGCTTTGGAAGCAGATACTAAACATCAGGGAAATGGTCTTGCCATTAATACCAAATCGAAGAATAACATTCATAGACACCGGAAAGTGTCAAATAGAATATCAGTTTCGCAGCTCAGGAGAAATAGTAAGGAATATGAATGCATTCAGAATGAATCTTAAAGTTCTTCTTCTTTCAGAACGTAGGCGATCATTGCTTTCCACGTCTCCCTATCCCTGGTGGCTCTTAGCACGCAACCCCCGTTCTGTCATCCACCTGCTCAGGTCCTTCAAATATGTTATCAGCTGCTTTCTCCTGCCTCTTTTTCTCCCTATCTGGCCTGTTAGTATCAAGTTCTTCAAGCCCTCTTTCCTCACTGCATGTCCCAGGAACTTTAACTGTCTTTTCCTGATGCTCAGTATTCATTTCCTTTTCGTTTCCTTACTTTCCAAAACCTCATCATTGCTCACATGCTCGATCTATGATATCCGCAGCATCCTTCTGTAGAACCACATTTTAGTTGCTTCAAGTTTTTCCTTCATCTCTGATGATATTGTCCAGCATTCACTGCCATATTGAAGAACTGACATCACACAGCAATCCAGTACTTATTTCTTTGTTTCTAGCGTAATTGTCCTGTCTCTTAATACTCTACTCAGCTTCTGGAATGCGTCCTTCGCCATACCAACTGGCTTTCGTATCTCTGTGTCGCACTTTCCATCTTCTGTTAGAATACTTCCCAAATATTTAAATTTTTGTACCTGCTTGATTTTAGTATCCCCCACCTGTATTTGGGCTGCTCTTTTTTGCTGATAACCATGCATTCGATTTTCTTGCAGTTTATTTGTAGTCCTTTCTTGTCACTCTCTTCAGATACCTTGTAGGTCTTGTAGTTTCCTTTCCGTGTCTGTTATCGGTACTGTATCATCTGCGTACAATTATGTTGTTTAAATTATGGCCTCCAATGATGAATCCTTGCATAACATCTAAGGTTCTCGCTGTACAAGTTGAATAGATCCAGTGAAAAGGCACATCCTTATCCTGCGCCCCTTTCTATCTTTGTATATCGACTGAATTCGTTTTCTGTCCGTATGCAGGCGGTTTGCTGCCGGTAGAGATTCTTGATGACTTGATGTCTTTTCGAAATATGTCGAAGCTGCTGAGCATCTCCAGCAATTCCTTGTGGCGTATTTTGTCGAACGCCTTTGCATAATCGATAAAACATAGACACAAGTCCTTCCTCATTTGTATTGCCCTTTCGGAGAGCATCCTAATCATAAATATGACGTTCCCTGTTTCAGTGTCTTTGACGAATCCGCACTGTTCTTGTAATATCTCTGGCCTGATTCTGTTTCTCGCTCTATAAATCAGGATTCGGACGATAAGTTTTGTAATGTGGCTCATTAAACTGATTGTTCGGTGGAGTTCACACTCGTTTGCACCTGAATTCTTAGCCATTGCTATAAAAATCGACTTGCTTAGGTTGTCTGATATTTCACTATTATTATAAATTTCATTTATTATTTCTATAATTTTCTCTATGCCGAATTCTTCCAGGGCTATAAGCAGCTCTATTACAATGCCGTCTGGTCCAGCTGCTTTGTTTCTATTCAGTTTGGCCATTGCAGCTTCCACTTTGGACTTTTCGGTCCGTCCTCATCTTTATGTATTATTGGTTGCTCTCTCTTGTCGTGGAAAAGATCTTTTATATATTCTTCCCATCGCTGGATTATTTCCTCTTTCTCAAAATACATGGAAGAAAATTAATCTTAAATGAAATGAATAGCTGGAAAAACCATGGTATACATATGGAACAACGGCAACAACAGAACCATCAATAAAACTCCATTCTCTCTCATTTAAAAAACTTGGAAAACCTGCAGTATTTTCTTGAATAAGCAAAGGTCAGGGAGATTTGGAGAAGACTTATGAAAGATATTTATAAAGTTTGCTGAAGATGAGAGATCACACTGAATCGCATTACTTTCTGCGGTAGCTCGGTTGCCAACCAAAGCTATAGAACCTAATCTGTCCTGCTATTCAACCTATAGCTGGAGGGAGAATAGATGGATTAACACATTTCCCAAGGGTATTTGCACCTATGTGAATGCAATGAATTCAACTGGAATTTGAACTCAGCTCTTCAATTTCTCATTTCGTGCCAATATCCATTCCCCCCGCACCAAACGCATTTCCGATATTTTCAAAATACAATGATTGTATGCACGAAGTGGTCCATGATTTATAGAATTTATGATAATTATCTTTATGATAATTTATCTGTACCCAATGTATCCGACTTCAAATAGATTCATTAAGTTCTCTTTTAAGAATCTAAACTTATTTATAAATGGAACTTTGTCTGTGTGTCTGTGTGTCCGTTACCTATAGACTGTGAAACGGCCGAACCGATTTTCTTGAAAATTTACGCAGTTGTACTATAAGCGTTTGCGAGTATTCTTAGCTAGGTTTGTGTCGAGGTACCCCCAATAAATATCGAAAATCGATAATCGAAAAAATCGGGTTATAGAAGGAGTGGTCCGATTTTAATCAAATTTCATACACTCATAGACAAAGACATAACAAACGATATTCAGAAGTTTCAAGGTTGCAGTTCTTACAATAGTGTAGAAAATCAATTATATATATATATATATATATATATATATATATATATATATATATAAAAGGCAAGATGTTTGTGTGTTTATCTGCCTGCATGTCGGTATATTTTTTCAGCCTTTTTATTTTAGTTTTTGCTTCGGGTTTGGCACTAAGTAGGCATAATTGTAGTTCTTAATCTCAGCCATGATACCATTTACTCAGAGGACTTATTTAGCCTTCAAAATTCAGTTTACGACGAAAAAGACTTATTTGATACCGATACCAGGAAATCAAAATTTGACTTACATCCATTCATTTTTCTTTCAGTCTACGGTTTTGCTTTAACTGGAAAGAATTATTACTTTTTAGTCTTTCGTGCCAACGTCCAAAGAGTCTGATCTCCAGGACTATGGATTAGTTTTAAAGCTTTCATTACACCCAGGCAACGCCGGGCTATACTGCTAGTTATGCATAAAGCATTTACAAACAAAAAATATTTTAAAAAGGTTTGTATATATAAGAGAATGCCAAAAAAAGGAATTATTGGAATATGGTTTTATCATCAATTAAATTTAGTATCGCTTATTTCTTTTAAAATCATATTTTTTCATTTATTTGCACTAAAAGCTTAAAACATTGTAAAACCTTTTTATTTACACTTCGTACACGCACAAAAACAAAAAAAAAAATTAAGTCTGTTCATACATTCAATAGGTAGACAAACTTTTACAGAAGTTACCAGCGCGATTGCAAGTTTCAATGAAAGTTGGACATCTGAAATGCTTTCTCTTACATATCAGAATACAACGTGTGTGTGTGAGAGAGAGAGAGAGAGAGAGAGAGAGAGAGAGAGAGAATCAAAGGTAAGCTAAAAGTTAAGTAAAATATATTTTGTGACACCATATACTCATAAATACCTTTCTCCTCTAGATTAGTCATTCCAAAAGTGGGCGGGTGTCACACCTCGGGGTGGGGGTGGGGGACAACTAAAACACCCACAGAAATAGTGAGGTAAAAGAGAAGAAGCAGATAGTCAGGAAAAATCGGAACAAAACAAAGAGAGTTTTTTTTCAAAACCTCTGATGTAAATAGATCTCAAAACACTTGTATGCTTCACAAATACGCAAATTAACATTTTTTGCATGTGCTCAGCTTTGTATCATTTTATCCTGTGATTTAACGTCATAGTGAAAAATTAGAACAATTGTTTGTTTCTTAGTGACCTGCTCTGGACAAGCCATGTACCACAACTCGATTAGGCAATAGAAGCTTCTTACTTTCCAGTCAAGTTTGAACTTCAAAAATTTAAATGCAATGTCAGTTATTTTCTGTCTTCTTAATTTTCGTTCTTTTATTATCCTCTCTCCTTAAAAGTAATTATTTTCATATCCTCTAACACTTTTGCGTCTTAGTGGTTTTATTACCTTACTTCGGGTGAAATAACTAAAAAAGATCTCCAAGCTTAAGAATTTGGTATTTTACACAATGATTCCCAGTTTTTGAATGATGCTAAGTTTTTCTTTAAATATATGCCATTAAATGCTGAATTTTGTATATATTTTTTAAAATAGGAAAGTTAATTGATTTTGTTTTCACCTGTGTTTTCATTTAAGATTATCACCTTTACGCCTAAGACGTGAAATGTTTGAATGTTTTCCTTCCAAACTGAAAGGTTCTAGGTTATTAAGTAAATTCTTTTTAAAATTGTTACCGTGAACCAAACATGAAAATGACGTTAAAATCCTTTTTTTTTTTTTCAGAATAATTTGAAAAGGACTGCTTTAACAAAAAGTAAAATATTAAGTATTATCCAATATTCTCTGAAGGAATAAAAGAGAAAAATAAAAACGATTGATCAAAGGAAACAAAGAAAAGATGTATCTTCAGAATATATTTTCATTCTTTTTAAAATTCTCTTACTGTTGATAAATGTACATTTTATAAATGAATAGGAACCAAAATTATACAAATTAATGATAGGATGAGAAATTTTGGTGAAGCTGTTTAATGATCACCAGGGTCATTCTAAAAAAACTGAAAATAGTGAGCTACAGAAATGATGGTCATTTGTGCATTTTTGTAATTACATTTCCAACAAATTTTACATTTATTGAATTGTATAAAATGATGGGTGTGAACAATGTTAACATTAGAAAAAGTTATTTTCTAAGCACAGTTTAGATGTGGCTCGAAGCCAAAAGTATGAGACACCCAGTGATTATTCTAGCAAGACAAGCTTACAAACCATTACACCATGTCAAAAATCAGAAAGAGTTGAAATTTCTAGCACACATTATGTAGAAGAATATCTTGGAAAATTTAACTCTTAAATGAAGCTGTGGCGAGTTATGATTACCTATGTCCAGAATGGACATGCTTAATTTTTTTCCAATCTCAAAGTGTTACTTGAAATATTTGTGCTAATCAGATTTCAAATCTTCAATGACATTATCATATTTCTGCAAAAATTGGAAGATTTAAATGTTCAATTGGCAAACCGAGTTCAAATTCCGGTCTAGTCTGCTGTGTGTACATTTTTAAAATCATTTCCCCCTAAGTAAGGTGATGAAGCCACTAAAATGCAAGGAGTTACTGAGAGTGAAAGAATATGACAAAAAAGATTATTAAGGAGAAAGACCAATAAAAGACAGGAATTAAGACATGATGATTGACATTTTTGACTGGAAAGCAAGAAGCCAGAAGAGAGTGACAGAAACGAGAAGTGTGAGAGAAAATACTGTTAGCATAGAACTTAAGGGTAGATCTCATAATTTCAACTATAAAATGATGAGACCTACCTGCCAATCTAGTACTCTTATTATTTTGCCCTTTTTCTCCTTAATCTTATTGCAGTTACAAATAAAAGAAATAAGAGCAAACTAGAAACAAAATATATTGAATCCTCTATTCAATCTATTCCCTGTGAGTGAATAAAGACTTTGGTTTAAGTTTACAGTTACTGGGTTTGACAAATAGAACCCGAGAAGGCTGGAAGACATCAGCTGAAGTGTGTTTATAACAATCAATCATCGTAGAAATATAGACAAATAAAACAAAATCATTCTAGAAAAGTTTCAAAACTTTTAGAGCTGGTTATTTTTCTGATCTAGGTGTGCCATGTTTGCAAAAAATTTTCAAGGCTATATTTGCAAAAATAGAAGCATGCTTTTTCTCCATGTTGAAAAATTTAAACTCAGAAATAAGCATAAAAATGTTACTTAATGATTTATAGCAAACCTTTTCCTTTATTGTATGGAAAAGGATGAAACAAAAAAAAAAATAACTATTGCCAAATGTGGTCAGAAGGAACTTTTAGTTTTCCATGGTCAATTAAATTGGTATATTTTCCATACTTTTCATAATAAAATTGGGTTTCACATTCACTGGGCTTATTATCATTTCTTGTAATATACCCAGCTATGTACACAAGAGCCATTTTTATTTCATTGGAAAGAGATGGTCCTAAATTTTCCAGATTGTCAAATATTTCTGAACCTTCCTCACAAAGTTTATTTATTTCTTTTTTAATCATATTACTCTGAGCAAGGCGGTAACGCCACTGATGTGCAGGAGGCTACGTAAGAGTGAAAAGATTGGAAAAGACAAAGCTGGAAACCACATCCTAAACAGGAAACAAGGGATGAGCCTCTTCACCTGTTCAATAGATGTGGGTGGAGTATTGGTGACCTGGATTAACATCAAATTCATCAATATTTACATTTTGATTTAAAAGTAAAGGTGTCTGTTTAATATACAGCTTTTCAATACATTGTTGAACATTTATAAAATAGGTGCCACCTGATCCTTGGCAAAGTTTACCAAATTCTTTTTCTAATGGATCAACTGAAAATTGCCCAAGTAGTACATATTTATGACTTGTAGCTAAAAGGTGTCAACATAGACTAACAATTCCATTGCAAGTATGATGTATGGCAGTAGCAGTGTTTTGGGATAATTGATTTTTATGATTACCTTGACTGCCAGCCATATTAAGAGCCATTTTACCAAATTCAATGATAAAATCAAGTCGGGTGTCATTTGGAGATCTGATTTCAGCTTGTAGAGGATCATTATGCAATTTATCAATTTGAAGGGATTTAACATTTAAAATTTTCCACCATGTCAAAACCTTGTTTATGAAGAGGGCAATATCATTCTTAACTGCACTTATTTCAGACTGAGTGAGAAGTGCATTATATGTTTTTTCAGAAAACACTCTGAGGCAAGTAGAAACCCGCTGTCTTTCTATTGGCTTTGGAGCAATAGAAATTTCATTTAAATCTAAAAGTTTGACTAGTCTTTCAGATTCAAAATGATATAACTGTTTAAGATGTGTCCATTTTGCAACTCCACTTACTCCATCATCACAAAAGATTAGTTCTTCTGTTTTTTCTGTCAGCCACAAATTGCGAATATTTTTCAACAGTTGAACATAATCAAAAAGCAAATATTTATTATCTTCAGTTAAGCAAGGTTTTACAGGAAGTGTAGGATATAATTTAAAAAAAAGCTTGATTTACGTGGTTATCATCAAATTTAATAGCCTTTACATCAGCTGGTACAGATGTGATGGCTTAGACTCTTAACTCAATTTGTTCAAATAAAAAGGCGGATGTTAATTTTGAAATTGGAATCAATTTTGTAAGAAACTATGCTCCCCCACCTTTGAAACATATCACCATTACACTAAGTACTGTTTAAGCAAGTACAATTGGATTGTCAACTGATTTACCAAATAGTTGTTTGCCATGATATAGCAACATCTTTTTGATATATACTTCATCATGGAGAATTATTCACCCTTTTTGACTGGTATTAAATATAGATAACAAAAAAGATTTCTCATTAAGTTTTGAAACTTTTGACGTCATACTTTCTAATGTTGCTTATGAGGGTAATTGAAAATCATATCTTAATTCATTATACAATGTCCGTGATCTTGCATAGTACCCAAAAACATGCACAACTATATCGGAGCTGTATTTTATTCCAACCATTTTGGGAGCAATTGCTAAAAATTGTTGACTCAGGATATTTTTCTTGTGATCAAAAGCCATAGAATTTAAATATCGGATGATTTCTTCCTGTTTTGACCAAGTATCAACTGTATTTATACAATTTTTGGACAGGCTGCTAATATAACACTTAACTCAATAATGAAATGTTTCAAGGCGCAAATTGTTATAAATTTTCAACATAAAGAGAGGAATACCAACAATAGATTTTGATGATTGAACAGTTAAAATATTTTCATTCAAAAATGCTACAACTGGACATATAAAGTCTTTTTTGTTGTTAAGCAGACTTTCTTTCAAATTTGTATAATTAATTTTATCTAATTCTAAAAAAGCATTAAGTTCATCAGCAATTTGATTTCTAACAGTACTGGAGGATTTTTTTATATTCCTTTGAACAGCTGAGGGTGTTGGTATTTGACTACTTGGCACACCTGGCCATACAGATGGTGGATTTTTTGGAGATATTTTTCCATTAACTTTTATGGTATCAAAATTTGAAGGCCAATGTTGTTGACAAATAACAGTATTGTTAGTAACATTTAGATTGGTATTTGGAACTGATTTTATCCATTGTTATCGTCTTTGTTTTTTGGAAAACGATGAACTGGTATTTTATTAATCTCGCCACACATAGTTTTGTCTTGCTGGCTTCTGTAATTTGTTTTGTAAGCAAACACACAGCCTTTCCGGGGCATGGCTAGGAATTAAGTAGTATCTGAAATGGTAGATTAAATATATTCAACAAATATTTCTCTTACTACTTCAATTTAGGAGTAAATTTTCAAGCTAAATTAATTATACTCTTAATTACAGCTTTTATCCACGCACCCTGCCCAAATACACACAATCAATGAAAACCAAACATTTTAGAGAGTTGCCTTCAGCTTGAGAATCCACTTCTTAATTTTAAAAAAAAAAATGGTGGGGGGTATGGTTTTATTTAAAGAATATTGTCAGGTTTGCAGTTTTGCACAATATTATTAATAGTTTAATTATCAACACTAAAAATATTTTTAATCAAACAAAAAAGTTATAGTTGCATAGTACCATTAAACTAGAAATTTAAAAATTCAATTTGAAGTTGGTATTTAAGTTTCTGGTACTTGTTAAATGTTAAGCTATTGCTCGGCTCTCTCCCAAAGGGTCAGCCATAAAAAAAAAACACAAAAAAAAAAACTGTTTCTCCAGACATAAAAGAGGTGATCATTTTTGTTCCTAAAACTCCTCGCATAGAGATTGGGAAGTGGGGGGAGAGGGCTTTTCGCAATCTGATCCATCACTTCTGGCCATGTGCAAAAAAGGACTTCTTTCTCAACTGGATAAATAAAATAAATGACTGAACTAGTAGCAGTGAGCAGCATGGTTTTCAAGATGGTAAAAAAAAAAAAAAAAAAAAAAAAAAAATCACGTAAAATCGCCCAGTCAAGTTTTATGGTAAATTTTCATTTTAGGTTCCGAAGGCTTTTATCTCTTCAAATTTTTCTTCCTATGCCTAAAATCATTCTGCAGCGAATAACTATCAATGGGCCAGTATTCGCTGACAAAAAGAGTGAGAAGAAGTCTTTTTTTCTGGTTGTTAACATCAAAAAAGTAGGTTTCTTCAAGATCTAATTGTTGATTTGAGTTCAGCATATACATTTGCACGGAAATTAGGCTATTTTGGAAAAAATTGAACGGATAAAAGCCTTCAGGACCTAAAACGAAAATTTACTTTAAAACTTTATATTAAATTTAAAAACATTCATAAGGAGTCTTTCCTTTTTAGTTTGATTATTTTAATACACTTTAAACTATATAAATAGGAATATATGGAACATATATAACTTTTTTTTACCTTAAAGCAAAACAATTAAAAGTAAAGTAATAATAATGCATTTTGTCCTTTAACAACAATATCAGAAAAATATTAAAATAAATATGATAAATAAAATGGTATTATTCTTCTTGTCTTGTAAAATAAATTTTGTAGTCAAAAGGCATAAAAAAGGAGAACTTTCTAAAAAAAAAAAAAATAAATAATAATAATTAAAATATTGACATTAACTGCATGCAATAAATTTATTATTGTTATTTTTTCTTTAATTCTAATAAGTAAAAAAATACTTACAGTTCACCAATGTAGTAAAAAATAATCATTTATTCTTTAACTTCGGAAACAAAAGCACAAAGAAATTCGTTTGTTTTGTTTTTTTTACTTTTAATGGAAATGTTGGATAAAGTTTTAATAGAGAAATGATAATGAACCTTTCTCTATTAAAATTTTATTCAAATTTATTATTCAAACTGGTAAATTTTTGATTTAGGGCTCAAAGGCCTTTACCCGTTCAAATTTTTTCTAAAAGATCCTTATTTCTGTGCAAATGTATATGCTGAACTCAAATCAACAAATAGATAATGAAGAAACCTACCTTTTTTATTATTATCAACCCCGAAAAAAAATCTAACTACTTTTCACTCTTTATCTCACTCTCAACCACGTTTGAAATATGTCATTCAGTGCTGAATGACTTTAGGCATAGGAAGCTAATTTTCGGCCTATTTACTTCCTTTGTGCAATTACTACGCAATTTGTTTTGTTTCGGAACTCAATTTCCGCTGAAAGTTGCGTGTTTTTTTTTCTCCGGGCATAGAATTTTTTTTAAGAAAGTTAACTTTCAAATAGAAATTTAAGGTTAGGGTTATTGCGTGATTTTTCTTTCCTTTTTGTTTTGGTACTTATATATTTGAAGGTTAATTAAACTACACTCATCACTTTATTCTTATATATTTGAAAGTTTACTTTCTTAAAAAAATTCTATATTTTCATATCTTTGAAAGTTAACTTTCATCGGAAAAAATTAAGTAAATCTACAATTATCACTTATTTTCATAAAAAAAGGAAAAAAAAACACGCAAATATATTTTTATATATTTGAAGGTTAAGTAAAACTACAGTTATCACTTATTTTCATATATTTAAAAGTTAACTTTCTTCTGAAATTAAAAAAAAAAACGGAAAAAACATGCAAATACAGGCAATGCATTTGAAGGTTAATTAAACTACACTTATTTTTATACATTTGAAAGTTAACTTTCTTAAAAAAAATTCTAAACCTAAAAGGAGAAGAAAAAAAAACAAATAAAACACATAAATACACACAACCTTCAACGGAAATTGAGTTTCGAAACAAAACAAATCATGTAATAATTGCACAAAGGAAGTAAATGGGCCAAAATAAGCATCCTATGCTTAAAGTCATTCAGCACTGGATTAGATATAAGAATGGTGGTTAAAGGTGAGATAAAGAGCTAGAAGAAGTTCGATTTTTATTCTGGTTGTTAACATCAATAAAGGTAGGTTTCTTCAATAAACAATTATCGATTTGAGTTCAGCATATACATTTGTACAGAAATAAGGATGTCTTAGAAAAATTTGAAGGGGTAAAGGCCTCCGGGCACTAAATCAAAAATTTACCTTCAAACTTAAACTTTTAATAGAAAAATGTTGACTTATGCTAATTTTTTATCATGGTTAAAAACTTGAGAAAATTAAACTTTAATTTTGTTGACGTTATGTTTGTTTTTCACTCATAGTAACAATGTTTTTTATAGCGATATCAAAAATAATTATCAAATTAAGTAATGACATTGAATTTATGAAAAAAACAGTTTTTTTAATTCATTTCATAATAAAAACAGATTTTTTTAAAAATGTTTTTGAAGAAACTAAATTAAATTCTGTTCAAATTTGTTAAACGTTTTTTTTGTTTTGCTTCTTAAAATAACAAATTACTCAAAAAGAATCGCATTTTATCAATAAATAATTCTTTAAACTTTAACAAAAAATATGTTGAACAAACTTTAAGAGGGAAAATGCCAAAAATTAATTAAACTTTAATTTAAAAATGTTAAGGCTTTAAACTTAAAATCTTTTTGTGTGAGTGAATTTAAGCACCAAAGTTGACTTTTTTCAATTTAAATATAAACAATGTATGGACTCAAAGTCAAACTAACTTACTTCAAATAAATAAGTTAAATTATATTCCAACCAAAGGTAAAATTAAAAGATTCCTTTGAATTTCTCAAGCCAACAACATAAGAGTACACAGTAAGCAGCAGTTCGCTCAAACTGAAACTAAAATGATCTAATTGTCAGCCGGTCTCCAGTTTATCGAGCTTGCGGCGTTACGCAGAGGCCTTTAATATAGAACGCCATGGAATCGACCCAGACAAAATTGAAAATGCCAAAATTCTGTCTTTTTGTCTGTTTTCTCTCAATCACTGATGAAGCTTTAATAAAAGTCAAACTTGTTAAACTGATATAAGTCTCCTGATAATTGACATCAGAGAATTCATGAGGATTAAATTAAAAATCAACATATGTCCAGATTATTCACCCAGACATGTTTGAATGTCTGTATGTACATGTATACACACAAAAACCGGAATGTCAAAGGAATGAGACAGTTAGTATAATGCACATATTGCAAAGAATCTAAGTCCCTGGCCAGCCTCATGAATCGGTGTTAATTCCACAGTTGTCACAAACTTCAGCATTACATATAGCATGTAATCTGTTCCCCAGTTGAACAATAAATTAATGTTAAGAAATGCAACTATAAATTAAGAAACTAAATATATCATTTGTCATACTAAAAAAAAGATCTTAAAACTTACCCGAAAGAAATTATTGTCTCAAAATTATTTTTTTGTGAAAACCTGAATTTATGTTTAGTCACTGTAATAGCTTCAATAATTTGGTATGCATAAGGTTTAAAATTCATTTTTAAAAATTAAAAAAACTATCTTGAAGTTTTTATTTTAGCTTTAACTGAAAACTGAAGGATTAAAATGTATTTCCAGTAAGCAAAAACTGATGTATTTAAAAAAAAAATCATATTGATTGGAATCAATATTTTTTTCAGTAAAATCGATAAAATTAGCTATTTTGACACATTTGTAAACAAAAGTTAAATCTCAGTTTTAAAAATCTTGTAAAAATAAAATATATATTTCTGAAATGTTGAGGAAAATTAGCAAATTTAAAGTTAAATTAATATGATTTGAAACAAATATTACTTATTGCATAAAATGTTGTATACAAACATTTTGAAACCAAAGTATCTTTTTTTCTGATGTATTGATCATTTATAGACTGCCTAATGTGTTAACAGGTATGGTGAAACAGAATCGCTACCAGACAAAAAATTTTATAGTAGGAATTTTTCCTTAAGTGTGGAGAAAACTCTTAAAACACTTGACCTTTTAATGATAATGTTATAGACGAAGTAGGATACTTAGAAAAAATAAGACATTTAAACAACAAAATATTTCAAAATACTTTTGAAAAATATTTGGGAGTATCAAATAGTAGTAAGATTTACAATAGTAAATTTTATAGTTAGTGAATATAGTTTTACTTACTAGCAATATTTCCTAAGTTATACCATCGAAATTGAATTTTTAAAAATTTATAAATTATTCAATTTAAAATTATGAAGAAATTAAAACAAATCTTGTAAAAATTCATTTTTCATTGAAATTTTTTTCTTCAGATAATATTGTCTTTAATATATATTATTCATGACATAATTAAAAGCTCCTCTATCTAAATAATGTATTAGTTTTATTGCCTTTTTTAATTTTTGATTCAGAACAGATTTTTCGTAAGACAGAGACCAAATGTGTAAAGAATAATAAAATTGCTGATTTAAATTCTTCCAAGAATTCTGCTTTTAAGTAATATAGTCTTTAAAAATTATCATGTTGAATTTCAAATTTTCATAAAATTAAGGAAGTGAAACACATGTAAAATACATATAGCTTTTTTGCAAAATTATTTTTAAAAAAATTATTTTATTTTGGCAAAAATTTCCAAAATGTTTGTGTCACCACAAAAAATAAGCTAAAATTTAATATGCTAAAAAAGTATATCAGATATATTTTTAATAAAAATTTCAAATGTTCTAAAAGAAAAAAAAATCAATATTCAGAAAATACTTTGATCCTTCCTCTTAATAAACAACATGATAATACTGTTTTGTGCTATAACTGAAAAAAGTTGACTAGAGTTACTTTCCTTGAATACAACTTTGATTTATGATTTTAAAAATTTAACATAACGAGAGAATATAAAATTTACATTCTCTCGTTCTTTTTTCGTTAAGTTTTGAAATGTTAATTCAGGTCTTCTTCAAAGAAGGTGAAATGTAGTCATTGAAAAACAAGAACAATCTGGAAAAGATGAATAGAAAAAACCCTTTGTCTAAAGTAAAAAAATATTAACATTGTTTAAACCTGTTTTTCTTTTGAATATTATTTACGTTAATGTACACTTACAGACAGGTTATGATGGTAAAAAAATTCAAAGATTTTTCCTAAATGGATAAATGAATAACTAGATGCAAAGTGAATATGATAACATTAGAATATGTTTAAAGTTTATCAATATTTATCAGCTTATCCAAAATACTAACACTACACTTGAATGGGTATTTCTCCAAGTTTTATTAAAGCATATTTACTTTATTTCTTGGATACTTTGCTGTCATTTCCAAGTTGGTATATAGACATTAGTACTGATGAGTAAGTCTATTTATGTGGATAGACAATTAGCTACTAAATAATTTGTTTTAACTTTGGCATTTACTTTCAATGAGCCAATTTATAAAATAATTAACTTATTAGATAATTTAAAATCAGCATCTATTTACTAAAATTTTATAATTTTAAATGAAATAAACGTTTATTTTAATTAAGTCCTTGTCAGATGATTTTTGTAAACAGAGTTATTTCCCTTTATTGCGGGCAGGCAGAATTTTTCTAACCAGCGCTTAATTTGAGAGAGAGCTTTTTTACAACCACAAAAACTGCATTAAACTCAGAAATAGCTAAAATATTATCTCCAGTTGTTGCCACTAACCTCATGAAATTGGTGTTACCAATTTTAAGTTGAAAATACACTCATTCATGCTCTATGTAATAGGATTCTTGAATATCTGTAATTCTGTTCAAAACCAAATGCTATTTTATTAACTCAGGTCCTAAAAAGAATAAAATATGAAAAAGAATCTATACTGAATTATCCATTTAATTAATAGCTTATTTTTTTTCATGCCTAATATATTTTGTAAAGAAATTCTTAAAATTCATTTCTTTTTTTTGGAAAATAAATTCTCAACAGCCCCTTAAATATACTTTTTTTTTGTTTTAATTAACTATACTTACATTTGTAAAGAATCAATATCTAAATCTAAACTTATTTGTAAATGGAACTGTGTGTGTGTGTGTGTCCGTTACCTATAGACTCCGAAACGGCTGAACCGATTTTCTTGGAAATTTAGACAGCTGTACTATAAGCATCTGCGAGTGTTCTTAGCTAGGTTTTGTGTTGAGGTACCCCTGATAAATATCGAAAATCAAAAAAATCGGGTTATAGAAGGAGCGGTCCAATTTTAATCAAATTTTATACACTCATAGTCAAATACATAAGAAACAATATTCAGAAGTTTCAAGGTTGAAGTTCTTACAATAAGGCAGAAAATCAATATATATATATATATATATATATAAGGCAAGATGTTTGTGTGTGTCTGTTTATCTGCCTGTATGTCTATTTTTTCAGCCCTTTTATTTTAGTTTTTGCTTCGTGTTTGGCTCTAAGTAGGTATAATTGTAGTTCTTAGTCTCAGCCATGATACCATTTACTAAGAGGACTTATTTAGCCTTCAAAATTCAGTTTATGACGAAAAAAAACTTATTTGATATCGATAGCAGGTAATCAAAATTTGACTTACATCCATTCATTTTTCTTTCAGTCTATGGTTTCTCTTAAACTGGAAACAATTATTGCTTTTTACTCTTTTGTGCCAACGTCCAAAGAGTCTGAGCTCCTGGTGTAATATAATAATCTGGCCCCACCCGAAGAAGGAAGTGAGGAAGCGGGGGCGTTTTCCGGCCGTTGAAAGGAACGGATGTTTGTTTGACCTTATTTCCGGCAGTAGCGGAAATGGCTACAAGAGGCAGACAGAACAGGTGTCTCTGAAAATTACGTAGGTGTCGCGTGGGCGTCACGTGATCAAGGCAATGCTGGAAGAAACAAGTCCCGGTTTTGGAAGATATATAAAGACTGCGAAAACACGGATTCGCCAGTCAGTCACAGGCAGTCAGTCTCGACAGACGAGTCACAGTCAGTCAGTCTCGACAGACGAGTCAGTCAGAGTCAGTCAGTCTCGACAGGCAGTCTAGGCAGAGAGACGTAGAGGAGAACAGATACGACGACACCCCCCCGTCACCCTGTCAACCCTTAGAGGCGCGCTCCCTCAACTCTCTGTTCACTAGGCCACACGGTCCATCATCATCAATAAAAATATAACTCATATTTTTATATATATGCGTGTTTGTCTGTTTATTGGTATACAACAGACTTACGTTTTGGTGCTAGTGACTTGCTGTTTTGAAACAACTAAACAGATTGATACGAACTGGTTTACCACGGCAACAGAATTACTGCCACCAGATAGAAAGAAGACGAAAATAGAGGCAGCGGACGAATATAGACCATAGCCATCAACGAAAGGTAAGTGACACTTTGATTCGATAGTGTGTGTGTTTCTGCTCGTGTTATAGTAGGTCTCGTTAAAAAAAAAAAAAAAAAAAAATGGGACCGCATACTTTTGCCGATCTGACCGTAGAAATGAGAAATATGGATTGTTCGATGGAACGGACGGGGTACGCGACTATATGCAGAGAATAGTACGCTTAGCAGAGAGTATTATGCCTAGCGCATTAGGTTTGGAGTTGACGGGGAGGAGTGGGGTGTTAAGGCTGACAGTGGAGTGTTAAAATTGACGAGGGTGTTGAAGTTGACGAGAGGAAGAAAGTTGAAATATTTGCCTGTCTGTGGGTGTGGGGCATCTGAGTTGGTGATTTGTTTTTTCTTTTTTTGTTAATATTTTACCATATATGTGAAGTGAGTTTAAAGTGGATAAATGGATTAACTTGTTGATAGCAATGTTTTCTTTGGTTTGTGCAAGAAAATAGTTAATATTTCGTAGAATAAATATTTAATGAAATAATTTTGGGTTGTGTCTTAATTTTACTTAAAAAGCGGCATGAACTTTCCAGACAACCCAATAGAAATATTGACGAACAACTATTCTCAATGTGATTATGAAGGTCAGTTGTATGGTTGAAATAGTTGAGTTTTCTGATCAGTACTCGAGCCGAATTAAAAAAAACAAAAAACAATCGATGTTCTACGTACACAAACTTTCCCCAATTGGAGTATTAGCGTAAAATGACCCTCTTCATTTTCTCCATTTGGCCTTGTATTGCATGAACTAAATCAAGTTTGGTAAACATTGACGAATTATAATTATAGCTGAATGCTACCACAATAGGAAAATCAGAGAAACGAAAGGGTTCTTTAATTTTGATCTCGTCAACGAAATTCGTTCGTAAACGTCAATTTGTAATCTTTACACAGATATTGTCAAAATTTAAAAATGTTTGTGTTTTGCGTGACATTTCTACAGCATAGAAATGACTTAAATGTTATTGAGAGTTTTAAAGTGTATTTTTAATTATGCAGTTAACAACAGCCAACAAAATCGCCAATTATAAATATATCTCAACATCGTTGCTTGAAAACAACTGCATTGTTTGGTTATTTCTTTGCGAATACACCGATTATATATATTCTTAAAACATTCACCCGCGTCTCAGTTTTTCGCGATATGAGTCAGATATTGAAAAGATATTTTGTTATCAATATGGTGGAATCGGATTATTTGGGGAGATTTGGGAAAATTAAATTAAAATCTAAAACTTATTTTTATTTACGTAAAAGTACTTCACTTTTATGCTTTTGTGCAGGTTCCCATCAATTCAATATCCTCTGTGAATTTTCATTTATGTGACTTGGGAAATATCTTTTAAAGATATATTAATTTCTGAAAACTAGTAAATATGGAGAGATTTAGTGAAGGATATGAGGAACTCCCGAAGAAGTTGACGATAGGAGTCATTGCTGGCGTGGTCGGCGTAATAATAATCCTGGGAATAATAGCCAGGAAGCGGATTTTTAAGTGTAAAAGAAGCAACAGTGCTTCGGAAAAGGAAATTGAGTTATCCGCTGTGAATAGTACTCCGGGGTCAACGGGCGTTAAACAGAGAGATGTCAACAAATCAGATATGCTTGGTTTCGAATCCAGAGAAAGTAGTTCAGGGAATGGAAAGCATTGTACAAACTAAGGAACTACGAGTCACGGGTCCATTTTTTTTTTTTAGACTAAATTAATATCCTCCAAAAGTAAATTGCATGCGGATTAAAGTTGGAATCAGGGTAATTTTCTTCATTTTCTATTGAACATTTCTCGGTCAGACTATGAATGTTATGTACGGCAGATAATGGCCATTTTTTCTGTGTTCAAACATAGTATGTTTGAAATTAAATTAAATTAAATGAGGTTACGTGGTAACAATAAACTTGAGCAGAGGCACGCATGGTGTTGGTCAAAGGTCATTTACTCAATGTTAGTTTAGAAACTTGGGCGTAATTACCGCCTATAATCATGTGGATTATGCATCGAAGGGTCTACGCTTATGGACAGAGTCGAGAAAGAAAATGAACATTTTTAAGAACTTTGCCCAATTCTGTGAAGATGGATATTTAAAAAAAAAAGGGGGGGGGAAAAAAAAAAAAAGGAACAATGAAACATCGAGCTGGTAGAACAATTTTCAAGATGGACACGAACATTGTCGGGTTGCCGATGTAGGCTCCCCTATATATTTTTTTTTGTTGTTTTTTTGTTTCAGCATGCACATGTTTTTGTTGTTTTGGCATGCACATGTTTTATATAATTGTCGGGCTTGTGTGGCATGGGGAGGAGAGTGAGGGTGTTGCGCTTAAAATGTTCTTAGGTGAACATTTTGGAAAATGGGTGGGCGTGGAATGTAATATAATAATCTGGCCCCACCCGAAGAAGGAAGTGAGGAAGCGGGGGCGTTTTCCGGCCGTTGAAAGGAACGGATGTTTGTTTGACCTTATTTCCGGCAGTAGTGGAAATGGCTACAAGAGGCAGACAGAACAGGTGTCTCTGAAAATTACGTAGGCGTCGTGTGGGCGTCGCGTGATCAAGGCAATGCCGGAAGAAACAAGTCCCGGTTTTGGAAGATATATAAAGACTGCGAAAACACGGATTCGCCAGTCAGTCACAGGCAGTCAGTCTCGACAGACGAGTCACAGTCAGTCAGTCTCGACAGACGAGTCAGTCAGAGTCAGTCAGTCTCGACAGGCAGTCTAGGCAGAGAGACGTAGAGGAGAACAGATACGACGACACCCCCCCCCCCCCCGTCACCCTGTCAACCCTTAGAGGCGCGCTCCCTCAACTCTCTGTTCACTAGGCCACACGGTCCATCGTTCATTAATAAAAATATCACTGATATATTTTTATATACACCCGTGTTTGTTATATGTCGCTATATAACACAGGACCATGGATTAGTTTTAAAGCTTTCATTACACCTGAGCAACGCCGGGCTATACTGCTAGTATAGAATAACTGATCATTTTTTATCTTTGTTCTCTAGCAAAGAAATTAGGAAATAACATATCATAGCATACTTTCATTTAATCTTATTTTTTCTTATGTATCTAATAATTTACAATTGTCAATTCACAAAAGAAATTCACATCACATTCATCAGTTTATAATTTCTAAAAGAGTAGGAATCAGAGTAGTGATCTTCAGTCCAACAGATGTTTAAATCATTAAACACTTGTTTTCCTTTCTTATTGCAACATTTTGGACAATTCATTCTACAGCCTTCTTCTGGTGGATAATCTGCAAGGAAGAAAAAAATAGTTTCCTCTTTCTTTTTTTCTTCAGTCTTGATTTTCTAGATCCTGATCAATTATGTCCTTGAGGAAGGCAGTCGACGTGATCAGATCAAAACATGGTGCTAACAACAAAAGCAAGATAATAATGTGTAATTGTTTAACAACTCTTGGAACATGAATGTTTATTCAGTAATTATGAAAAAGGAAGCAAACATAACAGGTCTGAAGAGAAGGAAATTATATTAAAAAAAAAAACTAAAAAAAAAACAGTGTTTAATGAAAAGGATAAGTTTTCAGAAACATAACTGTCAATTTGCTCATAGTTTAATTAAACACAAAAAAGAATGATTTAATGTATTGAACCAGATTTTATATAATTCTATGTACAATTAAAACTAAAATAAACTATATATATATATATATATATATATATATATATATATATATATATATAAAGAAAAGAAAAATAAAACACCCAATAAAAACATCAGTACCGAATATAGATCAAATTTGTAAGAAAAAATAAAACAGAATATTCATCTTTAACATTTAGAAAATGTTAAGATATTCATCCCCTCACTATTTGCAGAATAAACCCAGTTTCATTCCCAAAGTGACATATTCAGCCCTAATAATTCTTTGGCTTTTCTTTTTAGAACATGAAAAGATTTTTCTCTTTTTTTTTTTGTTTTGGATGGAAAAGATTAAGTTCACATGATAAAGCTTTCAATTGTACAAATCATCAAGAAAAAAAAGTGAAATCAAGTGCAGAGATGCACAATTTCAATGAAATTATACAATGTCGCTAACACAAACAATTACTCCCAGATCATACACTTCTTAAAATTCACATTTTATCAAAACAGCAGATTTTCCCATAATACATGTTCTATGTATTGCATTGATATATTTAAATAGACAATATTTTTCTTCAATGTAGATTTATTCATAATTTATATTATATAAGCAGCAGGTTCTGTTTTCCTCTTTAATTCTTTCTGTAAATTAATATTAAAATAAAACCTTTCTAAAATCATATATATTGCATATAAAATGAACAATATCAAAATGCTGCAGAAGATTTTTTTAAAATAACAATGACAAAAAATATTCTGCTCATTTTCTACATTATAATTGCATTATTTCTGGATATACTATTAAAACAGTTGTTTATAATAAAGTTTTTAATTATAATCGCTTATCAAAAGATACTAAATTACTGCCAAAACATTCTGGTTGGAATAAAAATTATATTTCATATTAAAGTTTATATTAAAGTGTGAGCTAATAAGTACTATTTCTGATATCTGGTATGCTTTGAATCAAACAACATAATTGTCATGGTGATAGATGTCATTATAAATGAACATAAGATTGGATGAATAAAGAGCCCAATTAAAATGACTGTTTACTTCAATGAATATGGACACATTAAAAATAAAAATTGTACTGGTAAGAATGATTAGTTTATGACAAATTCCTTTTTTGTCTGACTATATCAGTTATGTACATGCCAAATACTGTCTGCTAGTCAGAGTTGAACTCCCTATTAGACCTGATAAACATTATTTTTTATATCTGATTTTTTTATCAAATGACAGTAAATGTCCTTATTTGATTCACATGATTAAAATGTAATTGAATTAAACACATTTTGTCAACAAAGAACACAAAACAGAAATAAAAATAATATGAATGATTGTGTAAAACAAAAATCATATTTTATAATGATAGCAGAAATTCACACACACAATTTCAAAATGTTTAAAATTCCCAAAAGATAAATTCCAAATTCCTGAAATTTGTAAAATCTGAGGCTTTATATATATATATATATATATATATATATATAAATAAACACCATTTTATGGGATTTTTTTTTAATGGGGAAACTTCCTTTCTAATGATTAATAATTCACTTACCAAGCTTCATAAATTAGTTATACTGATAGTGACAGTATTTCATTAACAGTAAAAGTTATCAACTGTTATGAGAAAGAGATTTGCTCATTGAAAAAACTCATTTACTGAATTACAAAGTATTAGTTCAAATGATAAACAAATGGGAATTTTAGGGATATTTTCAACATTTAATACTATTGCTATAATACTTTATTTACACGTATGTAAAATCTTTAATACTTAAGAAATATACTCAACAAAATAGTTGTAAATGTAGATCTATCATCATATATGATATTTACTAATTTAAGCAGACCATTAAAAATGATGGAAATTTTTTAAGTAACTTTACAATTGAGTTGGCTATATTTTCTATTTTAATTTTTACCTCTGCAATATACTTTAATGTTGAATGCAGGAAAGAATTTTGATTTTTTAATTCATCAAAATAAAAATATCCAAAGAAAGCTAACACAAAATAAAAGAAACTATGAATCAACAACCTTATGTCCCATATTTTAGATATTCATTTGTTGTCAGTGAATAATTCTACCTGTTACCATAATATCAGAATATTTCATTCGTATGATGGAAACAACAGGCTGCATAATCAATACATACACAAAGTCACATTGTGTTTTATGTAGTAGAATAGATAATTTAGATATTATTTACATTCATAGATATGTATATTTATTATAATCTATAACTGACCTAAGAATGGTTGCACTTATTTTAAAGATGTAAAAATCAATAAAAATAAAATGTATAAAATGACAATGAAGATGAGGACATTAGTCCGAATAATGTAAATAGTATAAATAACAGGAATCCATGAGTCAGAGTTTCTGTCTAAGGATGAACAAATTAAAGATACAATTAAATTGGTCTTCTCCAAAAACACTAATGCTTATCTAATTATGTTTTTCTTGAATTATTGTTGCATTAATAATAATGATGATATTTAAATATATATTTTTAGGAGTTACAAGATTTTAAAATGGCATTAAAAGTAGAAATATTAAAGGCAATATATAATAGGAAGATGGGAGAATGAAGAGCAGGAAAAAGGGAAAAGAAAAAGATTTTCATATGACAAGTTAAAACAAAACAAAGAAAAAATAGAAAGAAGCTAACCAGGTGTTGTTCCTCAATCTCCAGAGTCTCTAATTGAAAAATAAGTCAGTTATGGTTATGCACAACAATGTAAAGATACAAGTTTATGGTATAAAAAATGTGTGTGTGTGTGTGTGTGTGTGCGTGTATATAAACATGTTATGTTAAAAATGGCAAGAAACATCACATCTTTGAGAATGACCAGTGAAGTAGTTGAAAGCAATTTGAAAATTACTTATTATGGAACATTTTTACATTCTTTATCTTCAGCAAAAAGAAAACATGTAAGAATACTGGAAAATTTAAATAAAAAATTAATAAAACTTTTCTTCTCGATCGTTTTTAAGGTAGCATGTTTAAAAAAAGGATCACTGCCTCTCTCTCTCTCTCTTTATATATATATATATATATATATATATATATATAATTAATTAAAGGCAAATTTCATTAAGACACAAGTAAAAAAAAAAGAAAGATGTGTCTAATGCATAGAAAATTTTTAGTCAAGCTGACCATTCTAGCAACATCATGTTAGTAAAAAAAGACATTTGATTCTGCCATGAGGGGTGTTTTTTGTGGCATGATAGCATTACTTTGGGAGTGATTTTGTTTATTAATATGATATATTTGCGAATACAGAAGGTAACACCAATCAAGCATGAAACAAACTATTGCCTCAGAGAGTTGACCTCAATTTCTACTTTTATATTTACGTAGAACAGTTACCAAATAGCAGATGCAGTTCGTAAATTTGTAATGTGGTTCTATGACGTCACACCGCATTATTGTTGCTTAGCAATTTATTATATCAACACAAAATAAAATCATCTTTGATGACAGAAATCTTTATGTTAACATCCCTGTAACTTCTCTGAAGATGGCTCATGTGAGCCGAAAAGTTAGAACCAGCATAATATAAACATATCCAAATGTTGGACAATTTTTGTCTTTATTTTCATCTGAAATTAAAGCCAAAATACAATGTTTAGAATGGCTCATGATTAAACATGATAGACATTCATTGTCTGTTATATTTAACAGTGTGTGTGTGTATATATATATATATATATATATATATATATATATATATATAACCAATCCCATTCATAGAATCCTTCGTTGAATAAAGACGGAAGCTGAAGATGGCTCGCCTGAAATAGGCCTATACTTCCAAATTACCATGAAATAACGCATCTGTCTTAATTTTTCTTATATTTGCTCTATATGTATTTATATGCATATATGTTTAGAGCTCTCTTAGAGAGTTATCCTACCATTATATGTAAAGGATACTCCTTTGGATTCTTCTATGCCCACAAAGCATGTTGATTATATATATATATATATATATATATATATATAACTCTCTAGTATTTACTGCTATTTTCTCCTTTACTCCACAATTAGAGTTCTGAAGATTGAGGAAAACCTTGTCAGTTTTTGTTATTTTTGTTTATTTCTCTTGTTTCATTTTTCTTTCTTCATAATTCTTCTTTTTCAATCCTGTTAGAATGTTTTCTTAATATGGCTGTTTTATTGCCATTACATTTACATTTATCTGGTTTTATCAATACTATTTATATAATCTGTCAATACTGTGCTTGCTTTTTATTAAAAAAAACATTGTAATAAATGCAGTTTAACTATATTTAAGTACGTATAATCATAATTCTTTACATTATTCAAACTGTTTTCCTCATCTTTGTTGCTATATTCACAATGTTTTGGCCGTCATACGCTCTGACCGTCTTCTGGTAAGTGGAATTTAGAACTGAACTCTTTATTTTGATTACTAGGGTAGATTTTTTTCTTTCCATGAGTCATTTCACTTATGGATGTCTTAGCTATCTTTAGTTAACTCTCTAAATCATGGAATGAGAAGAATCTACCCCAGTGACCAAAATAAAGGGTTTAGTCCAAAATTTCAATCAACTGAAGAAGGTAGGAGCATACAATGGCTAAAATGTTGTGAATATGGCAACAACGATGAGAACAACAATCCAAAAAATGTAAATAATTACAATAACTCATCTCAGAAAGGTAAACAAATATTATAATTCCTCTCTCAAAGTAAATGCTCAAAGGGAAATTTAAACAATTCAGTTTAAATACATGTGTTACTTATATATATATATATATATATATTACAAATAAACTAGAATCCGTAAGTTTACACTAATCAAAATAAACATAAATATTCGAAAAAATGCCAACAAACAGAACCTAAATCCGTCAAAATCCGACGAGAAATATGTCGTCGGATATTGGGGATGAAGAAAAAGAAACCAACGGAACAAGAACAAACAGTCAAGCATCCGCAGGAAAGAAAAAAAAACCCAAGACGGAACCTAAACACCAGAAAAAGTGCATGATATGAAAGTACGGAAGTTATTTATCTTCATGTAATATATATATATATATATATATATATATATATATATATATATATAAAGTGGTCAGTAACAGAGATTGAACTCTCTACTCTTCAAATTCTTTTCTGAATCACTAACAGCTGAGTAGATTTAGTATCTTACAGGATGAAGTGTAAAAAAGTTAATCTCTGAAACTTTATTCTGCATTCTTAGTTATTTTTTCAAGGTATGTAAAAGTAAGTACAAAATGTAATATTGAACAAAAATGTATTTGTTTAAACAATTTTCAATGTAATTTTTATCATTTAATCTGTTATTAATGTTTCTATCAAAATATTATTCATTTAAAATGCTCCTTCTTACAAAAACCAAAATGACAATCTCAATATTCAACAATCCATTTCAAGTTCCTCAAAAATTAATTGTAAAGGTGTTAAAATATTAAAGATGAGGATAAAATTCACAAATTGATTAACATGCATTTCTACAAAAAACAACTTAGCATAAGGAAAATAAAGAAAAAATATAAATCTTACAATAAAAATTATAAAAAGAATTGTATGAAAATGAAAACAAAAATTGATGATGATACTCCCCAGAAAATTTAAATCTCAAGAAATGTCAATCAAACTTACAAGCATTAAGGTAATTCATGAGCATAAATTATCATATAATAATAAATAAACATTGATGTGTATATATAAAGAAGAGTTTTTTTTATTAAATTTCTGAAGAGAAATTAGATTTTGATATTAAAAACATGAAAATAATCAGAGAGAAAAAAAAACATAGTATTTCTGTTCCATGTTCCATGTGTATAAACATCTCATATTAACTTTAAGAACTTTGGAGAGAGCTAGACCTACTTAGTTAAAACAGTTTCATGTAAATATATTTAAAAAACAGTTTATCAACTCATAATTTTGTTTTCTAAATAATTTACTAAAATGTAGCTATGACAGAAAATATGAATGAATTCCAAGAAATTAAAATTTAATAAAAAAAAAACAGTTATTAAAACTTATAGTCATCTGTGAAAAATAAAACCAGAAAATATTTATTTTCATACTTCTTGGTTTACCTTAGCCAAAATTCAATTCACATAGAAGCATGGAAACAAAAGTTGTATAAAGTAATTAAATGCAACTATGGCCATTTTATTTTTAATTCAGCCAAACGTTGGCTGCAAATAAATAAAAAGTGATTTCTGAGGAGAAAAAAAAGTTGAAATTGTAACCAAAATTAATACTAATGCATATATGTTTCAGATCAAAAGACTAAGTGTAAAGAACTACTTCTTGAAAACAAAAAAACAGAATACAGGCATTTTAATAAATGCTACAAGCTAATATACACATGATATGTAAATTAGATTTGGAGTCAAGATAATCAGGGAAGTAAAGTTTGAAAATAAATTTGGAATTTATGGTATATTTTGAGTTTTTGAATCTTTTTAAATTAAATTCAATTTTTCATTCAAACATAATGTCTTACTTTTCAATTTAATATCTACACTGTTGTTATAAATCATTTTTAATGTCATATTTCCAGCCATATAAGGCACCCCCACCCCCCAATGAAATTACTCCAAAAATCACCCTCTATCATTGTGATATGATTATGAGATTAACACTGTAGTCCTCTTGAGGACCCTCAAATTAAATATACATGATTATAAATGATTAAATTAGGATTGCAAATCAAAATAATGTTAAAATGCATGAAACCAATATATAAGTATAGATAAATTATCAGTTCAAACTTCTTTTTTTCTTTTTCCTCCTAAAAATTCCTCGCCAAATTACAGGTGTGTTATATGGTGGGAAATACAGGTTATAATTATAAATGAAAGGCACTTTTTAAAAAGTCAAAATATTTCAACCCCTGTTTAAACAGTAAAAGTTTAACACGTGAATTTACAAACAAGAGATAAGTTTCCTTTGTTTTTAGTTTTAATAAGTGCTGAGATATTAAAAAAAAAAAATTAAAAACTGTAAAAAACAAAAAAATTACTAAAGTCAGACTTGAACAATATTTCAACAATTTTCATTTATCTTTATGTAATTCTAACAAATAACAAATTTGGATATGTTTTTAAAAATTAAAGTGAATGATGGTAGCTAAGGTTACTTAGAAAAAGAAAACAATATCTTTTTAAAACCTGTATATCTTAAGATAAAAGAAGCCTCTTAATATCAGCTTTAATGATGATTTTTAAAAAAATGTATTCTAATTTATGGTCTGATTTTCAATCCTATATATTTTCAGCTCAGGAATGGAGAAAAATATATCACCAATAAAAATTGCAGAATCAAAGAAAAAAAAAACTAAAAAACTTGTCTAAACACAAGCAAAAAGAATCCTCAATAATTCAACAAACTAAAAGTGTAATTTCCCCACAAAATTTTTAAAATGCTTCCAAACAGCAAGAATGGTTATAAAGTATAGAAAAAAAGAGAACAAAAACAGATTGTATTATATTGTGAATATACATTATTTTATGAAATCAATTCTTCAGGTTATAGAAAACAAAAAAGTTAATTTTATTAAAATTCTAAGAGTGGAAAGTATTTTTTAAACATAATAGATGGAAATAATAGAAAGGATGGTCAGTTTTGACATTAATAAGAAAATATTTGAAAACAAAAACAAGTGATATTGACATTTTTTTTTTATTAGTATCAATGCTGTTAAGAGTTTTATATAAAGTACATTCACAATATGACACATCCTTAACAAAAATAAGAATCATTTACTATGTCTATAATCTTAAAAATACTGAATAAAAAGAAATCACTCCTATAAAGAGTTAAGATTAACATACTGAACGTCTGATCTGTACCAGACTCGAAGTGTGGGTGAGAAAAGCATTTAAAAAATGGTGAGGCAATTTTAACAAAGAAATGCAAGGATTGTATTATACTGACTATTATTTAACATAGTGTTAACATAATTTCTTACCATCTCATAACTGTTTACTTAGTACTCAAAGTACATTCATATAGAATAAGTAACTAAATTTAATAGTCAGGATCATAGTCATAATTAAATGTCTGAACAGATTAACTTTTTTGAAGTTCATGCACATAATATTTAGGGGTATTTTTATTATATATGATAAAAGTATAATCATAAGATATGTTATAGTTATAAGTAAAAGTGCTCAATATCAGGGATAGCGCACATGTAAATATAAAAGTGAACACTGAGAGCAACACCGAGCAGCAACAGTTTTGCATCCTTGAATGTAATCTTCATGGCCTGAAGATTTTGTTCAAGCCTGAAACAGACTGTCGCCACTTAGTGCTGACCTCAGTGTTCACTTATATATATGTACGCATCGCTCATTCAGTAAAATGTATTAGAGCACTCTGGCTATTGGGTGTATATGATAATATACACGCTAAAAAGTCTGCCTTCTTCTACCGAATGCCCATGGCCCAGAGATAGAATCGCCAACTGATGCCAATTCGGTCGGGTTTAAAAAGCAATCGGTGTCTAACCGTACTGATGAGCTGTGATAGAGCGAAACAGATCTGTCTGCAGATGACTATATATAAACATTGTGGATGCAGAAATCAAAACTGTATAGTGATTGACAGCTTCATCCTTTAAGCAATTATAAGATGGTTTAATGTTTACTTAAGGCATGAAACTATCTGTCACCTCACACTCTTGATTTCTCTGTATATAAAAATGCTATCACCAATATTGAGCACTTTCCCTCATAAATATAGAAGATTTGAACTATATATACATATCGATTTAACTTGTCAGATACACAGGCTTAAATTAGCCATGCAACATGTGATTACTAGATTGATTAATCACATTTTTGTATTCAGTTGAATAGGAAGCATGATAATATATTGTGAAAGAAATGAAATAAAACAATTACAATGACCCAATAATTTTAAAATATTCTTAAAAAAGATAAAGTAGGATAAAAAAAATTAAACATTATTAAACATTAAAATAAAAATAATGCACCAAGTTAAAGAAAAAAATGGTAAGATTTTAAAAAAAAGTTCTTTTAAATGAGAATTTCCCGGATAAGAAAAAAATGGTAAGATTTACACTCTAAAAAATGTTCTCCTTACAAAAATGAAGAGTACTAAATTTGATGCCCATATTAAAGTCTGTTATTTTTTGTTTGTTTTTTGTTTATAATATGCACACAAATACACAAGAGCAGTGAAATCAGTGTCAGTATAGAGGTTGAAAAGAAAAAAAAAATCTAATTTTTATGGCATAGTAGCAGCAATAGAACGGGATGCAGGCCATCTGGTAAGTCTTTTGCCTATAGTCTCTACATGAAAACCAATGTCTAATAATTCCTGGTGATTTAAGATTATTCGTCCATCAAAGACAAATGCTGGTTTCAACATTGATTCATACAACTGTTTGTAGTCAAGCTTCTGCAAAAGAATAAAACAGAATTTAATTTCTAAATTGACTAAATTTCATAAATAAAGCATTTTAATTATGAATTTTTGATGAGTGCATATTTCAGTTTGTTATCTCAAATTTCAGGTCATATTAATATTTTATGGACATTAAGCAAACAGCATGGATGAGAAATAAAGTAGCTTTTGATGAGGTTTGAACTTAAATCTCTTTAGGAGCCTCTGGCATTTTGGCAAATGTCTGACCAACAAGTTAAATTAGATTTAGTCATATAGTGTCATCTTTTCTTAATTTCTGTATACCATGTTATTTGCTAGAAAAAGTCAGTCAGTCAGTTAAGTTCCATACGTGATACACGCCTTGGGCGATCATATCTCGAAAGAGACATGACTGACTGAGCAGAAGATTATCCCACAGTAGGTTGCCATTGCTTTCTGTGGTAAACAGGTTGCCAGCCAAGGCTATAGAACCCAATCAGTCTTATTATTTAACCCATAACTGGAGGGAACAGACAAATTAACACCTTTCCCAAGTGTATTTGTGTGTAAGCGAATGCAAGGAATTCAACTGGATTTCGAACTTGACTCACCGATTTGTCGTTCAGCGTCGAAAAAGTACAGTACTAATTTTCTGGTGCCTATTGTCCCCAGAACCATACCAAATTATCCATTTTGTCAAACCTACAGGGGGTCATGTAATAATAATTCAAGAACATACCCATGACCCATTGATTAAGCACATCTAATATCTTTAAAACATTTGGACTATTAGAAACTTTTAAATAAATAAATTGAACCCTCTATTTAATCTGCAATAACCAACTTGTAGAAAAGAATGACAGGAAAATTGTTTGTGATGAAAGTAAGATCCATTAACTGATCTACACATTGTAATGATGCAATATGCATAGTGGAACAATAAAGAGTGTTTGGTTTGTTTTACAGCATAACAACCTCAATTGTTTATTTAAAAATTTTTACAATTCGTATGAATAGAATAAGTATTCTTTGTAAGAAATCAGTTTGTAGATCAGGTTTCATTGATTTATTTTCTAAAGAGGAATGGCCCTATATTCTCCTTTCTTATTGTCAGCTGATGTTCATATAGTTTATTGTTTAGGAACATGTCCCAAATTGCTTGCTGTTCTCTTTAGATGTATTCTAAAATTTTGTTTTTGTAATCTGTATACAAGAGTTCAGTGTTGGTTATTTTCATTTTGTTGTTTCTTTTGTGTTAGTTCCAAGTTTCCCTTGATGGATACCTATATGGTTAAGAATCCAGGCCAATATTGCTGTTTTGTGCTTTATTAACTGATAAGTTTCTAGATTTTTTTCAATGTAGGGATGATTTGTGTTCTTTTCTTAATTGCTGTTAACCTAAATAGGGAGCCTAAAAATATTATAAACTTCCTATCTTCTGAATTTTATATAATTTTAAGTGCTATTTTAATGGCATGTAGTTCAGCTGTATAGATAGATGCATTATTTGGTAGCCTGATGAAATAATAAAGAATTGAGAAAAATGTTACAAGGTAACCTGGAGATTTAAACTTGGAACATATATATATATATATATATATATAAACCATATAGTAGATATCTCAGAGGTAGAATCACCAACTGATGCCAATTCGGTTGGATTTCAATCCTGGGTTAAAAGCAATCATATATCTAACCGTACTGATGAGCTGTGATACAGCGAAACAGGTCTGGCTGCGGATGACTATATATATACATATATATATATATATATATATATATATATATATATATATATATAAAAAGCATAAAAATAAATGTATATTTTTCATTTTTCATAATTTAATTAGATACATAGAAGATCAATAAAAATTTAAGATATTTTGTTTAAAGAAGAAATATCAAAACATTTAGCATGTGATTTTTTGTTTTCAGTTAGACAAACAAAGGTAAGACAGTCCAGACATTGAGGAATAACTCCTACCTTCAATTCTACTCTCAGCATCTATTAGCCAAGACTTTAAACTGAGACCTCAAAGCTTGTTTTTTCATCACTTCTAACAATCAACCTAAGTTTTCAAGTTTTAATTCATCTGACATTTGAAATGAAACCCCAAAGCCCTCTTTAGCATCACATTAGCTCAACCAGTAAGTGAAGCCAACAGAAAAGAGGAAATAATCTCTCAGAATTAAAAAGATTTTACTTACCACAAACTCATCCCATTCTGTACAGATGACAATAGCATGGGCTCCATCAGCTGCCTCATATGGACAGGAAAAGATATCTACAAAATCTTTCACTGCAACAGGAATTGAACACAGTCATTTTTCAGAATGTTACAATAAAAATTCAACAGATAATCATCAATAAGACAATTTGGATAAAATAACTTATTTGTCAGTAAAAAAAATGAATTAACAAATAGAATAATGATGATAATGAATTCTAAACTCATATTTTCTTCATAATCAAATTAACACATTTAATTCTGATTTAATATGATGTCATTACATTAAACTTCAGTCATTTTTATCTCTTGGTTGTGTTGTGATGAGAAAAAAAATTGTAGCAAGCATAGAACTATTAAAAATACATTGATTGCAATGCATAGACAGTAAGCTAAAAGTTTGAGGCCATCCTCTAGATTTGATAATTATTAAGTTCTTTAGTTTAATTCCTACTAAGCTCAGACGATGAGTTAGCCCATAGCATAAAATTTTTATTTAGAGAAGTTGTTACTTAAAATTTTAAATCTGCCAGCCCTAAGATTACCAGTAGCCAAAATATAGATTAGGTAAAAAAATAATGAAAGTTTATTAAAACTTTATGCAGTAATAGGTTAATGCTGTTGCTATTATTGAATATATGATCAAAAACAAAACAAAAAAAACTTTCGCTAAGATAGTCTTTCTGGTTTGCAATGAACGAGTAAATTAGCTTTGAAAAAGACAAGTAAACCTTCACTTTTTATGATTCTTCAAAATGGTTCTACAGAAGGATGTTGAGGATACTATGGATGAAACACATGAGAAACAAGGTTTTGGTGAGATGGAAACAATAAGGAAACTGATGCTTAACATCAGGAAAAGACAGCTGAAGTTTTGGGGACATGTAATGAGGAAGGAGGGCTTGGAGAATCTAATGTTCATGGGACTAATAGAGGTAAAGAGAGACAATGGAAAGCAATGCATGACATACTTGATGGACTTGAGCAGATGGATGGTGGAGCAAAGGATAAAGTGGGATAACAGGGGAAGAGGTAATAAGAGCAACAAGGGATAGGGAGATGTGGAAGACCATGATTGCCTACTTTCTGAAGGAACATGACACAAAGAAGAAGATACTGAACCAATTCCTATCAGCAGGTGTGACAGGTTAAGTCTAGCAGTAATAAACAAGTGGGTAAAAGCATTGGTTTCTAGTTTCTAGCAAAGTGGAAGTTGTGAGTTCAAGCTTTTGCTGGGTAGCACATCTGTCAAAAAATAATGTCATTATTTTTATTTTCTGCATGAATATTCTAAGATCTTTATCTATACAACTCTTTTGTTGCAAGTATAAAATAATTCACCTTTTTAAATGATTAAAAATACTCAAATGAAGCTAACATGAAACAAATAAAAGCAATATATTAATAACCGATCTCTCCTACGTGAGATATTGCTGTTTTGTTAATACAAAACATATTCATTTAATCATTCACTGAATAATGCTTCCTATTACTATAACAAAAGTACATTTTGATATCGAAGATAGGGGAGATTAAGATGTATTACTGATGAATATAAAAGACACATTGTGTTTTTTATTATAAAATGGTAATATTAGTCAGTCAGTTAAGTGCCATAAGTGATACATGTTTTGTGCGATCATGTCTCGAAAAAGACATGACTGAGCAGAAGATTATCCCACAGTAGATTGCCATTGCTTTCTGCGGTAGACTGGTTGCCAGCCAAGGTTATAGAGCCCAATCTGTCCTGTTATTTAACTCATAACTGGAAGAAAGAGACGGATTAATTCCTTTCCCAAGGGTATTTGCATGTAAGTGAATGCAATGAATTCAACTGGAATTCAAACTCGGCTCCTCGATTTCTCATTCCGAAACGATATCCACTGCACCACAACGCACATCCGGTAATATTAGTAGTTTCCCTCAAAGGAAACCTCCTGGAATCCTTGGCCAAGCAGTCAGTGCTTTTGTTTGCTGAAATTTATGAAATATTTCTTTTAAAATAATTTTTATGAAAATAGGTTTCTAAAGTCTAGTAATTGTTATTGCTCTTTCCAGTATTGATGAAAGTTTCCTTCCTAACCTTTTATTTGAAATAGTGTGGAATGTCAACATTTTGATTATGTCCTTATTTTCTCTTACAACTACATGTACTATCCATAGATGATGTAATCTTCATGGGCATGTATTTGTAACAGTAAGGAATCAGAAAAGTAAAGTTGGTTTGACCGTTAGTTCAAGAAGTAATGAGTTAACATGAGACGTGTTGTCACATGACTGCCTGGTGCCAACTTAGATAAAGTGTTACATCCTATAGAAGCTGTGGGTCGGAATTATATAGTTTGTCTGCATACTAGAGTGATAAACTCTAACCAAATACTGTACCGAACAGAACATTATATAACACCATATTGTTAACTTTACAAAGATTTTCTTTTATTTTGGCTCCCAACTCTGTCTGGATTGTCAATGCAGTGGATCTTGCAGACTATCAACCCAAACTGGCTTTGTGATCAATCGAATGTGGGCAGAGCCAAGTTTGGAATGAAGTAATCGATTATTGATTAGCCACAGAGATTTTGGGCATTGAAGGGAAGGACCAGTGGAGAGGTTCACATCAACATCTCTGTAACTTGTTAACTATCATTTGTCTTTTTTTTTTAAAAATAAGGTCACAAAATAAAAATGAAAACTATCAAGATGAAAATAAATTAACCTGAATTTGACCTCAAACATAAAAGCACACAAGTGCTGTAATCCATACATAAAATAAATTTCATGCATTAATTTAAAGATACAAAACAAAATCCAATATAATCTGAACTTCTTCACTTCAAACAATAACTGCATTATACAAGATGGACCAGAGTCAGGCTGCATCTGGAACAGAACAAGTACTTGTGAAATGGCAATTAGTGAAAACTTGTCTGTGATCATCTACCTAATTTGTTTTTTTTTTAATCATATCACCCCGAACAAGGCGGTAATGCCACTGATGCATAGGGGGCTACGTAAGAGTGAAAAGATTGGAAAAGAGAAAGCCGGAAACCACATCCTAAACAGGGAACAAGTGATGAGCCTCTACACCTGTTCAATAGACGTGGGTGGAGTGTGAACTGGGCGATAGTTTAGTCTATCTACTCCAATTGAAAAAAAAGTAAAGAAAAAAGGAAAAGAGTGAAAAGATTAGAAAAGAGAAAACAAACCATTAAAATTTCCAAATATATTGCTAGATACAGGAACATTATTTCATTTAGCAAATAAATATAAGAAATTAGTTTTTAATGGTAGTGCAGCTTTTGGGTAATCTGGTAACTGATTATATTGAATCAATTGCTTGGTCTGTTGTTAGGAAAGTTGGTTTACTGTGTCGTGCCAGACAATATTTCTTGTCAGAATCCATTACGCACATTTATAAATCCACTATTTGTCCTTGCATTGAATATTGTTGCCTCATCTAGTCTGGTGCTCTTGTTATATATCTTGAGATTCTTGACAAAATCCAAAGAAGGGTCTGTAATATAAATGATCCTGGCCTTTCACCTCGATTTCAATCATTTTTCCACCACCATAATGTGGCTTACCTGTCTTTTCTACAAATTTTTTCATTACAATTGTTATGATGAGCTTTCTTCCTTAGTATCTCAGTTGCATGAATTTATGTATACTATTAGTTTAGCTACTAGATCTCACCATTTTACTGTTGAATTAGCTTATGTAACTGGATGTTTTTTTTTCTAATGGTTTTCTTTCTCATACTTCTTGCCAATGGAAGTCTTCTGGTTTCTTGCTTCACTGCCACCGACAACCTTCAAAAATTTAAATACAATGTCAATTGCCATCTTCTGCCTTTCTAATTTCTGTTCTTTTATTATCCTTTTCACTTACTAAAATTTTCCTGATTCTCTTTCACTCCCAGAAACCCCTTACATTTTAGTATCAACTTGCTCAGGATAAAATAATACATATTGTGTTGAAGCATGAAACAGACTTGTCATTTAGTGTTTAGTTCAATGCCTATTTTTATATATGATAGAAATATAGTTTTAAGGCATGTTCTATTTATGATGTAAAGTGCTTGCTATCAAGAATAGAGCCTATCTAAATATAAAAGTTAACACTGAGTCCAACACCCAGTGGCGACTGTCTGTTCCATGTTTAAACATATTTATCAGGTCTCTTAATTGCATTTAAGCATGTTCCCTACACAATCAAAGTGTTCTAAAAAAGGTCTAATCTAATGTTCGGTGATCTGGTCAGGTTTTAGAAACTGGGCCCACTCAAAACTTCACAATATCCCTCCCTGTGTGTCTAATTCTATGTAAGTGCATGTGTTTGTATGTAATGTGCATGTGTTTGTATATAATGTGCAAAATGTGAGTGGACATGCCTTTTACAGGTTGGCTTTAGTCACCACAACAACACAATCTATCCCTAAGATATCAGCCTAATTTCACTAGTAATCTTTGCAACAAACATTACAAACCACAGTACCATGATATGAATGCAGCAAATGTTAAACTAACAAAACCTGTTGCTTAAAGTGTGTTTTACTCACTGGACTAATGATTAACCAGGGATATCAGCAGTGGCAAGCAAACCAACAATACAGTTATACTTTGATAGAAGCCCACTTCCCACATACAATTCTAATATTTTATAAATATATAAATTTAAATATTTAAATAATGTAAAATATACAAGGGTTGACATTTATAAAATAAATTATGCTTCTTTATACCCATATGCAGTTGGCGCTTACAATTAAGAAAACTGAATGAATTCTTCAAGCAATAAGTTAAATAACAATAAGCAAATTTAAATTAGCCTACAAAATTAAATATATTTTTGTATCTTTATTTGAGGCAAGTTTGTTACTATTGTTTAAAATAGGCAACAAAATATCAAATTTTAAGAATATAATGACTAATTTAGATCAGAAGAAATATGTACAAGGAAAAAATATAACTGCTTTTATTGTCAGAGATGAACAAAAGAAAAAAGGCTTCATGGATGTGCACCCAAAGTAAAAGTATTGTATGGTTTTCAAAAGTGATTATTTGTCTAGATATACTCACTTGGGCACAGTCAATAGAATTTTTTTAAATTTATAAGATTCACAAAACCATAAGAGATGAAAGGTAAATCCTGGTCACAAGTTGAAGAATGAAAATTCTTTTTTTCCACTGTCAAAAGAACTTTTAAAAAATTGGAAATAGTGGGTGTATAGAAAGTTTAAAGATAAATTGACAGTATCTTTTTATTAACCCTCTAGGGCCATTTGTATCATATTTGATACAGTATTTCCCTAGAAGGAAATATTTGGTATTTCCCTATAAGGAAACATTTGGTATTCATTGACTGAGCAGTCAGTACTGCTTTCATTTGAAATTTATAAAATATTTCTCTTAAAAAATTTTCAGGAAAATATTTCTTTCAAGGCTTGTTTTCATACTGTATCAAATATGATACGAATGGCCCTAGAGGGTTAAGTACTATCCTGGTCATGGTGTTAAATCTTTGTTTCTGGATGTGCTCCATTCAGTGACAGGTTTTCTGCTAAACTACAGATTATGTAGCACCAACAGTTTTATCTTAATAATTAAAATAGTTATTTTGTTACATCACACACAATTCTTTTCATCATAATGTTGTGTAATATTTTCCCCATTGTGTCTTTGAGATGAATCAACAATAAATGAATAAAAGATTTTAATTAACGAAAACAAAAATTGCTAGTTTATTCTCTTGTCATTTTAAATACTGGTGATGAATTGAAAAATTGTTTAAACTAATTATTCAGAAAGGAGTGCCATATAATTTGACAACTTATAGACAATAGAAAAACTGATATAATCAGGAAAGTCTGATTGTTAAATCAAAAAATTCAAACAATAGTACAACCTGAATACACAATTATAATCTTTAAAATTTCAGCAATCTGCAAGTATATGGTAACTAAATATTTGTAACTACATAAACATTTCTTTGCTTAGAGAGATGTGAAGAATATTGTTCAATATAATATTAACTAATAATAATAGCTCTCAAAAGGATCAGTTATTTTCAATTAGATCACATGATCAATGTATTCATAATTAAATGAGAAAAGTTATTTCAATTTTTAAATGGAGACTTTTTGTAACAGTTTAAGAACTTTTTTTAAATTTTATAACTAGAATTTTACCTAGAAATAAAGTCTAAATCCTTACTACTGCGAAATAACACAATTTAAGTTGGTTTATAAATACTGGTGTATAAGTTGAGTATTTGACTTTCAGCCTTCTTGAGGATGAACATTAGTCAAAAAAAAAAAAAAAAAAAATTAAAATAAAAAAATTAAATTTAATAAGAAAAGTTTATTTCCAAAATATAAAATAATATCACTTTTAACCTAATTTACTTCCAAAAGATGCAAGAGAATTATAAACTTTTTTTCAAATATTTGTCATTTACTTCAGTTAATGTCACTGAATATAGCCAAATTCAATAAAATTCCTTTAATCTTCAGATCTTAAAAATATTATCAGAAGTAGTTGCAAGTTTCTAATAATTCACCAAAACTCAGCTAAGAAAATCAGTCAGTTAAGTGTCATACATGATACATGTTTGGGCAATCATGTCTTGAAAGAGACATGACTGACTGGGCAGAAGATTTTCCCAGAGTAGGTTGCCATTACTTTCTGCAGTAGACTGGTTGTCAAACAAGACTATAAAAACCAATCTGTCCTGCTATTTAACCTATAGCTGGAGGGAGAAGACAAAGAAAAGCAGCTATTTTTGCTTTAAAATTTATGCTAAAAAAAAATACATAATATAAAAGTACTTACCCTTTTCTGGTTTATCTGTGATCATTGGATGCATCAAGTCACTAAAAATAAATAAAATTTAAAAATATCAGCATCGTATCCTTTTCTTATTTGCCTTTTCAGAAAGGTTTTAAAATATTATTTGCATATGAGTGTTTTAATCAACAATTTAATGCTGATGTCACTTAATATTCAAATCATAAGGTTGAAAAATCATGATAAACTAAGAAAATTATTATAGCTAATTTTTAAATTTCAAACTGGGAACTCTTTCTTTGCTAAATAATAAACAAAAAAAGCACAGTGTGATAGAGATAGATATCAGTAAATGCTGAGAAGTGAAAAGAAAAGATACTTACTTCATGATTTGATTAGGTTCAACTTTGGGGTCATAAATACACACATTAGCACCTTCTTCCATTAAATGCTTGCAGATGTAAATTGCTGAAGACTCCCTATAAAGAACAAGTGGATCATCTTAAAACTTTAAAAGAGAGAATATTTGAAAAAATAACAAAAAACAAAACTTTACAATATCCAAAAATATAACTACATTTGACTAAAAAAAAAAATTAATTACACTGTGTAACACAACTTTTGTCCTTGGGTAGTATCCGATATTTCCTATTTTCTTATGCCTAGAACATATGAAAAATAGCTATTACTCCCTTCAAACTTTGCTTTGGTGACTTAGACATTGATGTTTTGAAAGTAACCTATTTTTCATTACATTCAAGATAGATACAGTGCTGAATTACTGACAAATTTTTCTAGAAATAAAAATGGGTTTCACAAAGCCAAAGATAAAAAAATTGAAGCTGTGACTAATACTCCGGCCCCAAGTGACAAAACACAACTACACTAATTTCTAAAGCTTGTAAATCTTTACCACAAATGGCTTCAAAGCGTTGCCCATGTCACAAAACCACTCTATGATCTTCTATAAGAGGACATTTCCTTCATATGGTCTGGAGACTGTGATAAAGCATTCAGTAAAATTGAGGGGACGATTGCATCAGACATGGTCCTGGTACAATTTGACTCCAACCTACATATACATCTGGCATGCAATGCATGTTTATATGCCATCGGTTCCGTCTTGTCACATATCAGTGGAGAAGAGAAACCCGTACACATACATCCCACAGCCTTAATAAGACTGAATCCAGTTATTCTCAACTTGACAAGGAAGCCCTGGTATGGTCAGTGAAAAAGTTTTTCAACTATTTGTGTAACAACAAATTCACACTTGTTGCAGACTACAAGCCACTCAAATTCATCTTTGGACCAAAAAAGGGCATTTCAACAATGTCTACAGCAAGAATACAAAGATATGCTTTTTTTTTTTACCGGCTTTGATTACATTATTGAGTTTTGTAATGGTAAATCCAATGCAAATGCAGATGGTTTAGCACACCTGCCACTTCCAGAGAAAAGCAGAGACACAGATGAGGAACATGACAATTTTCTACAAAGAATTAGTGGAACAATGTCCAATTAAGACAACCACAATTGCCAGGGCATTAAGAACAGATTCAATCTGATTTATTTTGTTCAAAACAGCTGGCCAGAGAAAAATCTTCCAGAAAAATGTAATATTTTTTATCAGAAACAATATGAACTTTCTACCTTGCTGTGGGGAACAAAGGAAGTTATACCAGAAAAAATTACACAAACAAGTTATGCAAGAATTGTAGCAAGGCCATCTTGGGACTGTCAAAATAAAAGACTTGCAAGAGGAATATTTTGGTGGCTTAATCTTGACAAGAACATTGAAGCAGCTGTGAAGACGTGTGATGCACTCCACCACTCAACCAAACACTTATCAGCAGCCTGATAAGCCCTAGCAGAGAGTACACATGGACTATGCAGGTCCCTTCCAAGGATCACTGTTCCTTGTAGCAGTCAATGCCCATTTAAAATGAGTAGAAGTAATTCTTACATTTAATGCTACAATGACTATGGATATCTTAATAACAATGTTTGCAAGGTATGGTATCACATAAAGACTAGTTTCAGATAATGCACCAGTTTTCACATCTGATGACTTTAAATGCTTCTCTACATGTAATGGTATTAGATGCATAAAAAGTGCTCCATATGATCCTGCAACTAATGGATTAGCAGAATGAATAATGCAATCTCTGAAATCAGCCAAGCACAAATGTGGCATCATCCATACAAAGCTCTCCAAATTCCTAATTTCTTACAGAAATTCACTCCATGCTACTCCACAAAAGTTACCAGCACCACTCATGTTTGGTCAGAAACTATGAACAAAGTTGGAAATGCTATGACCCAATATCAAAAGAACTGCCAGCAAAACAGAGCAGACAGATTTCTTCCCACTTTCAGGCAAACCCACCATCACTAAAGGAGAGTGCCACCATTTTTTCTAGTGATTACTATAGATACCAATATTGGCAACATTCAAGGACCAGCTCCCAACAAGGTCTAAGATCATATAGTGGTAATCACCCCAGACAAACACTAGAGACGAAACTTCAATCAACTGGTACCTAACTCTATAGAAGTTAACTGCAAAAACCAAGACAAATCTCTTGGCACCCCTAACCACAACCTCCCTAGGTGACCAGACAACAGTAGTCAGGCCTCCATTACCAAAGTCAGTGCTTCCACCTCATAATGTACCATCAATTCCATCCCCAACACATTACACACAACCAACTATCACTAGTAGTGGAAGACTTAGCAAAAAACAGAACATTTTACAGTCTATGTATAAAGCTAAAAAAGTAAAAAAAAAAAAAATCTTTCTCACAATTTTCTTTTCTTCTAAAAAAGGAGAAGATTGCAAGATACACATGTAAACAGGAAGTTTACATCCCCTAGTATCCTTTCCGTTTACCCCATATTTCCCTTCATTACTTCAATAATAAAATCCCAATATGTCCGCCACGTGTTCCTTTTTAATTGACTTGCTTGGTTAAAGCCAAATTTAAAAAAAAAAAAAAAGAATATTTTTTAATATTTAAATAAAAGAAAAATTATTGTTGGTTATTCCCACATAGCTTCACCAGTTTCAACAAGAAGTTGTTAGAGGGTGCTATTAAATGTCTATAGAAATGGGACACTTCCTATCCTCTCACTTTTCCTTTTAGCATAAAGAAGGAGATAATGCCAACTTGGAGGCATGGAGAATATCTTTCCCCTCAGTGACTGAATTTTATACACACACATGCACATATCACCCACATCGTAATTCCTTACATGTAATATTTGCCATTTTTGGAAGCATACTCAGTTATATAAAAACAAAAAATATAAAATATCATTTTTGAAATTCCATTCATTTCTTTACACTTGTAATTTACATGTATAAAATATTGTTACACCTGCTTTTAGTCTAACTAGAAGCAGTGTTTTGCAACATTATAAATAAGAAAAACATCCCTAACTCATCATGAATTAAACTTAAAAAAAAAAAAAATCATGCCAATACAATGATCAACTCTATCAACTAATTTTTTCATTTAGACATCACTTGTCTCAAAATCCCAGATGTGTTACCAAATACTGGAAGTACTAAAGAAAATTAGATATATATCAGTCAGTTAAGTGTCATACATGATATATGCTTGTGCAATCATGTGTCTTCTGATTCATGACTGACTAGACTGAAGATTTTCCTATAGTAGTTTGCCATTTCTTTCTGTGGTAGATTTGATTTCCAACCAAGGCTACAGAAGTCAATCTGTCCTGTTATTTAACCCATAATCCATAGGTGGAGAGAGAAGAGATGAATTAATATCTTTCCCATTGGTATTTGCAAGTAAGTGAATGCAATGAATTTAATTGGAATTTGAACCCCTGATCTCTAATTTCAAGCCAATATCCATTACACCATAATATACCATTATATATATATATATATATATATATATATATATATATATAGAATTTAAGATATTTATTGAAGAAGAGTGCAATAAACAAGAGGGCAAAGTCTGTAATATGGACAATATCATCGAAGATGAAGGAAAAACTTGAAACAACTGAAATGTGTAAAGATAAACTTTCTGTTATCTAACAACCAGTTAGTTAAGTGACATACGTGATACATGCTTGAGTGATCATATCTCAAAAGAGACATAACTGACTGGGAAGAAGATTATCCTACAGTAGGTTGCCATTACTTTCTGCGGTAGACTGGTTGCCAACCAAGGCTATAGAACCCAATCTGTCCTGTTATTTAACCAATAACTGGAGGGAAGAGACAGATTAATACCTTTCCCAAGGGTATTTGTGTAAGTGAATGCAAGAAATTCAACTGGAATTTGAACTTGGTTCCCTGATTTCTCATTCCAAGTCGATATCCACTGCACCACAATAAAAATAATAAACTATAATGATCTTATCTATTTTCTCAGTTTTTACCACTTAAAATTCATCTAAACGGATAGCTACATTTTTTGTATTATTATTATTATTAAACTATAATTACTTGTTTTCATTCATTGATATACAACCAAGTTTAATACAGACAGTTCAGTTATAGAGCAGACAGGATCAAACTTATTACCAATGACTTGTGAAATAAACTCACTAATTTTTGTACAACAATGGATACTATAAATTCATTAATTTGTTCTCAAAAGATACTGAAAACAAGGCTTGTTTGTACACATTTGAGACTGGTTTAATTTTCTGTTGTGATTTTATTATTGTAGCAATTGTAATTATCAAGTCTTTGTAATTACAGCAATTTCTTTTTCTTTTTCTTTTTTTACATATATATGTATGAACTCTAAAATATCACAGAAAATGATATTTAGAAGCATCAAAGATTTTATATTAAAATGGGTTTTAAAAATGTTGACTTATACAATCTTTTATATACTCTATTGTCTTTTGTTACTTATTTTAAAAATTAATTCCTGAAGGTCAAGGTCACAAGAAAGCAGCTTGTATGACATTAGTGAAAATGGCTATCAAGCAGATTCTTCTCACTAACCTTTGTCCTGCTCTTGAAATACAAGTTAAATTGTTTTAACCATTCTACTATTCTTTGGATTCAAGGAAATTAAATTTATTTTTAGTCTGAATGATAAACATTAAATGATTAAACATTTAAACTGAAAATTTTCACTTCATAGAAAGAAGTGCAATTGTCTATTGTTAAAAATAAGGTCTTGAAGATGCTTTCAAAAATGAATATTTATATTTATTCAGTCAGTTTATGCAGAGAGCTGTAAGCAAAAAGACATAAGAAATAAACAGATAAGATCAAAATCAAGAAGAAAAGTATTAGCCATACAGAGAGAGAGAGAGAGAAAGAATAAAAGCAAAACAGCAAGCTAGAATAACAGGAAAAAAAGTATTACTTCCATCCCATAACAGTTGTGGAATCTGCATACAAATTTCATACAATAAATTTAATAACTATTATGGGATAGAAGCAGTAATAGAAATAATATTAATAAACAGACCTCAAATGTATTCCCAATTACAAAATTAAAAGATAGAAAGCTATTTTATGAGATATAAGTTTCATGTATATCTTTCTAAAATTGTCCAGTGTTGAAAATTTTCAGTTGAATGACATATAAAAATTTGTTCCTTAGAAAGCAAAAATATATTCAGCAAAAGATTAAAGTTGGATTAAAAATGGATGACAGCAAGAAAAAGCTTTCCCAGCCTTTATCTTAGGTATTATATTTCTAGTTAATAAATAAAACAGAAAATAAGGAGAAACAAGAAATATTTTAAAACACTCTCCAGAGTAAACTTATCCCCACAAAACTCAAGTTCACTTAAACAGAAAAACTATAAAAATGTATTCACCCAAAATCACTTAGGTTCTTGCATAAATAAATAAAAATAAATGATTTTCTTTTTTAATTTCTGGTGTCATTATTACTATTAGATGGCAACATAGATTTTCTTTTGCTTCAGCTAAACTTTTGAGCATATATATAAAAGTGGACACTCAACAATGACAATCTGTTTTATGCTTGAAAGTAATCTTCAGGCTATATTGAGCACCATAAGTATCTTCTATGTGCCCTGTCCTTTCAGGATGTAGGCGATCATGGCTTTCCACGCCTCCCTGTCCGTGGTGGCTCTTAGCACGCTTTCTCCTGTTACTCCACACAACTCTCGTTCTGTCATCCATCTGATCAGGTCCTTCAAATATGTTATCTGCTGCTTTCCCCTGTCTCTTTTTCCCTCTATCTGGCTGGTTAGTATCAGGTTCTCCAAGCCCCCCTTGCTCATTGCTGTCTCTTCCTGATGCTCAGTATTAATTTACTTTTCATTTCCATCCTTTCTAAAACCTCATCATTGCTCACATGCACGATCCATAATATTCACAGCATCCTTCTGTAGAACTTATTTTAGTTACTTCAAGTTTTTCCTTCATCTTCAATGATATTGTCCAGCATTCACTGCCATATTGAAGAACTGACATCACATAGCAATCCAGTACTTTCTTCTTTGTTTCTAGCAAAATTGTCCTGTTTCTTAATACTTTACTCAACTTCTGGAATGCTTCCTTTGCCATGCCAATTTGCCTTCATATCTCTGTGTTGCAGTTTTCACATTCTGTTAGAACATTTCCCAGGTACTTAAATTTTTGTACCTGCTCGATTTTAGTATCCCTGACCTGTATTTGGCATTTTGGGATACCCTTTTTGCTGATGATCATGCATTCGATTTTCTTGCAGTTTATTTGTAGTCCTTTCTTGTCACTCTCTTCAGCTACCTTTCGTAGTTTCCTTTCTGCTTCCTTTCTGCGTCTGCTATCAGCACTGTATACTCTTCAATTTTCAAATATGTTCATGTACATCAAAATCAAAAAAGTCAGCACAAAGTTCATGTTTTGTTATATTTTTGTTCAAGTACTGGACTTTTATTCAAGAACTGGATGTTGTCAGAATGGTAAACAAAATTTTGCAGGTTACATCATGACATTTTATTTAGAATGCTAAAATTTCTATTAATCTAAATATATGCATGTCATATGTCATGTGTAAAATGGTTACACAGAGTTTGACCAGACTGGTAAAGAATGTATTAAACATTTTTATATATTATTATAATTTTGTAAGCATATCAAATATTTTATACTGACTTGAAGATACTATCTCCTGTGGTGAAAGATATTTATTTAATGGGAGGTGTACTATTTACATTATTCGGACTATTGTTCTCATCTTTGCTGCCATTTGTATGACGTATTGTATGTTGTATGCTCCAGCCTTCTTCAGGTGCTAGGAATTTCGAACCAAACTCTTTATTAAGATCACTGGGGCATATCATTCTCATTCCTTACAAATGGCTACAAAGATGAGGACAATAGTCCAAATAATGTAAATACTATCTCAGAAATATCGACAAATATTGATGAAAGGTGTATCTTTTCCAATAATAATAGCTTCTAGGGTTTTGAGTCATTCCTCGCAGTGAGTGCTGGATAGCATTTTCTTATCTATTGATACTTGTCTATGTAAATAGTCTTATTATGGTTGTTTCTGATGTGATGATCAAGACATGCATGAATTGCACTAAGTTCAACATGTGATATGTCAACCTATGTGAGTGGGTGGTACATGTGTAGCTAATGAAATAATTTGATACTGTTTTTAGATTACTTGTGTGCGTATATATAAACACACATATATGGATATCAATAAATATACATATACACGAAAGTATACACATATATATTTATTTTTCTGGTGTTAATACAACAGTACTTGATGTAATATAACAGTTTATAATAAGCACCTGATGATTGCATAGTTCATGAAACTCTGAGTCATGCTATAGATGTAGGATTATATATATATATATATATATATATATATTTTTTTTTTTTTTTTAATTCAGATACTTCAATCCAAGGGAAAAAAAGCAGGAAGGTAAATTCCAAAAAACCCGATCCTAATTAATATTAAAAATTTATTTTAATATTAAAAAATGATACAGGAAGAGAGCTCCATGTAATAAAATATTACAGAGCAAATATATATTAAAAAAGGATTAATTCAAAGATGTTGAATTTTTTTTTTTTTTTTTTACCTTGTGTTGTCTTTATTTAGTTTAATTTCAAATGACCTAATTTTTTTAAAAATAATTTTATTTTAAATCCTATATCTTTTTATTCCCTTTTATTAATAATTATGCCTTTTTAAGTAAAGGCCTTTTTCTAATACTTCAACGTTTTGGGGAAATTAGGTTTTTGAATTTGTCCAGCGTCTGTAATATTTAAAAAAAATTTTTTTTCTTTAGTTTCTTTCTTTTTCCCTCCCTTCCTTCTTTTATCTCTCTTACCACCTTTTTTCCGTGTTGCTTAAACTTACGTCGATTTAACACGGCTGTCTGTTAATTTTTAGTTACATTCTCCCTTTTTTTTGCGAACCCAGACGATGTCAATTTTTTTCTTTTCTTATTTATTTGATTTTATTCTATCTTTTTCATTTTCTTTTTCTTTTTCTTTCCCTTTATTTTTCTTTTTATTTTATTTTATTATTTATTTTTTAATTTCTTTGCAATCTATTTAAAAAGGAAAAGTAGACTAATTTTTCTCCAGTTTCTGAAAGGTTTTTTCTGTTGCTGAGGTGATGTGTCGTCCCCCGTGGGGATCTTCATATCGAAATGGCCATTCAACATCTTTGAATTAATCCTTTTTTAATATATATATATATATATATATATATATATAATTATATATATATATATATAAAGATCACTGGGGCATATCATTCTCATTCCTTACAAATATAAATATATATATATATATCACATCTCAAGGAACTGGCTTGTAATGTTCAATACCTGCAAAACCAAGCTAGTAAATTAGTCATCATTATGAAGCTGAACTGGAGTTTGCTCCAGTCAGGATGTACAGTTGTACTCTTGCTTTGAACATCAATTGGGATTCAAATCCATTGCTAAAGATATTAGAAACATTGTTAGCTCCTTTTACTTCTCCAGAAAGTACCCAAATCCTGCCATGCTCTACAAGAGTCAGAGTCAGATCAAATGGAGCTCCTCAATCCTCACTTTTCAACCTTGATTGAGATGATTTACATGGCCTTGTAGGATGATTAATTATTTTCCACCCTGCAACCCCTTTCCCATAGATAAAATGTTGCAAGCCTCTTGCTACTGTATCACTATTTCCATAGCAAATGTTCAAACCACATTGCTTACAGACTTTAACAGCTAGGATTCACTATGCTACATACTTGGGTCCACTTATCCTCATTTCCATTAGTAAGGAAGAAGTTACACTCAGTTTCTTTACCCAGAAGTGTTAAATTGTGGAACAGACTCCCAAAACAATGCTCTCCAATTACTATGACCTTGGGCTCTTCAAGTCTAGTGTCAGCTCTTACATATAATCAGCACTTCTTACACCCTTATAAGAACCCCATTAATTAACCATTGATTTTGAGTGACTCTGAACTTTGAATTGAGTGAACAATAGTAAAACAAAATGTTCACTTCTTTAAATTCATATTCAGAAAGTATCAAACAAACAAAAAACAATGCAAGGAATATTTTAATATTTTCCAAGTACAATGCAACAGCAACATTACTTAAATATTTTTTTAACATTTTCTTAAAGATTTATAAACTTGTATAATATACAGAATGTACAGAGAATAAGTGATAGTTAATTGATATTGTAATCCTTTTAGATTAAAATGGCTACTGTTAACAATCTAAAATCTATATTCATGATTTCACAGAAAATGGCAGAAAGCAGCCCTCACTCAAGAAATAAAATTAAAAAGAGAAAAAAAGAACAAAAAATTATTACCTATAGTAACAGCTTTTGAATACTGAAGCCTTGACTTGTCGGAGAAGAAAATATTACTTACCTATGATTTAATGAAACACATGTGCTCAAAATATTTCGACTAAAATATAGAGAAAGGAACAAGAACATAACTGATGATTGCTTTCATTTTTATAGTAAAATGTATCATGTGTGAAGTGCAATGGATTGTTTTATATCATTATGTATAATTCTTTAAAGTACTAAACATCTATTAATTAAATTAATAATGATAACTATAAAGCAATAAAAATTTGTGCAATTTTTTATAGCATTTTCAAATTTAATATAATCAGTATATTTCTTCCAAGGGTCAAAGATAAGCCCCAATTAAAGAGGTTAAACTATGAAAATATAAATAAAATGAACTATCTTATAGTTGCTATATAACATACACATTTTTTGTATTTTAATCATTCTACCCCAAGCAAGACAATAAAAGCTACTATGATGCAAGGAGTTACTAAAGTAAAAGAAACAAAGAGAATATAAATAAACCTGGATTCAAAGACAGAATATGACAACTGGCATTGCACTTGAATTTTTTAAAATCAAAGTTGACAGGAAAGCAGCAAAAAGTAAGAGTTCTACAAATGATACGTGTGAAAAATGAAACTATTAGCAGAGAACTTATTCCAACCATGAAATTATGAGACCTAGCTGCCAATCTAGTAACATGCTTAAATTTATGAAGTTAAGATACCAACAAAAAAATCTCATTAGCAGAACGATTCTTTTTCTTCTTCTTCTTCATGTGCCATGTTCCTTCAAGACGTAGGTAATCATGGACTTCCACTTGGCTGTCTCTTGTCACTCTCAATATTTTTTCTTTTGGTATCTCTCCCAAACCCTGCTCTGCCATTCATTTGCTCAGTCCTATCAAACATGTCTTGTGCTGCTTTCCCCTGTCTCTTTTTCCTCCTATCCATTCTGTGAATATTAAATTCTCCATGCCCTCCTTCCTCATTACATGTTCCAGGAACCTCATCTGTTCCTTCCTAATTTTAAGTATGAGTTTTCTTCTCATTTCCATCCTCTCCAACACTGCTCACGTACTCAGTCCATGGTATCCTCAGCATCTTTCTGTAAAGCCACATGTCTGCTGCCTCAAGCCTCTCCTTCATCCTTGATGATATCATCCAATATTCACTGTCATACAGAAGAACTGACATCACAGTAATCCAGCACTCTTTTTTTTGTTTCCAATGAGATTTTTTCTGTCACTCAGTACTCTGGTTAGCTTTTGAAATGCATTCTTGGCTATGCCAATGCGTCTTCAGATCTCAATGTCACACTTTCAATCCTCTGTCAAAACCCTTCCCAGGCACTTAAATTTCTTCACTTGTATTATTTTAGTTTCTCCAACCTGTAGTTGGCATTTTGGGGTTTTTTTTTTTTTTTTGCTGATGACCACACATTCAGTTTTCTTGAAGTTTATGTCCAGTCCTTTCTTCTTGCTTTCTTTTGCTACCTTCTGTAGGAGTTCAAGCATTTTCTTTTTTGTGTCTGCTATCAGTACCGTGCCATCTGCATATCTTACATTGTTGAGATTGTGGCCCCAATGATGAATCCTAGTAAAGATTTTATTCCTCTCAGATTTGTTTCACTGTATAAGTTGAATAGATCTGGTGAGAAAACACACGCTTGTCTTACAATCCTTTCTATTTTTGTATACCTGCTGAATTTTAACGTCTTTTCCGAGAATGTTGAGTTTGCCGAGCATCTATCAAGTCCTTGTGTCATACTTTGTTGAACATCTTTGTGTAGTCTATAAAGGACTAATAAAAGTCCTTCTGCATTTGTATTGCTCTGTCAGATAGCATTCCAAGCACAAATAGAAGATGTAAAGGGAAGCCATGTTATGGGGATTGGAAATGACTGACAAATTTTATTTAATGAAGATGGAGACTTTTATAAAACTGATGTAGTGTGATACTAAATAATTATAATTAAAGTTCTTAAAAACTGGAACTTTAAAAACATTAAGATTCAGGGGAATTTTTCATGTTACACAAATATCAGTCAGCCAGTTAAGTGCTATACATGATACATGCTTGGGCAATCATGTCTCGAAAGACTGACTAGGAAGGAACATTTTTCTGTCGTAGGTTGCCATTACTTTCTGTGGTAGGCTGGTTGCCAACCAAGATTAGAGAACCCAGTCTGTCCTACTTATTTAACCCATAACTGGAGGGAGAAGCAATGAATTCATACATTTTCTAAAGATATTTGTGCATAAGTGAATGCAATGAAATTTAACTGGAATTCAAACTCTGATCTCTAATTTCTTCTTCCAAACTGATAGCCACTGCACCATACTACACAGAAATATAAGCATCTTAATAAAGATAAATACAGTAAGCATTACTTTATACTCTTTAGACTAGAATCAATCTATCTGACCCTGATGAGTGGTGGCTGTAAAAAACTTGAAATCAAAAAGGTAAATATTCTGAACTTTTTATTATCTATTGATTATTGCTGCTTAATTTTTTAATATTGAACACTTAGTTACAAAACTTTGCTTGTTTTTAAACCTTTTAAATTTCACTAATTTACCATGTTTTTGTTCGGTATTAACAATCTGTATCATTGTTATTACTCTTTAGACTCTGCTGATTTATAAAATATAGTAAATAATTAAAAACTAACTCCAGCTTTGAACAGCAACCACTCAACTCAGTGCAGTTAAATCTAAGTTGAATAAAAATAACAGAAAGGGTGTGAAATAGAATAACTGAAAATTGAATGAACAAAATTTAATTTGAAAATTGTGGTCATTAATTTTCTCATTTCAAAACATCAGGAAAAGGTTTAAATATAAATTTTTCCTAATTTTAATTTTTTATATGTTAATAGAGTATAGAAGATAGAAATACACATCACGTAAATCATTAATTTGAAAAGAACACTGGAATCATTGTTGAAAATAAATAGACGACCATGACTAATGACTACACCCCACTGCTTTTTTCATACCTTGAAAATAAGTTCTGAGGAAATGAACTTAAAAGAAATGAGAGTTGACATATTAAGAAAATATTTGAAATAAGTTACAATATGCTGAAAACATTTTACTATTATCCGAATCAATGAATTAATTAAAATAAATGATGAATGACCTGAATAAAATAAAAAGTCAGAAAAAAGGTTTAAAAATGAAAAGAAATAAAATAAATGTAATGTTCAGTTGTAATCAGTGGCAATTGTTAAACTGGGTGGGTGGATGATAGGTCTGAGCGAGGGGGAACTCAAGCAGAATCTTCATTTTCATACTGCACCACTATCATATAGACAACTTAGTTTGAGTATAAATATGTTACTTCACTAAATTAAACAAAATAACTTTTCCTTCATAGTGAACTTCTAATTCATTCTTGCCCTCTTTTCCATTCTCAAGCTGTTAAAACACAAGAGAGATTATTTTCAAAACAAAATTGATTCTCTAATCTATTGTCTTTAGTAGATTGGAGAAAAATACTGACTTTCACTCAGCAATAAATCACTGACGGCCTATATATCTACATATCAAGTTGGGGACATTATTTCTAATCCATGTCTTCCTTCAGATGTCCCTCTCTAACAACAATCTATCTGGTTGCTTTATTTTTATTTTTATTTCAAACTGGTCTCTGTATGTGTTCTTAAGAAGCTAAATGAAAAAGAAAACACAGAGGTAAAAATGCTGAAGATCAAATCTTATAAAAATCAAAGACCGATCAGTTTCATAAATTTTTGAAGCTTATAAAAGTGGGGAAGTCCCCCCACCTCACCCCACGGACCAACCAAAATCCCCCACCCCCCGGTAGAATTGCCACAGATTGTAATGCTTTCAAATAGGTCATAAGAAAAAGATGAAAAGCTGAAAGATGTCCAGAAGTATGACTACTTAGGGCTAGTGAAAAAAAAAAAGCAGTGAACTTGCAATGCCTGAATATATATATATATATATATATATATATATATATATATATGTATGTGTGTGTGTGTGTGTGTGTATGAATAGAATAAGTAAAGAACAGATATGAAAAGTATCTTTATCTAACATGCTTTACTTTAATAAGCTTCTACAGAGATTTGTTAAGACAAATGATTTAAAAATCTTTTTAAAATTCTAAAAACTCCAAAGATACAGTTTGTCGATTGAAGTTTCATTTCATTGGTCAGATGTGTCATGTGTAATAAAACAATAGATGATCATTTTTAAATGTAGGAAAAACTTATGCTTGTTTATATGTGTGTGTATGCCACATATAATAAATGCAATAGATGCTTATTTTAAATGTAAGTGCATGTATGAGAAAATAATGCATGAGTCAAGTGTATTTAAACTAATGTGTTTATATGCCGGCAATGTTAGTAGGAATGACATATATATATATATATATATATATATATATATATATATATATATATATATATATATATGTATGGGTGGGCTGAGTGGTTAGGATGTTTGGCTTTCTGACGATGAAGGTTCAAATCTCACCAAAGTCGATTTGTCAGGAAGGTGACTTCTTGATGTTATCAGTCTGGAAGAGGCAATTCTAATATGCAACATCTTTGGAAGTGCCTGAAAACCATACCACAGGTTGACTCAAGCCTTGTGAGTGGATTTGGGTAGACGGTTCCCTTTGAGGATATGTCAACAGTTGTGCTAGTTTAAAGTCACAAGTCATTCCAACCCCAATCTAAAATTTAAAACTTCTTTTTCTCGAAAATTCTGGGAAATGAAAGAGGAGGACTTAATCCAATAGTGAGTTGGTGATCAATAGGGCCTGTCTGCACTCCTAATAACCTTTACAATAGATGCAATATATGTTTACTTGAAAATATTAAAATATCCTAAGCAAAATTTGCTTTTAAACTTAAGAAAAGAGTTTATAAGCAAATGTAGACATAAATTTAAATTTAGGTTTATCTTCCTAATTAATCTAAAATTAAAATTCCTTAAAATAGCTGTTTCATATCTTTTTATTAATCGTATTATTAAATTATATAACTTTCCTTAAATCTATATTCTTTCTAGTTTATCGTTTTAATTTTTAACTTAAGTTTAAACAGTTTGTCTTGTTATTAACCTTATTTGTGGCCCTTTAAAAGTGATCTTGAAAAGCCGTAATTTCATCTGACCTATTTCTTTCTTATTTTTATTTTATTTTATCACTTTTTGTTATTGTCATCTGCAAGCTGGGTCTAACATTTTCCAATAACAGTGATCTGTCTTTTTCTTTCTTCTTCTCTACCCTCACTTCCATTTTTTATACACACACAAACAAGTAAGCTAAATCTATTTTCCCATAATGTTTTGATCTTGCTGAAGAGATGGATGGTTAAAAATATCTATCGAAATGGCAATCTGAATTAAGAAAATTTTAATTTTTATAAGTTTAGTTTAATTACACTGAACCCTCTGGTCGGATTAATGTTAATATGTAATTTTAATAGGATCCTTTAAGATTTACCAGCAAGATATTTTGGTGGGATTCATAACCTGTCTCTCTTTCTATTTTTTTTTTCATTTGTAAATGAGTTACACAACCCAGGTTTCTACCTTTCGATGTCTTCAGTCGATTTATTATAAATTATTGTTATAATAATTATTATCATAAACTGCCTGAAGAAACCAAAAATTAGAAATCTGGGTTGTGTAATAACTCATTTACAAATGAAAAATATTCAAAAGTTCTACAATATAATTATATTGAACACTTTTTAATACAACTGTGTACTGGTCTAATTTAGTAATGACCATAAACTAACTAAGGTGTATCAAAATACTTTTATGAACTTTGCGAGCAGTTTCAGCACTCTAAAACAAGGACAAAAGTCTGTATAAACATATGTCCACAAACCATTTGTTTTGGAGTTATTTGGATATCCCCCCCACCTTTTTTTTTGGTGTGAGAAACATGCCCCTAAACTTTGTAAAAGTATTTTTGATACACCCTCTCTCTCTCTCTCTCTCTATATATATATATATATATATATATATATATATAATTTCATACATGCGCATTGCTTGTTTTTGATTTTGTCAACTACACAATATAGTAAAGTCTGTTAGGCACCGTCTGTGAGAAAAAAAACACAATTATATAATTTACTCTGCCAGAAATTTGAAAAAAACATGCTGTACTGCTTTGCAGTTGCACTGGAAACTTCTGTACAAAAATTTCAGGGTGTTTTGGTTAGGACAGTGCAGAGGATTCAGAAAGAGTTGGATGAATCTAATGGTGATTAAGAAAGTTTCAGGCCTTCATTCATCTCCCCACAGGAGCTCACACTCAATATGAAAGCTTACATCAAGTGCCTTGAGGAGGTAATGCTGTCCTGGGTCAAGGGTGACTGCTGAAAGCCCATATGCATAGTAACAGGACTCTGTACCATGCCACACAAGCTGAAGAACCCAATCATGGCTGTCATTCTCTGTGGCCACATTACCTCTTACATTTGGACACCTAATTCCCCAGACTGCAATCTCCTTAATTATTATATGTGGGGCACAGTTGACAACTCCTTGATGATCTGTACTAGCACTTAAATTTATAACGTCTAAGTACCATACAGTAAAGTTCATCTGAACAATTACTATGAAAATATTTATAGAAAAGACACAGGAAAACTATATTATGGTGATGGGAAAGGGACTGAAGCCCAGATGCCAGGTCACTACCAATAACATTACAGATTCTTTGAATTTTATTAAGAATCTCTAAATATATAGCAAGAGTACCAGACTAAATTTGGCAGCAATATTCAAAGCAAGGATGAAGGGTAGAATTATAAACATGTAAGTTTAACCAACCATCAGTCCCACAATACCAAGAATTTGTCGAAGGCTACAATTTTGAATATAATGTCCAACATGAACAAGAACCTGATGATCTGGTTATATAGTTGCTTATGACTCCACAAGAAAAATGAGGATCCTTTTATAGAATATTGAATTTTTTTTTCTGACTTGAATAGGTGTACCAAATCTTTTGAAAACAGAATTTTTTTTTCTATTGAATATTTTTGTTTTCCTTAATAATTTGTTCTCAATTATTTGGTGCACCATATATATTAACCAGAAAATTAGAATCGCCCCTCTCAAATTTTTATTTTAATCAGACTTTGGGAAGAGGGCTGGTCAAAGAGCTTTTCAGCATCCACACATGTCTGCTGAGTATCTATGTGCGTATCGTTTTGCAAAAGTTTTCATATGAGCCAATGACATACTTCATCAATGAGTCATAAATGACCACATCTTATAATAGTAAAGGTGAGGAAATTTAAATAATCATACCATTTGTTCTCCACTAAACTTCAGGTGTTTAATTTAGAAACATGACATGCAATTAATTTTTATGACCTGATTTTGAAAAGATCTCAACTTAATTTCACAAAACCTGACCAAATGACGAAACATCAGATTTGTTTTTGAGGGAGAATTACTTCTTGGTTAGCCTGAGAGCTTTTCATAGAACTGACTTAAAATAATTAGTAATGAATATGTCATAAAACAGTAATGTTTTTTTACTACCTCTAACTTGTAGTTAAATTAGATATACACTGATGAGGCAAAAACATTATGACAAGTGGTATAAGAATGACAGCTACTGTCTAATAACAACTGTGTTTGTCAGGCTCAGAGTTATATAAGAAAGTAAATAGGCTTCAAGTACATCATTTTGATGCACTGGATGTCACAGTTATGGATAAAGAGAAAGATTACAATAACTTTAAAATTATTGAATTTTTATGATTAGAAGAATAGGCCAAAACATTTAGGAAACAACACACTTATAAGAAACACATGTTTAACTGTGGTCAGTAACTATCAATGATGGTCTGAGGAGGGATAAAAAAAAAATCATCAATCATTAAGAAGCCGTTGGTCAGCTAAAACTTATCAACAAAAGAATGAAGCAGAGAGATTTACACTAAGTACAATCCAAGATCTGATCTACATTAATGATCTCCCTGATACCATAAGATCCCAAGTAGGTATGTACGCCGATAACACCACAGTTTACTCTCACCTTGATCAAAAATCTGGTGTGGGCAACAAAGCTAACCTTGCAGCCGAGCTTGAAAAGGACCTCCAATCCGTAGTGGACTGGGGTAAGAAATGGCTTTTAAATTTTAATGCTTCTAAAACGAAACTGACATCAATTAACCATCATAGACAATCGCACCTACCTCCCATTAGCATGGACCAGGCTTGCCTCCCAGAGAGTAATACACTACGCCTCCTTGGTCTCACACTCTCAGCGGACCTCAAGTGGAATGACTATATCGAATCCATTGCTAAATCGGCTGCTATGAAAGTTTTTTTTCCATCTGAATCTATCCTGCACATATAAAAGTCTACCATCCGCCTGTGCATTGAATACTGCTGCCATATCTGGTCGAGTGCTCCTGCTATTCTCCTCGGGCTTCTCGATAAAGTACAATGGAGAGTCTGTAGTGTGATCGATACCGACTTGGCAAACCGCCTGCAGCCTCTCTCTCACCAGCGCGACGCGGCTTCCCTGTGTCTCTTCTATAAATACTTTCACGGCTTCTGCTCCGATGAACTTAGATCACCGGTGCCCCCTAGGTACGAATTTGCATGAGATACTAGATTACCAACTAGATCCCACCCTTTTACAGTGAAACCAATGAAATGCAACTGCAATTTCTACTCCAACAGTTTCTTTTCTTGCGCTTCCCGACTGTGGAATTCCCTTCCACATGATTGCTTCCCTGATGGCTACAATCTCCAGGAGTTTAAAATGTAAGGTCAATAGACACCTCCTAACACACTAACTCACGTCCATTCTTTCAAACACTCTTCCCATCTACCCAACCCCCAGCCTCCGTATCCTTACCCATCAATCACCCTCCTTTTGACATATCTAACCACTCTTTCTCTTTACCTTCCCCTATGTAGCCCCCTGCGCAATAGTGGCAGTGGAATGCCTTGCTTGGGGTGAAATGATTAAAAAAGAGAAACACTACTGTGGCACAAATTGTAGATAGTACTTTAATCAAGATGAAAGATGTTTCGCAACACACAGTTAAGATCTTTGTTGCATATTGGATTGTGCAGCCACATGTCAGTCAAATGCTAACCAATGTCTATCATCAAAAATATCTACAATGGGAATATAAGCATTGGAAATGGATCTTGCATCAATAAACAAGTTTAATTTCTCTTTTATGAGTTTAGTTTGGTTGATTTTGTTGGTTCTAGGAAAATTACCAGTAGGGGAAATTCCCATTGAAAAAATTGCCAGCATGGAATATGTCATTGACAAATTAAAGATTGAGCTCAGAGAATCTAACCTAAATAAAGACACATTAAGTAAAGAAAAAAAAATTAATTTCTCTTTTTGGAACTACTAATTTATTATTTGAAGTCAAACCTAAATGACAAAAATATTTGTAAGACTATTCATTTCTCTTTTTATAATTGCTTTTTCAAACCAAAATGGCAACTTCTCCATTTATATTTGTTTGTAAATTGGTCAAAAGAACAGTGAGTGTCAACTTGCCTATAGATGAGTTGATGGTTTTTTTTGTTGTTGGAGTTCCTTTATTTCTTGTTGTTAGGGCTCCTTAATATTTTGTTGTTGAGGTTCCATTATTTTTCGTTGAATAGGGTTCCTTTATTTCTAAACAGTAGGTGTTAACTTATTTGTTATGTTCCTTTAAATCATAAAAATAATAATGCCTTCAAATAAATTAAAATTTCGATTTAGAACTTTTATAAAATTAGGAAAATTTTTGTACATATGTATATATATATATATATATATATATATATATATATATATATTTGTATAAATTTTTGTACGTTTTTTTCATTTAATTTTAAGACTTTCAATTAAGAAAGCCTCATTTCATTTTCCTGAATTTGCAGCTAAATAGATTCAAAACCCTGGCAATTTTCCTCACTGACAATTTTCTCAATGGAAATTTTCATGGTTGGCAATTTTACAACTGGGAATTTTCTGTACACAGATTTTGTTTAGATAAACTATTGATCATTTAATGCTAAAATATAAATACTTTGAACCTAATTTTATGACTTCAACTACAGATAAAAAGTATTGTTAGTTATTTCACTTTAAAATTGTATTGTTGGTAATTTTTTGTATAAAAATGTATCACTGGTACTTCTAGATTTTCATATGGTTTTGTTTTTGCTTGAGTGTTCATTATTTGCCCATATCTAGGACCATAATGCATGCTACCATCCCAGGTCAAGGTCGACCTGAGAACAAGAGTAATTAAAAGGTGGTTTCACACTTCTGAAAACCTTGAATCTACCAATCAAAGGCCTTGCTGCCGGATGTAATTTATCATCATACCCAGGACGATATGAGTTTAGTTTCTCCTGAATAATATGAATATGCACATCATTATTTTGAAAAAGTATAATATTACTAAGATGCATTGTGGGGAAACAAAGGTCAGTGGAAGCAGTATGAAGGCTGTTCAGGCAACATTCTGTTCAGAAACACTGGGATCAGTTATTCATTTTTCAGTTGGACATTGTGCTCTGCACAAAATGTACAGGAATGGTTTCAAGAATATAAACATAATGTCACTCCTCAGATCTCAATTCCACCGATCACTCAGGTTTTAAACTAAGAGGTTGATTCAGCAGAATCTTTACCATGAAGCTTGCTGTATTTAAAAGCCTCGATCCTAGATAAAAACAGCAATCTATACTTGATCAGGTAAGAGCCACTCTGTGGGTGCATGAATTGATTGTTTATTTGTTTTACCAGCACATCAACCCCTGCATGTCAAATAATGCAGAAACTGATACTTTTTTATGTTTCAGTTTTACTGAGCTGTGTTTTGGATAAAAATAAATTGAACATAAAGTTATTGTTTGATGAATTGAAGTTTCTATTGCCATTGTCTGGAGATTTGTGTTTAAATGTAGTTTTTCATGGGGGTATTGATTTTTTTTAACCAATATTAAAGTATTAGCACTTGGTTTATTGTGTATTGTTGATACATTTCTTTTGTGATAAGTTTCATATTCTTTAAAGGAAACGTTATCAGTTTTTTTTTAAGAAAGGTCCCCTGCAAGCAGACTATATTTGGATTATAATCTGTAAGAAGTTGTTTGATTTCCTTATAGTTTCCTTTACCACCTCTACCATTCCAGTATGATACTTGTGTTCTGTTCGTTCATTTGAGTGGTAATTATTTTATTTTAATGAGTGGTTCTTAAGGATGTCTAAGCTTTTGATTATCTGTTTCCATATATTCTACTAGCAGTATAGCCCGGGTGTAATGAAAGCTTATATATATATATATATATATATATATATTATCGAGTTTCTGCACTATTGTAAGAACTGCAACCTTGAAACTTCTGAATATCATTTCTTATGTCTTTGTCTATGAGTGCATCAAATTTGATTAAAATTGGACCACTCCTTCTATAACCCGATTTTTTCGATTATCGATTTGATATTTATCGGGGGTACCTCGACACAAAACCTAGCTAAGAACACTCGCAGATGCTTATAGTACAACTGTGTAAATTTTCAAGAAAATCGGTTCAGCCATTTCGGAGTCTATAGGTAATGGACACAAACACAAAGTTCCATTTATAAATAAGTTTAGATTAGATTAGATACTGTTTGTTGCTGTTTGTTTTCATTGTTAGTAAATTTGTTCTTCATCAAGTATTTGTATGTTTTTGATTATTTTGGTTCTTTTTCTTTTTTTATCTTTATGTGGGTTATCATCCTGTTTATTTGCTTTTAATAATTTGTGTAATTTTTGCATATGATGGTGTATTGGAATTAGTTTCAATGCTTTTCCTTGCTTTTGAGTAGAGAATTTTTTAGTGTTTAATTTTGAATAAATCTTTTTTTCCAAGTCCCTGGAATTTGCCCTATGATTATATTTTTTTACAATTAGGGCATTTGGTTTCACTTGGAAATGTGGATAGGATCATTTTCCCCACATTTTCCACATACCAACTTCCTTGTACATTTATTCTTGCCCTGCCCATATCTTTGGCAGTTGAAGCATCTTAATGGGGTTTGGAATATATGTTTCTACTTTGGAAAAAAACTGTATATCCAATTTTTATTTCTTGTGGTGGTTCTGGTGCATCAAAAGTAATGATACAAGTGTTGGTATCTATAATTCTTTCACTTTTGTTTTTATGTTTGTAAAATTTTGGTTTTGCCCCAGCCACAAATCTAGCCCAAGTAGGGAATAAAGTGGTACATTGGAGCTTAAAACTAGATGTATATCCCAACTCCTAAAACCCTCAACCACCAGGATCCTATTCCTCAATCATCATGGGTCGCCACCCATCAAACAGATGGCTCTCTTGAGAGACTTTTAAGCCTTGCAGAGGTGCAATCAGCATATTCTGAAGCCCCTGCTAACAGGGATAGTGTACACAGTGAAAGTTCAGTGCTTCTCACCACATTTCTAGAGAAATATAAAAACTGGTAAACCCGTGAGTAAACCCATCCCCATTATATCATGAAATTTAGTCATCCTTAGTAGTTTCAGTGTTTAGTTTTCTTTTGACTTCTATCAGTAACATTATTTCTACTTTTTTTTTTTAAATCAAGATACTAAGATTGTTTGGATTATAAATGGTGACAACTTTATTATTAGTTTGTCTTCTATTGGTTCTATTACTAGAAATATTAAAAGTTTTTCCTTTGATTGATTTTCTGTGTCACTTTCTGTGTCTATATCAATGTGTAGTCTCTTTTTTTTGTGCTCATACTTTATTATTATTATTCTACCATACTCCCCACCCACCTCAGAGCCCCATATGGGGGAGATGATGAGGGGGAGAGTCCTGTTCACCCACCTCATTCCACCAGGGCTACATGACTGGTATACTCAAACATGGGCAGGGTTCCAAGCACCAGCTATATCCAGGATCACCCACCCAAGTATGGACTTTCCTCAGAGGTTGAAATAGTCATGTCAGATTCCTTTGTTCCCAGTCTGTTTGATCTTACAACCACAGTTTATGAAGTCAATTTAATGTTTGATATGGTAAATGTGAGCACATTTTGTTTGTTTTGTTAGTCTAACTTAAGACAAGTACATAATAGTTTTCTTCATCAGAATAATGGCTGGGTATGTATATAAAGGAAGGAATACTGTAGAAAAAAAATCAAAATATTTTTTACATGCCAATGTGATGCAAAATTTTGCTTTTATTTTTACTTTCAGTAACATAAAATTAAGTATCTGAAACTTTTCTCACCTTGTGTCTGCCGTATCTTTCTTGAAGGCAAAGCCAAAGACTGCAATTTTTTTGTTTGTTACTGTGTTAAAGAGTGCTTCGATAATTCGATTAGCAAAGCGACGACGTTGAAAGTCATTAATGTCAATAACCTGTATAAAAAAAGAATTTTTACAAAATTTAGTAACAAATATGACAAGGATATACAAAAATCCAGAAATTGTTAGCCTTCAAAGTTAGCATTATTAATACCATAACATAGTACACTTGACTTAGGCTATAAAAAATTAGACTGTGAATAATTGAAACTATGCCACATTTTTAGATTTTTGAGGCAAAAAGCCAAAGTCGTGTGTAGAGGAGGCAACAAGAGCCTATGGATCCAGTTTGTTAGTTGGATCTTACACAAAACTGGTGGTGGGGTGATTATTGTGCCAGGTGTGTTTTTAAACAAGACAATTTTTAAGTGGTACAGATCAAAACCAAAAAAGAATATATTCATGCATAATTTACATTCCAACTATTGTCTACATTGCCAAAAAGGTTTTAAAGACAACAAAATAATAGCATAGCTCCCAACTTCTCTAATTATTAATCCAAAATAAAAATGCGTGGTCCATCCTTAAAGGAAATATAAATGAGAATAGAAAACAGTAATCAAGCAAATAAAGCACTATGGAAAGTAATAAAAACTGGTAGAAATAGAAACATTGAAAATGTTTACAAAATCAATGTCTGAGAGACAAATGAAGATTACAGAATATCAAGAAGATTATATTAACATATAAAATAATTATTTATTCAGGTATAGTGAATGTTTTGTTAATCAATATATTTTTCTGTGGCTTCTATCTTTTTTTATGTTTTTTTTTTAATCCCATGCAGCCCAAGAGTTGTAATACCACAGTAGAAGTGGTTTATCTTGGGCAAGATAACCTGATAAAGGCCATCCCTCTCCAGGCTGGTTTTGAATTCAGAATTTTTCCTTTTCCTAGACCAGTTGCCATCCAAGGCTATAGAACCCAGTCTATCCTGCTATTTAACTGGGGAGGAGAAGAGATGGTTTTATACCTTGGCCAAGTACATGACTGGAATTTGAACTCGGCTCTCTGATTCTTCAATCCAAGCCACTATCCATTACACCACCTTGCCTCTTATATCTTTTAGATTCAGTTATAAATAAATAAAAAATTATGTTGCTTTTGATTTCTTTTCAAAGGAAAAGCCATTTTGGGGATGTCAGGTTATCTTTAATAAGGATCAATAATATAAGAAGAAACTCACATTATATATTTCTCCTATGTCTATCCTGAATAATTTACCAATATCAGTTGGTTATTAGTGACTTTATTACGAAAATATTGATTTGAATAATAAAATGATACAGTATAATTGAAATTAAAGATGTGATTGATGTGTTTCTAGCTTATCAATCCATTGCAGGTTATTTAAAATCAGAAAATATTTTAAGATTGTAATTATATTTTTTTTGAAATATTGATTTAATTATGTAAGTTTTACTAATTAACTCACAACTGAAGAGCAGAATATATAGATTCATACCTTTCCCAAGGGTATTTGTGCATAAGTAAATATAACAAACCCAATGGGAATTAGAACTCAGTTTTCTGATCAACAATTCTAAGCCATTATCTATTACACTACCCACACAACCAAGATTATAGTGCCCAATATTTCTAAATAGTTACCCATCTAAGTACAGACCAAGCTCAATGTTGCTTAATCTTAGTGATCAGAAACCTGTGTTTCAATATGAAGTGGCTATAAGCCTACAATTAAAGACTTGCTTTAAATCAACTCAATTTCTGCAAAGTATGAAGATTGTTATCAGATCTCTGACATTAATTTGCCAAATAGATTTTTTTTTAAATGAATTGTGAATACTGTCAATGAGGAGGCATCACTCAGAGATTGTTTTAAACTCTGGGAAGTGTTTTTACAGAGGATGGAAAATCCAAGCAAACACTTGAATAGCAAAAAAAGCATTCCAAAAGCTAAATAAGGTGTTGAGAAATGGAAAAAAATTTGTTATATAAAAAGAAAAGAGTGCTGAATTGCTATGTGATATTCATTCTCTTATATGGCATCTGACATTCATTCTCTTATATGGCAGTGATTGTTGAACAGTCTCTCTAACAGATGATGAAAAATGGAAAAAAAAAAAAAAAGCAGCAGAAATGTGATTCAATAGAAGGAAACTGAAAATTTCATGAACAGAAATAAGCAACAAGGAAGTCTTAAAATGATAACAAAAAGAACACTTATATTTAGAATCAGGTAAAGACAGCTGAAATTCCTTGGATACATAATGAGAAAAGAAGGCTCAGAAAACTTGACCTTCACAGGGCATATTGAGAACAAGAGAGATAGAGGATGGCAGTAAGCCATTTGCCTGACAAGCTTGTGTGAATGGCTGGCAAAAGAGAAAAGGGCTTAGCAAAGGGAGAAAAACTGTTAAGATAGAAAGTTGTGGAGAGCCTTGATCATCTATGTCTTTTTGCACATTTCATTGCAAAAAAAATGTGGATACTGATCTAAATAAGTCATTACATCATGAATTGGGATTATGGTCACTTTTCAAATTTTAAGTCTTTGGAGTACTTGAAAAAATCTAAATAATCTTAAAGCAGAATCCCACTGATGGAAAGTCTACAATTGCTAATTAATAATTACTATCACAGTCATATCATGTTTGCTAAGACGGAAAAAATGTCTTGTGTAAACATTAAGGCCTTGTCAGATTCAAAGCAAAACAAGGACTTCATTTCCAGCAATTGAAATTGATTCCACCAGTCTTATAGAAGATAAAAAAAGAGAGATAGAAAGAGATAAGCATTGAGTATTCAGCAAGCTAAGACCTTTATCAAGTCTTGTTTGTTCAGTGTTGATGGGATGCAAGAAGAAAGTAGCTTTGTTTTAAAAAGATAGCAACAGGGTCATTTAGTCAGGCAAAAGAAGTGGAGTGAAATCACAAGATTTTATGAAAGTGATATCTTTAACCAGAAAAGCTGAGAGAGAAGTTTCTTATCAAATGGATAAGGCCTACTACTTTGGTTAGTTAGGAGAATGTTGTCTTTCCTGAAAAAGGATTCTACATAGGTTAGTATAACAATTCTTAGTCTATAACTGCAAACTCTCAACCACAGTGATAACCAACCTTACATATTCACACAAGTTCAGCTTCACAAATACTGTGCTCTCATTAAATCTTGTAAAAAATATTGATATAAATATATTTTATAGCATTTATTATATGATGCACTGATCTAGACTTATTTATAAATGGAACTTTGTGTGTGTGTGTGTGTGTGTGTGTGTGTGTGTCCGTTACCTATAGACTCCGAAACGCCTGAACTGATTTTCTTGAAAATTTACAGTTGTACTATAAGCATCTACGAGTGTTCTTAGCTAGGTTTTGTGTCGAGGTATCCCCAATAAATATCGAAAATCGATAATCGAAAAAAATCGGGTTATAGAAGGAGTGGTTCAATTTTAATCAAATTTGATACACTCATAGACAAAGACATAAGAAACGATATTCAGAAGTTTCAAGGTTGCAGTTCTTACAATAGTGCAGAAAATCAATAATATATATATATATATATATATATAAAAGGCAAGATGTTTGTGTGTGTGTCTGTTTATCTGCCTGTATGTCTGTATTTTTTTCAGCTCTTTATTTTAGTTTTTGATTTGGGTTTGGCTCTAAGTAGGTATAATTGTAGTTTAGTCTCTGCCATGATACCATTTACTCAAAGAACTTATTTAGCCTTCAAAATTAAGTTTACAATGAAAAAAATTTATTTGATATTGATACCAGGAAATCAAAATTTGACTTACATCCATTCATTTTTCTTTCAGTCTATGGTTTCGCTTTAACTGGAAACAGCTATTGCTTTTTAGTCTTTTGTGCCAATGTCCAAAGAGTCTGAGCTCCAGGACCATGGATTAGTTTTAAAACTTTCATTACACCCAAGCAACGCCAGGCTATACTGCTAGTTTAATATAAAAACAAGATGAGCATTAATTCTCTTTGTGAGACTAAGTTTTGATTTTGTGAAATATTTCATGTCTAGATTAAAATTAGTTACATATCAATGAAAGCTGGACAATCTCCTCACAGATAAAGAAGAGATTTGAAACAACAGAAATGTGGTTCTACAGAAGGATGCTGGGAATTCAAGGACTGAACCTGTCAACAATAGCAAAGTTTTAGAAAAAATGGAAGCCTAAAGGACACTTATATTTAACATCAGAAAGAGATAGTTGAAATTTCTAGGGCACATAACAAGGAAAGAAAGCTTGGAAAATTTGATACACACAGGAAGGATTAAAGGCAAAATAGACAATGCCTTTTTATAGTCATTTATCGTTTATTGCTAACCAAAGCAGTTTTTACATTTTTATAACGTTTATCAATTGGAGGTAACTTTAATACAAACAAATCACTTTGTTCATTTCATTGTAGACAAAAATGGTTGCCAACTTTTCTCAACTGATTTGTTTAATTTCATCTTTATCATCTTTAGATGAACATTTGAAAAAAAGTAACGTGCATGAGGCCCACAAAAACCCTGGCATTCTAAGAACAAAATTTCATGGAAGTGTTGCAGGATATCATGATAGACTGGAGGATTAGAGAGAGAGAGTGAGAGAGAGACAGAATACACTGGGGAAGGAGAAAAACGTTTGCTTGAAAAGTCGACTAAATTTGTATATTAAATCTTACAAATAATTTGCCTCTAAATTCAACAAGTTCATAAATTTTTTAAAGATTTTTGACATTCAATCTAATGCTTTCAGCCTAATTTTATAAGGTTTGAAAAACTCATTTAAATAAGACACTAATCAATTTACTGTTTTAGATAAATTATGAAATAAGAAGCAAAATAATCATTCTAAATAATGTGATTAATAAAAATAAGTGTTGCATAATCTGTTGCAGAAAGTAAATGCCAGTAAAAAATAATAATTGTCAATGCCTCATCTAATAAAAAAATAAAATAATAATGTTGTTGGTAAAGTACTCTATTAAAAAAAATATTAAGTAAAGCAAAGAAAAAAAATCCATATGATTCTTCTGAAGTTAAACAAGCAGTGATTAAATTTAGCTTGATTTTTCTGTGCTAATTTGTTATGAACATATTCTGACCAGAAGATGTTCACCACATTTATGTTATTATTTATAGTGAAAAAATACTCAGAAGAAAAAAAAAGAAATCACTCAGCAGATAATGAAAAAAAAAAAATCAGTTCCAAAAGTTTCCCCATATCAATACCAGTAAAATTCTACATCTAACTTTATCAAGATACTGCTTACATATGGTAGAAAATCAACTGTATAAAATATACATGCTGTTTCATACTTTTATTTACAATGTAGTTTACCTTAACACAGAATTATATAGTTGAAAAAAAAAACAAAAAAAAACTATTTAAGTTCTCTGAAGTTCTAAATTATAAATGTGTGCTTATAAAAAATGTATACACACCTGTTGCCAATAAGCTGCAATCTCAGGTAAATTGAGACATTCACAAAGATAAACCAAATTAAGAACATCCTTTTGAAAGCAACTGCCACCAAAACCTGTTTGAATAAAATAAAAATTATCATTAACATTATTCCATTCTGACTATATCAATAATAAACATAAAATTTAGCATTAGTTTTATTAGCTAAATCTGCTAGGTTTTGTATGTGTACAAATTATTGAGGCAAAATATTTAAAGATATATTTGATTTTCCAAGATGAGCTGTTTAACTGAAATAAACAACATAAGAGAGTCAACTGAAAAGTTAACAAGATATAAAATTAAGTAGACACACCAATTGTTAGACTAAAATAAATTAATGAGACAATGTAACTATTTTTAAACCAAAACCTAAAAATAGAGCATCATTTAATGTCATGCAAAGCAAATAAATTTAACAATCTGAGTTTACTTTCATTATCAACCATTATAATAACTAGTTGTTGATTTAAACCATGAGATGACAGGTAGGATTTATTAAACAAATATATTAAAACTTTTCTTGACTCTAATAATTACATATAGAGTGCTATAATAAATTCTATGAATAAGAGTTTCAAGAAGATTAAATAATAATCATGGATATATTTTAGTTTGTTTGTTTTAAGGTTTAATGACCTATCAATCTTTATGGGATCATTTACGGTCATAACAAATGATTTTGGGTAAGGTTATATTATTTTTACAGACTTTTGGAAGATGTCTTGCTTTTTTAAACTTTTCCATTGCTTTCAAGTTGCATTACTTTTTAAATTTTTCACCTGGTGAAGGTCGGATCTATTTTTGATCTTTGGATCTTTACTTAGATTATATTTTGTTGTATAGTTTGATCTTTTTGAGGAAGGTTAAAATACTATTAGAGTTTATTTTTGTGAAAAGATCTTTCAGGTTGTTAACATTATAGAGGGATTGCCGGATATATGTAAAGTCACTGCAGTCGAGTAGAACATGCTTTACTGGATAGGGTTCTTGACAAGCAATACATTAAGGAGATTCTTCATTTTTTAAGAGATAAGAGTGGGTTATGTGTGTATGTCCTATTCGAATACGGGATATAATCACTTCTTTGCGTGATTTACTGGGTTCTGATAGTTGTTTCTTTAGGATGGGTTTGATTTTAAATAATTTGTTGTTTTGACAGTTGTTCCAGGTTTCTTGCCATTTCTTTAAAATATAGTTTTTGATTAGGGGTTTACAGTCAGTGTATAGAACCTTTATGTTACTTGTGTCACGTTTTAGGGAGTTTTTTGCAGCCACATCGGTTTTCTCATTTCCGTGAAATCCAGAGTGACTGGGAATTCAACAGAAAATGATAGTTTTGTTTTGTGAGATCACATGTATTCTATATAAAAGTTTGATGAGCAAAGGATTGTTTAATTTTTGCTTCTTTATTGCTTTAAGCACTGCTAAAGAATCCGAGAATATAATAACTTTGTTTGAGGTAAGTTTAGGGATGAGACCCAGGGCTAAGTCAATGGCAATAACTTTTGCACTAAATATTGAGGAATTGTCAGGTAATCTTTTTTGTAGGACAGTACTTTTACAGATAGCAGCACATCCTACCTTGTTATTGACTTTAGAGCCATTGGTATATTTGTGGGTCAAATATGGGTATTGATTCAATATATAATTTAGTTTTTCTATATAATGTAAAGGATGTGTGCCAGCTTTTATGTGATCAGCCAGTTCTAAAACGACTTTGGATTGTTCCAGAAGCCAGGGTGGATGTTCGAGGACATTGAATTCATGTATACTAGTTTTATCTATCGAACTGTCATTAATTGGTTCTATTTTTTCCGTGTGAAGGCCAAAAGATTTGATAACGTTTTCTTTTTTGTCAAACAGGTGTTTATAGTTTGGGTTAAATGTGCATTGATAGGCAGGATTTGATGGGTTAGCTTTAAGTTTTAGATAATATTGCAGCGCTAATTTTTCATGTCTCAATTTTAATAAAGCCTCATGTGCTTCTACATATAGGCTTTCTATGGGAGATATTTTAAATGCACCAAGGGCAAGTCTTAGACCTGCGTGGTGGATGGGATCAAGAATTTTTAGGTAGGATTCCCTAGCAATACCATATATAAAACAACCATAATCCAGTTTGGATCTTATTAAAGATCTGTATATTTTTAGGAGTGATATACAATCTGCACCCCATTCTGTATTAGCTATAACCCGCATAAATTGTAGTGTTTTGAAATATTTTTGTTTTAAGTATTTCAAATGGGGGATAAATATAAGATTTTTATCAAAAATTATTCCCAGAAATTTGTGTTGATCTGTTATTTCAATTTCTATTCCTTCTAATTTGAGTGTTGGGTCATTGTACATTTTTCTTTTGATTACAAAAATGCATACCCTTGGTTTTGGTTGATGAGAATTTGAAACCATTTTCGATGGTCCATTGGTTTAATTTATTTATGTATATCTGCAGTTGACGTTATGAGGTATGCATATTTTTGGATCTATGGCAAATCAGGAGATCATCCACATATAAGGAGCCATTAACTTCGTTGTTCAGGCAGTTTATGATGTTGTTGATTTTTATATTAAAAAGGGTAACCGACAAGATGCATCCTTGTGGAACTCCTTGTATTTTTGAATCTGAGAAAGTAGATCCAATTCTTACTTTGAAGCTTCTGTTGGATAAAAAATCTTTTATCAACAAGAGTAGTCTACCTTTTAGACCCAGATTGAATAAGTCTTTCATAATTCCTTGCCTCCATGTGGTCTCATAAGCCTTTTCTAAGTCAAAGAAAATGGCTATTGCATGTTCTTTTTTGATGAAAGCCTCTCTGATAAATGTTTCTAAGCGGATTATGTTATCAATTGTCCCGCTTTTACTTCGAAAGCCACTCTGTAAATTGGAAATTAAGTTATTGGTTTCCAGATACCACTTTAGTCTTTTATTTATTATTCTTTCGAACGTTTTGCATAAGCAACTTGTTAGCGTGATGGGTTGAAAGTGTTTTGGGTCTGATTAGTCTTTTTCCGGTTTTGCTATGGGAATCACGATGGCCTGTTTCCAGCTCTTTGGCAGTTTTCCCTTGAACTTTATTTTGTTAAAGATGTCTAACAAATATTTTATAGAATGGTGGGGGAGTTGTTTTAAGAATTCATAATGAATTTTGTCAGAGTCAGTAGCAGTATTGTGTGATTCATTTACGGCATTTCTAAGTTCATTCATCGTAAGAGGCTGATTGGAATCTTCTTTGTTATTAGAATTAAAATTTGGTTTATTTTTCGTTTTTTTCTGTGTCCTGCTTAATTTTTTGGAAAGGTTGTCTGTAGTTTTTGTTAGAGGAATTGTTTTTGAAGGCTTCCGCAAGTAGGTTTGTTATATCTTTTGTCTTTGTTATTTTTTCGTTATTTAGAGTGAGGTGATTTAGAGGAGGAGATAAGGATATATTTTAGTATCAACTGTATTAGTTTCTATACCCACTGACTTTACTGCTACTCCAACACTATCCTGCTTAGATTTAGTCTTTTTCTTCACTAATAAAATATTTTAGACAATTTTGAAAAAAAAAAAAAAAACAAACAAAAAAAGACACCAGACTACAATTTTTTATTCATTTAGCAATTTTAAAAAAAAAAGTGGATTGAAAATCAATTAAAAAAAGGATTGTCAGGGGTCAGGAAATAGGAGAACATAAAGAGAATAAGGCTTTTTTTTTTAATCATTTCACCCCAAGAAAATACAATAAAAGCCACCAGAATGCAAGAGAGTGAAAGAAACAGAAAGGACAATAAACAAACAGGATGCAAGGAGACAGAATATGATGATTGACATAGTTGACATGAAAGTAGGTACTTGAAAGAGTTTCACAAGCGAGAAGTGCAAGAGAAGAAATTATTAACAGAAAACTGATGATTACGACTAGCAATTTCAGTGGTGAAATTATGAGACCTAACTGCCAATTAAATTCATGAATTCAAAGACCAACCAGAAAAGCTCATCAGAAAAATTACTATGAAAATATTTACTATGACGAAGCAAAAAGAAGCTAAGTTACAGCAGTGGGGAAAGTAACTGAATCTAAGATGCAAAATAAGAACCAAGAAAATTGCAGATTCTTTGAATTTTTTCAAGAATCCAGATAGACAGAAGAAGAACCAGACTGTATATAGCAGCAATATTCAACACACAGACAAATAATTCTTTGTTTTTTATCTCTATGGCTAAATTATGTCCACTATGACAATAATATCAGACAGATGTTAAAGAGTATCTTCAGAATTAAAAAAATATACAACAAAACTATAATTTCTTCATTTTTTTTGTCTTATTATTTTAAGATAAGAAACATTAGTGTGAGAGTTTACAAGAATTTTACTTACCTACACTGGCTTTTAAAAACTTGGGCCCAATTCGGGTGTCAGTTCCAACTGCATGTGCCACTTCAGAGACATCAGCACCAGTAGCTTCACAAATGGCTGACATGGCATTAATACTAGAGATTCGCTGAGCAAGAAAAGCATTAGCAGCCTGTGGATCAAAGCAAATAATGATTTTTATATAACAGTGAAAATACAAACATTTTACATGAAAGTCTCTTTTAAATAATCAAATATTATAATTAATTTTATTAGCAGAATTATAAATCAATAACCTTTGTGATTTGCCAAGTGATAATGGAATGACACAAACATTAAATGAAAGATATTAATTGTTTTTTTAAGTCATGTTCTCTCAGGATAAAGATGATTATATGGCTCTATAATTTTTTATTTTAATAACTATGGATTAGTTCTTGAAAAAAGTAATGGAGTAGTTTCCACATCTAGGGTTTTGAATTAACAGTTTTCCTCCTAGACAAGTTGACCTAACAAGGCTAGAGAACCTTGTCTGTCCAACTATTTTATCAAGATCTAAGAAGAGAAGAGATGAATTTTGATGGCTTTCCCAAAGACATTGAACTAGAATTTGAACTCAATCTACTGATTCTGTTTTTCATGTCAATAACCATTAAGCCACCTTCACATCTGAAAGAAATGATTCATATAGAATAAAGAGAAAGGCTCCCACTTTACTTCTTCATCATGTGCCATGTCCCCTCAGGACATAAGTGATTATGGCTCTTCACAATTTCCTGTTCCTTGCAGCTCTAAATTTCAGGAGAAAAGATATTAATCTGAACAAAATAACTGTGCTTAGATTAACTGGATCACTTCAGTTAAACAATGGAAGACTATTAACCATTATTAATGTGGGTTGGTTAGTTTAGTGGCATATCAATCTCTATGGGTTATATAAAGCTGAAATCTAAATATTTTGAATTTTTTTTTTTTGTTTCAACTACATATATTTTGGACATCATTTTATATTTTCGGGGTAAACATGTTTTATAGATATATAGTTTGTAGATGATTTATTATAGGTGTTATATGTCTTGGCATAAGCCTATCTATTTGTGGAAGGACATTATGTTGATAGTTTCATTATTTTCAAATAATTTTCTCATGTTGTTTTCTTTGTAGTTTTGTGTTTTACACAAAGTGAATGTATCCAGTTAAAATAAGTTCCCCCGTGAGTGCAGCTTTGCATGTTTTACATGTTGGTTGATCTTCATTCTTCAGCAAGTATGACTGGGTGAATTATGTGTGGATTATATGGAGTTGTTTTAGCATTGTTTTGGATTTTCTTCTTTTTCTGTATATTTGTTTCTATTCGCCTAAGAATGGTTTGACTATGAGAAGTTTATCATTTGTGTCGCTGGTCCAACTATTTTGCCATTTCTGTTGAATTTAACTGTTTATTCTACTTTTAAAGATCTTAAAATTATTATCAAGTTTCATTTTAGGCAGATTTTGCTGCTGAATCTGCTTGATCATTTTCTCTAATCCCTACTTGTGATTCAGCATAATACTATTTCTTTACTATTGTATAATGAATCTATTTTGCACAGTAATTTTACTAGCTTGTCAAGTTTTTAAAAAAATTTATTGCTGTCATGAATGATAGAGAACATTAGATATGTTTTATTTTCATTTCTAGAGAGGATATTGAGTGCAAGGTCTATTGTACAAATCTGCATTTAAAATTGAACTTTCTTTTGCCAGATCCCTAATTAATAATTTGGTACTGCTACTATATAAATAAGTAATAAGGCCCACAAGCATAATTAATAATTATAGGATTGAAAACATACGAGATAAAACAAGTGGATTAAATACTAGCAACAATAAATACTTAAAATGGATTGGACAAATATAAAAAGTAAACTTATTGGATTCATTTAATAATTTTAACTTGCAACAAACTCAGGCCATCCAGAAGGGAATTTTTTTAAAAAATTCTGACGTCTGATCATTTGGTCAGATTTTAGGAAGTGGTTTAGGCTATAATTTTTTCAGCATCTCCTTTTACATATTTATAAATAAACATTACACTGGCAATAACTAAAGCCTGATTTGATTGATAATCACTACTTGTGAACATTTTGTCCATAAAAGATTAAATTTGATGATAATAAGTTAAATTATGTGCCCTTGCATAAAGTTAAAATATCTATGACAAACATGATAATAATGTATACACTGAGGCTCATTCTTTTCTCTTGTTTTTCTTAAATAATAACTCAGTTTGGAAATTAGAATAAAAATAACAATCACAATCTATATAATGATTCAATTTCTGTTTGCGCATTTAACCTTACATATCAAAAGCAAAATTGTAGAACAGTTTTTATTAGTGCAATCATCATAAAAGGCTCTAACTTGGAGATTAAAAAATCACTCATTTAAGTGCCATACATAATACACGCTTGGGAGATCATGATCTAATTTGTGAGAGCAGCGGTCTAACCCTGTGTAACGGTGGAGACATAAATCAGATGGAAAAAGAAAAGGAAGTGATATAAAACAAAGAATAATATATATATATATATATAAACAGATTGGTTATGTTAATCGCTTTGACGTATGACTTCCAGGTGAGTTAACTAAAAAAATACTAGTCAGTCAGTTACGTGTCATACGTGAGACACGCTTGGATGATCATGTCTCGAAAGAGACATGACTGACTGGGCAGAAGATTATCCCGCAGTAGGTTGCCATTGCTTTCTGCGGTAGACTGGTTGCCAGCCAAGGCTATAGAACCCAATCTGTCCTGTTATATAACCCATAACTGGAAGGAAGAGACGGATTAATACCTTTCCCAAGGGTATTTGCGTGTAAATGAATGCAATGAATTCAGCGCAAATACCCTTGGGAAAGGTATTTAAAATATACATTAACAAAACAAAATGCTTGTCAAAGAGAGATAATTCCAGCTTTATTAACTGCTAATTACAGAATCATTAAATTAATCTTGTGTCAAATTTTCCCTTGTATTGAGGCAGATTAAATAAAATTTATTTTCTATCAGATTTACAAAATATTTACACACACAGACAAACACACACAATTTCATATATATTTAATTAATTTTAGGAATTTCAAACACACACATATGCATACAAACTTTAAAGATTATACACAAGATTAATAATTAAGTATAGCATTGCCAAAAAGTTATTATATAAATTCTATATAAATAGAAAGTGACTTGACATTAAGTGGAAACTGTAAAAAGTGACATTTAATCAAGTAAAATAAAAGAAGTGAAAAACTATCCTATGCGTCTTGCTGATTACATCTAACATATCCAACAGACTTAATATAATACTTTTATTTCAATTAACGAATACCTTTGTGATTTTTTATTACATCTTTAAATAGTAATTAATTTTTCAAAATAAAAGCAGTAAAAGGAAAAAAACACAAACATATAAAAATTTTCTTCATTTGGCCACTATTTAAAAAACAAAAATTTTATAATAATAATAATAACAGCATTTTTTTCTTTTTAATTATGAAGGTTGAAAAGAAGAAAAAAAGAGAACGGTAAATGAATTACAATAAAGAGAAAAACAGATTTTCCTTAATATAAGTTATAAGATCTTGTAAAAAAGAATTAATTTAAATTAAGTTCATGTGAATGGAAGGAAATAAAAAGAATAAATAGTAAGAAACAAGAGAAAATAAGGATTATGGCCAGAAAAACAAATTGTATCAAATTTGAGTTAATCAGGAAAGACTGAAAAAGAAACATGAGAGAAGAATATGGGTAATGTTTTTTTTATGAAGCAATTTTTGGCTGCATTGTTAGAGAAAATAGAAAATTATGTTTATACATAAAAACAAAAATGAATCAATGTTAAAACTAAAACTCAAAATTGGAACAAATCTTTAATCAAAATGTAAAAGTCATGGATAAATTGTTAAAATTAAATTGCACTTAAATTCAAGAATGTTAAAACAAGTACTAGATAAAGAAAAAAAAATTAAACCACTGAATTATAACTGAATTGTTTTCATTCGTGTAATGAACATGGCAGTTGGTTGGTCCTGCGAAACTAACCAATAGGCAGATTATGATTGAACTCAATAACCTGTGCCCAGACTAGGACCATTCACTTGAACACGAACTTGTTACCGATAACTGTCACTTGGACGTGGACCTAACAAGTGAACTTGACAGTGCCATTTGCTGAGAGGCATCTGATGCAAGCCTCTAACACACTCATTATAAAGCGCACAGCAGAATCCATTGTGGCAAATTGGGGGATTCATATCGGTACATTGGCCCAAGATTTATATGATGCCTTCTACCTCCAGCTAAAGTTCACCTGGTGAGAGCACACACACACACAGTTTGTTGGCGCTTCTGAGCTCAAGACATGCATAGGTCCACAATACAGTAATTAGAACAAGTCAATATTCTTCATCTTAATAGCCTGAAGCTTGAATTTCAGTTATGAACAAACAATATTAAATTGCTTTAGTTCAATAAAACAATATTATGTCATAAGAAAAACTCAAAAGATTGATTTCCAGTTAACAAAAGAAATTTTCTTACTTCTCTCTCTCTCAATAGAATATATAATTCCCTTTTTGAAAGTAGCAGTTTACTTTTTACCAATCAAAGAAATTGTTGCTCTGAAATAAAAACAATGCTAAATAATTGAGTTTGAGTTTGTTTAATGGCATATCAACCCTTGCGGGTTATTTAATGCCAAAAAGGTATGGTTTTAAGGTATTTTTTTTAATGTTCGATTATAGAGAGAAGGTTAATTTAATCAGATTTTGATGAGAAGTTTTTTTTTTATTTTTTGTATTTTAGAAAATTGAAGATGTCTTCTAGTTTTGTATTCAAAAATGTATTGCTGGTAATATTTTTATTTTCCTTCAAAAATGTATTATGGTATTAATTTTTTTTCCCTTAAAAAATGTATTGTTGGTAATATTTTTCCTTCAAAAATGTATATTTTTTAGAAAAGTCTATTTATATATATATTTCTGTAAAAGTCTATTTTTATACTTTCATGCTGTTTTGATCCCAGTTTGGAGGTTAATTATTTGCCCATAGCTGGGATCCTAACAGGTGCTACCACTCCAGGTCAGGGTGGACCTGGTAACAACAGCAATTAAGAGGTGGTTCCATGCTTTTCACAACCTCCAAAGTAAAGGCCTTACTGCCAGAAAACAATCTAGTATTCTTTATCTTATCACAATCTAGTGTTTAAATAAACTTAGAACTTATTAAAGCAGTCACATCAGATATTATTATTAGATGCAGATAATAGAAGAGCTATAATAACAAAACAAATTTAAAAAAAAAATACAGCCTAACAAGTTTTTACTGACAGCTTGTAAAACACTGAAAATTAAAAACTAACAAGGGCCCCTCAGAGAAATCATTTCCCGCTCAAAACACAATGTTCAAAATTGGCTCAACATTCATAATAAAATTTATATTGTCCAATGAAAAGCTTTGGAAAGAAATAAAGTCATCTATCTGAACCACTTTTATAGAAGTCAATATTATAAAAAGACCCCTTAACAATATAGAGAGCCAGATTTTCCAGCTAACATGCCATTTGCCAGAGCTCAAGTACTCCCCTTACCATTATGACAATGAAAAACTTGATATGAAAGGAAAACATTTCAAATCAGATTAAGAATAACAAAGAGCTTTTATACTTTATTTTCATAGTATTCTTCTTCTTTCGTTACTCTCAAATCAACTCAACCTACTTTAAAATTCATCTGAGACTTTAAACTTAAAAATCAAATTCATACAAAATATTCTTCTATTAATTTGATTTCTAAGCTTTAGTTTAGTCTATCTACTCCAATGAACTCTTTATTTAATCTCCAGGTGTAGACTGTTTTCGTTCCACTGCTCATGTCTAGGAATATTGTCTAGTTTTTATTTTATTTAGAACTGTTCAGTTTTAGTATGCATTTCCAGTGTGCAAGTGCACACAGTGCATGACTACTTATTATTCTTCATGCACCATGTTCCTACAAGGTATAGGCAATCATGGACTTTAAATAGGTTCTGTCTCTTGTTGCTCTCAATATCTTACCTCTTGGTATCTCTCCCAAACCCACTTTGACATCCATTTGCTCAGACCTATCAAGTATGTTTCATGCTGCTTTCCTTGTCTCTATTCATCCTGTGAGTATTAAATTCTCCAGGCCCTCCTTCCTCATTATATGTCCCAGGAATCACATCTGTTTCTTTCTGATGTTAAACATGTGTTTTTTTTTCTCATTTACATCCTCCCCAAAATCTCATCATTGCTCATGTGCTCAGTCCATGGTATCCTCAGCATCCTTCTGTAAAATCACATTTCTGCTACCTCAAGCCTCTCTTTCATCCTTGATGAGATCAACCAACATTCACTTCCATACAGAAAAACAGACATCAGATAGCAATCCAGCAATCTTTTCTTTGTTTTCAATGAGATTTCCATATCTCTCAGTACTCTGGTTAGTTTTTGAAATGCATCCTTGGCCATGCCAATGCATCTTCAGATCTCAATGTCACACTTTCTATCCTCTGTCAGAATGCTTCTCAAGTATTTAAATTTCTTTACTTGTTACATGTAGTTGGCATTCTGGAGTCTTATTTTTGCTGATGACCATACATTCAGTATTCTTGAATTTTATACTCAGTCCTTTTCTTCTCGCTTTCTTTTGCTACATTCTGTAGGAGGACCTGCATTTTCTTTTCTGGGTCTGCTATCAGTACCATCCGCATATCTTATATTATTGAGATTGTGGCTGCCAATGACAAATCCTGGAAAGAATTTTATTTCCCTCAGATGTCACCAAATTCACAAACCCATGTTTTTACCCACTAGGTCATTGTCACATAAGCTTAGAACTTTAAACTTAACATAGCTGCTGATTAAGAAGCAATTGTTGCTGCTGCTGCTGCTGTTGTCTTTCAGAAATTAAAACTTTCAGCTAACTTCCCCACTATAAATTAAGGCTGCTTGCTTATGCTTCTTAATTGGATGCATTGAAAATAATAAGCTTTAGAAAAGTGAATATGTATTCAGTTTTTATGCTCAAATAAGCACTGAAAGTTGTTGAATTTGAAGTTTTGCTTGAAATCATGATTAATTTTTAAAAAACAAGCCTTTGTGGACAATCCACAAACTATTGACAGCAGATTCAAAAACTACCAGACCACGGAAGTAGCCATATCACAGAGTGCTGGATTAAAAAAGTAAAACCTGTATTAAAAAAAAAAATGAACATCTACACAACTTAGTACAATATTTCTTAAAACTATTATAATGAATTATCCAAATTTAATTCCTACTTAGCATTTAGGATTTTGCATTATTCATAAGGATTACTTTCCATTTCATTGTATATGGCGACAACCCCTCAACTCAAGTAGTGTTGTTCTCAGTTACTGTTATTTTTGTTTTCACTGTTACTATAGCCATAACAACACAACCTTAAAATTCAAAATATTGTCATTTGTTGATCAGAGTCACCTATAAAGACCTACAAAACAAACATCTTGTTCAAAGTTGCATAAAGAGTTCTAAAGAATAAGCAAATGTAAAAGTTTTAATATGCTATTGAGATTCAAGCATATTAAATCTTTGGATTAATAAAACAAGTTAAAGGGTTTCACCAATTCATAAGTTACTAGCAGTATAGCCTGGAGTTGCTCTGGTGTAATGAAAGCTTTAAAACTAATCCATGGTCCTGGAGCTCATACTCTTTGGACATTGGCATGAAAGACTAAAAAGCAACAGTTGTTTCCAGTTAAAGCAAAACCGTAGACTGAAAGAAAAATGAATGGATGTAAGTCAAATTTTGATTTCCTGGTATCAATATCAAATAAGTTTTTTTCGTCGTAAACTGAATTTTGAAGGCTAAATAAGTCCTCTAAGTAAATGCTATCATGGCTGAAACTAAGAACTTCAATTATACCTACTTAGAGCCAAACCCGAAGCAAAAACTAAAATAAAAGGGCTGAAAAAAATACAGACATACAGGTAGATAAACAGGCACACACACATGCATCTTGCCTTTTATAAATATATATTATCGATTTTCTGCATGATTGTAAGAACTGCAAACTTGAAACTTCTGAATATCATTTCTTATGTCTTTGTCTATGAGTGTATCAAATTTGATTAAAATTGGACCACTCCTTCTATAACCCGATTTTTTCGATTATTGATATTTATTGGGGGGTACCTCGACACAAAACCTAGCTAAGAACACTTGCAGATGCTTATAGTACAACTGTGTAAATTTTCAAAAAAATCGGTTCAGCCATTTGAGTCTATAGGTAATGGACACAAACACAAAGTTCCATTTATAAATAAGTTTAGATTTAGATTATAAAATCAGTTTCATTGAGCTGCCATAAAATCATGTATATGTTCAACATTTTACTAAAAGTTGTAAAACATTTGAAAGAAAGTTGATAGAGAGTTCTTAGCCAATTAGCAAGCAAACAAACTAATGACTGAAGTCTGCTCCTATTACACTGCAGAACAAATTTCAACATTTTATCTATTGAATTAGTAAGTGTTGTATCGGGGAATGAAGAGCTACACATTGAAATGTAGAAAAACTACTTTATTACCAGATTGGTACAACCAAGAGGTATCTAGAATATTTATAGTCTCTCGCAGTAATAGGTGTTACTTCACAAAATTCGTGATAATGACAACTCCTCGTGCTAACCGCACATTGTCTTTTATACATCTGGGCAACATGGTATGAGCCACAACACAACAGTAAGTTTGGGTAGTGCTGAGCACAAATTCTCACTCGGTATTATTCTGCCAGGTTCTGATTTTATTCAACACCCTTCCTTTTTTTACTGTATTCATAAAAAGGTTTTTCTCAATACTTGATAAGTCTTTTTGCAGTTACACATTATGCAACTAGGTTTTATCTAGGTACTAGCAGTATAGCCCGGCATTGCTCGGGTGTAATGAAAGCTTTAAAACTAATCCATGTTCCTGGAGCTCAGACTCTTCGGACGTTGGCACAAAAGACTAAAAAGAAATAGTTGTTTCCAGTTAAAGCAAAACTGTAGACTGAAAGAAAAATGAATGGATGCAAGTCAAATTTTGATTTCTTGGTATCGATATGAAATTTTCTGCACTATTGTAAGAACTGTAACCTTGAAACTTCTGAATATCATTTCTTATGTCTTTGTCTATGAGTGTATCAAATTTGATTAAAATTGGACCACTCCTTCTATAACCTGATTTTTTCGATTATCGATTTTTGATATTTATCGGGGGTACCTCGACACAAAACCTAGCTAAGAACACTGGCAGACACTTATAGTACAACTGTGTAAATTTTCAAGAAAATCGGTTCAGCCGTTTTGGAGTCTATAGGTAACGGATACACACACACAAAGTTTCATTTATAAATAAGTTTGGATTTGTACTTATTGCTATGATATTGTTGTATCATGTAGACTTTGCTATGTAACACCCTAAAAATATTTTTAATTTTGTCATTTTTAACCCATTTAATATGAATAAAGTAAGCTAAAAAAAATCAGTATTATAGACTGTTCATGTTTTCTGTTGAATATTCTAGAGGGACAACTAATATACATAAAAGCAACTTGTTTCCAGAGTTAACCAATTTAATTAATGTCAGTTAATTAAGTTTGGGTATTAAAATAATTTTTAATTGACATATGATTTAACAAATAATATTGCCATTGTGATTTTAGTAGTTGAATTAATTAGACATAATTGATATACTCATCCATGTTTCTAGATTAATTTCATATATTGTATCTACCTATTTTATAAGTTTCTATTTAAACCAATTTAAGAAAGGTATGAAGCATCATAAATACTAGTCAGTAATTCGAAATAAAATAACAGTAAAAAATAATTTCTATGGTTTCCAGAAATTATTTTTTCATCAGTCATCTTTATCAAATTTAACCAATTTTTTTTTAACAATACAATAATTTATTTCTTGTGCATTAATTTGCTTTCCCAATAAATTTCAATTAAAAAAATTCATGAAATTAATTTCAAACAGTCATTATAAGATAAAGTGATGCCAAATGACCTGTGAGAAAAACAGGCTAGGTAAACAATGTCATACAGGTGTACTAACCTAGACTGGCTTACATGACAGCATAAAAACCTTTCCTGAATTATCTACTGAAGAAACAAATTAGAGATCACTGCAACTTGCAACCTCAGTTCGAGTGAACAAGTTTTTAATTTAAGGCTAGCACCAAAAAGAGATAAACAGACCTATCAATAACACCCTGAAGTTTAACTGAATAGTCTCCATATTCTCTATATATAAAAGTCTGGTTTAGCCTTTGACTGTGTTGCACAAATTTTCATTTTCATAGATCAGTCACTGTCTGCCAGTAAAAATGTTTTCATTAATACAATCTCATTCTTTACTTTTCTTTCTATTTTCAATTTCTTGGATTCCAAAACTAGAAAGAATGGTCAATAAAATTCCTTTGGAATTTTATCATGTAAATTAGCAATTCTTAACAACTTGTACTTGTGGTAATTTCTTATTGCTACAAATGTTATTTCTAGTGGCTTAATGTGTTTGAGCAGACATCTCTGTTTTGTTTTCAAACAGGTGTCATGATGGAATTGTATTTTTTTAATATACGCTATTGAATAAGGAGGGTCAGTGATGCAGGTCTTTCAACATCATACACCCCATCACCAAGCCGACCCAATCAGGAAAAATCAAGCCCTGATCTCCCCCTTTGCAATCAAACACTAGCAAACACTAGCAGAGACTATAGCCTTTATAGTACATTGAACGAACATAGAGCACATCTCCCACACACTTGATTGGATGTTTGTAACAACCAATCCATTGCACAAACTGACTTTAAATGGTCCACAGCAGGACTGGCTTTTTTTTTTTTTTTTGGTGGACAACAGCTTCATTGGATAACTGAGGTGGTAATTTCATGTTCTTAATCTTAACCCTCTATATTGTTAGCCAAACACGGTCAGGTGATTTACTTAATTTTGGTTTTAATTTGTATTATAAAATCTATAGCTTAAAACAATAAGAAAAAGAAAAAGAAAAAAGTAAACTGATTATTGATAAAAAATTAATTAACTACACTATATACAAATTACAATGGTAAAAAGTTTGAAATAATTGTGAGAAGGTTAAATTTTGAAGAAGAAAAAAAAACTTGATATATTTCAAGCTTGTATATTGCGCTTAAAACTGATTAAAAAAAATTCGTAAAATTAAGTATAACATACCTCTATATATATATATATATATATATATACAACTTTACAATTATGACTTTTTACAAACTTATAGCTGCTTAAAAGGAAAATAATTACAAATTGAAGACAAAACATCTTACAATGTATACTGTGCTTACAACTGTTAAAAAATAAAATAAAATAAAAATAACATGTGTAAAATAAGCTTTAACATCCAAATATTTACAACTTTATAAATAACACATTTTACAAACTGAACTGTGATATAACTATTCCTGTTTAATTAAAGTTGGGTGTTTAGACAATTAAACTGTTGTTTATATTGTTTCCACAATAAAATTTAGATTATTTACACTCCTCCTTCTCCTTTCTAGTTATTCTATTCTTTTTTTTTTTTTTTTTTTTTTACTATTTTGTTGCATTGGAACCCAAAGATTATTTCATTTCAGATGGATTACATAATCATTTTGCTGTCTTTTCAACTGTATCAATTATGGTTTGAATTGCCTTTCTTTTGTTAGCTCCTACCAAGCCAATATCAGGGCTTTGCATAGGGACTTTGCAGCAAAACCTCTTAGAATGTCAAACAGCTTGCTTTCTATCCATTGTTTTTACTCATCATATTTTAATCTCTTTTGTTCATGGGCTTCTTCTGTGTGCTCTTCCTAAGGCACTGTCAATTCACACATTATTACTTTATTTTGTTTGAGAAGAATACTATGTCTGGACATAATGTTGTTAGAATGATGTGGTCAAGGAATTTTTGTCTTGTCCCTAAATCTGCCCTTAATTCCAAGTCCATTGCCATTGACAAAGTATTTGTTGCATATATTTTCTTTTTGTTAGGTTTCATTCCAGCTTCAAGAAACTTTATAGATCTTTTGTTGGGATTTAATGTATTTGTGCTGATGGCCATTCTAACTACCTCTGCTAAATCCTCAAAAATTTGATCATGTCTATCTATACCAACCTTTTATTAGTGCTGTTTGACAACCACTTAGGGTATGTTTTAAAGTTCCTTGATGCATGCCTAATGAGCATATGGGCAATTCCATTATATACCATAAACGGAGGTTAACAGGACTGGAAAGAGTGTCATATACTGCCTGAATTCGGAACCTATTTCCTCAACTGTATACCGCAGTCATTACACCATATATCAGACCATTTTATTTTTCTGTAAGATATGGATCCATGCTCCTTGTTGACTTAGTCCCACCATTTTTACCAACCTTTTTTCCTCTTCACCCTTACATATTTCCTCTTGTATAAGTTTGTTCTTCTCTCTTTTTTTAAACTCAAACAGTAGGTAAATACCCCATGCCCACACGTCCCATAGCTACAGCCCCTAACAAAGCTTTTTCACAAAGCCATTCTTTAGCTACCTGCAATTCATTTTCTGCTCTCCATTTTCTTCCCAAATATATCTCAATGCTTGCACTAGCTGCCTTTGGAGCTTTGGGAAACTTGTATTGCATTGCTGTTTTAACTTTGGTGACTTTAAATTCCTCTGCTAGGCTTCTAAAGGGAAGTTTCAGAGTATTAGAATTGCTGTATAGGACAGCACTTGTCAAACTTTTCAGTAAACCTAACCATCACTGCAATCATTCATTAATTTTCTTTTCTAATTGTTTGATATGAAAAAACATGAATTCATAGATCGACAATGGCCATAGTATTTTAGGAATAATGACATGCTGATATATCCATGCTTTCAAATGGCCAGGAAAGCCAGACTTATAAACTCTCTTCAGCCATATTTCTAGTTTATTTTTAGTTTCCTGGATTGCTGTTGCATCTGTAAGGGAATGATCATTACATTTTCCAAGGCTTTTTATGGGCTTTTTCTTAATTGTTGGTATATTTCCCCAGAGAGTTTAAACCACACTTTGTCTGATATTTTGCCTTTCCTTAAAACAAGCGACCTTGCTTTCAAAGAATTGAAACTCATTCGGCCCCATGTTACAACATCTAACAACAATATCAATCATGGTTGTTATCGTTATGTCATCCATGTACGCTCTTATCAGCAGTTGCCTTAGTCCAGATCTGCATTCCGTTTCTGTGACTGATTAACATATTCCTGGCCAAGCAAAAAAGGGTCACTGAGATTGTTCATCCAGTTATGATGCCTCTCTCCAATTTATGCCATGCCCACACAATATTTTCCAACACCATTCTCATTTGAAAGTTGTTATAATAATCAGAAATGAGTTTGGTGATTTTATTTGGAACATGATGGCATTGGAGTGCTTTTTCCACTAGTTTATGAAGAATTGATCCACAGCTATTTTGAAGATTGAACCACAAGATTGCTATGTCACCCCTATTTGTCTTTGCTTCTTTTAACAGTTGTGAGACAACCCCTATTTGTTCTATACATCCTGGTATTTCTGGTACTTCTCCTTTTTGTACAGAGGTATCGATTAATTATTTTAAGAAGGAACTCTGACAAGCATCATTTCAGAATGCTAAAAAGGATACTTTGATGGAAATAAATTATATGAGTCATGTGACGAACTGCCCAGTCACATCGCTCTATACAGTGACAAAAGCAGCAGTCAAATTCAGTTCTTTTTACAGCAGCAAAACCTATTGCCTGGGCAGAGGCTAAATCTGCAAACTCCTTCCCCAGTCCATGGTGATGTTTTCCTTTGGAAATATATATCTTTCCCAGATATAGAATGAAATACAAGCTTGCAGTCCTTAATATGGGTAAACTCAAGACTCGCTGTTTTCCATTAATAGAATATGTCCTTGCCTGTGACACAGATTAATCCAGCCAGTTTGAACCTGGGATCCTCATATTATATACTAGCATCATATTTTCGAAGAATATTTAAAAATGCAGATATTTAATTTTAGAGGAAAAAGTTCCATTAATGCCACATGAATTACAGACAGTTGTTTTCCTGCATAAAATATTTAGTGAAAAAAAAAAAAGCTTTATTTTTTTTTAATTTTATTTTCTGAAGTATAAACCCCCCCCCCCCCCAAAAAAAAACAATGAATTTTTAAAATGTCAGAATAAAAATTAAATATAAAGGCTCTTATTTTTTTTAGTCGCGTTTGACATGTGTGATTTAATTTCTGTGACGTAATCTAGCAATCATCTTAGATGTTTTACGGAGCAAATGTAAACAATCAGCTCCATTTAGCCAAAAAGTGCAAAAGGGAAAATTGCTGAACTTAAACTCAAAAAGTATGTGTTGACCTAGCTTCCCTGTAGATATGTGTCCCTAGAAAGTTTGAATGGCGTAGCTTAAAAAATGTCGGCGTGCATAGACTACAGTCACACAGACTCACAGATTGCCTTTTATACATATATATATATATATATATATATATATATATATATATATAGATAAGACACTTCCTTTATGTTTCTACTTACACTCAGCTGTGTAAATATATGTCATATATTATTCTCTGTGTGAGACGTGTGTATATATGTATCTATAATTTTGTGTATGTCTTAGTAGTATAAAAGACTCTTAGAACAAAGCATGTTTGTCTTTCCTTTCCTTTTAGGCATTCTGTTCTGTCCACGAACTACAGTGTTACTACATTATGGATATAATGATGCCCATAATGGGGAAATAAAATGACAATTTTTTTCTTCCATAGCCCTTTCCCATTAGAGAATAATTATTCCCACTTAAATTCATAATAAACAGTTGACAATTTGTAGTTAATGACTCACCAATTTGGAGAGTTCCGAGGACCATGTGTTCATGGTAATAATTTTTTCTGGTGCCACCCAATGTTGGTAAATCCACTGCAGAGCCATGATAGCTTCTTGTCCTTCAGGTGTTGGGTCTCCACCAATCAGAACACGGTCTGGATAGAGCAGATCATAAATAGCTGTTCCCTCAGCCAAAAATTCAGGATTTGACAAAATCTACAAGAAAAAAATATACAAATCAACGATGACTAAATTTTTAATTGTCTTTCTCTTCATTTTTAATTACCTTTAAATATATTAATGACATTAGAGATTTTCTATGTTAGGGAAAATATAAATATCAGCCAATGTTGCAGGTTAAATTTTAAATAAAAAAAAAATTGAAAAGCATATACCAAGTTTGGTTCCAAAGAAACAGGTGGCTTTGCAAAAGTGTGCTAAACAACAGCAAACCCTTGATCCCTCCTTTATTCAATCAATTTGAGGTCCTCACATTCAGTATACACACTTGACTCATCTGTAATACCCACAACTGACTTCCCACCTAGAACTGAGTGAGATGCATAATAAGTAATGGTGACTAACCCCATCTCAGGTCTTTAACAATTTCTAAGCTTGACTTCCATAAGCCAAGCGTGGATGATGGAATTCCAATCATCATCCTAAAGAAATGTGCTCCTGAACTCTCTCCTGCCCTTTCCAAACTCTATAACTATTGCCTCACTGCTTCCTGTTTTACTGTTTGTTGGAAGTCCTTCTCTGTAGTTTCTGTTTTTAAAAACTTTGGGCAGCTCTTTGATCCCTCTAATTATCAATCTATCAGCCACTTACCACTCTCTGGCAAAGTGTTTGAAGCTATTATCAATGCTAAAATGGGTCATCATCTCACGTTCCACAACCTTCTTTCTGACAAGCAGTACAGTTTTGCTTTGCCAGGTCTACCGATGATGTGCTAATAGCCATCACTGAATATATATATATATAGCAGGCTCTTGATAAAAAATGACAAAACTCAAGCTGTTACCCTGGATACCTCAAAAGCATTTGATAGAGTTTGACATGCTGGCCTTTTGCACAAGATACTAGACTATGGTATTTCTGAACGACTGTTCAATTTAATCCAAGTCCTTTTGAACAGGCATGATTGTAGATCCTTTCATATGAACATAGACATCCCTCAAGGCTCTATCCTAGGGTCTATGCTTTTCCTGATCTTCATCAATGATCTTCCTTATGTAACCAGTTCACAAGTAGGCATCTATGCAGATAACACTACCATTTACTCCTGCCTCAATAAGAAATCTGCCAAGCCTCACAAAGTAGACCTTGCTGCAGTGCTTGGAAAAGACCTACAATTTGTGATGGATTGGGGTAAAAAATGGCTTGTAAATTTTAAGGCTTCCAAAACGAAGCTGCTTTCTTTTAATGCCCATAGAGAAACTTTCTTAACTTCCATCAGTATGATGGCACTAGCCTTCCAGAGAGCAACATACTGTACCTTATTGACCTCACTCTCTCAGCCAACCTCAAGTGAAATGACTACATTGAATCAATAATTACATCTACTGCTAAAAAGGTCAGGTCACAGTATTGGGCCAGGAGACTTTTTTCATCCGAATTTTGAACATTAATAATTCATCAAGGAATTGAATACTGTTGCCATATCTGGTTGGGTGCTACTGCTATTCATCTTGGGGTTCTCAACAAAATCCAAATGAAGATCTGCAATGTAATCGAGCCTGATTTAACAGCTCAACATCAGTCATTTTCTCACTGACAGGATGTGGCTTCTCTCTGTCTTTTCTAGAAATATTTTCACTGCTTTTGCTCAGATGATCTTCCTCCACTGGTGCCCTGACCACATGAACTTACTTGTGCTACTTGATTGGCAACTAGATTCCACCCTTTTACCATCAAAATAGACAAATGTAACCACCACTTCTACTCTTTCAGTTTCTTTTTTCACACTTCCCACCTGAGGAACTTCCTTTCATATACTTGCTTCCCTGACAGCTACAATCTCCAAAAATTTAATTGCAGTGTCAATTGTCACCTTATATCTCCTTGATTCCCATTTTTCTCTTATCTTTACTTTGACATTCCTGGTACCTTGTTTTGTTTTCCCCTTTTCTCCCACTATAAATCCCTGCATACCAGTAGCAGTACTGCTTTGCCTGGGGTGAAACAATTATAAACAGAAAAAAAAAATGAAAAATAAAAAATAAAGATAATGATTTATTTAAAAATATCTACATGATAATAGCATTACTGAATATTATTTTCAGTGAGTACACTTGTTTGACTTGCTATCCCAGTTTTTTTTTTTTTTCTTTCTTTCTTAAACAGTGAAATTAATAACAATCTGCCTAGCTTGATAAGTCCTACTAAAAACCAATTGTGTCTCTCTGGCAGGAATCAAACCTGCATATGATTATAGTCACATGAAAAAGTATTTTGTGGAGCAAGGAGAAAACACAAGCTTGCATCCAAATCATAAGATAAAATTATACAGTAATTCCATATCATTTCATAAATGATAGCAGTTAAAACAAAGTTTTGGCAATGAAAATGTTGTAACCCTGTTTTAAGGAGTCACAAAGAAAAACAGGAACATGGGATTAGTGTAAACAACTGAATTAACAAAATACGGTAAAGGTACAATATGCCAGCTTGTTCGCCTAGCTGATGAGCAAGCGGTGTTGGATATCACAAAGTCTCTGTTCAGTAAGTCACTCTACGAGTGTCTGACTCATACCAGACTGGTGCTTTCTGATGACTTCTAGTCACATGGCATTTATTGAGGTTGAGTTAGTCCATTACCATGTTAATGGGTAGGTCTGCCACAACAGAAAACATTTAAAATATGTTTCAAGAGGAATTATTTGAAAAATCTTTTTATTGAACTAAGAGAAAAGTAGATTTTCGGATTTAATCACTTTCAGAAAAGATATGATGTTGGAATTTCTAGGATGAGAAGTTATCATTATTTACATTAATTGCACTTAGACAAATATTCTCATCCTTTTTGTTATTATCATCTAATCTTATTCTGTCTGAATTTCTAATATAAGGTGTCATTATTCACATTTAGACTAAGGTCCTCATCATTATTATTATTATCACCAGATTGCTTTCTGTCTGAATTTCTAGTATGGGGAATTATTATTTGGTTATACTTCTGATATGAGGTGGAATTTAAACTATTTACAATGTTCAGACTGTTGTTCTCATCTTTTTTGTCATATTCACAACATTCTGGCTGTTGTACACTCTGGCCTTCTTCAGATGATTGGAATTCCATATATATATATATATATATATATATATATATATATATATAATGATGATCCACGTATACTGTTTTAATAATATGTATAGGAAAGACTACTAAAAAGTTGTAAGTTTAAAAATGTATTGTTTTTTGACATTATTTATTTCTATTATATATATATATATATATATATATATATATATTTGATATTTCAGACCGGCCTTTCATCAGAAACAAATGATTTTAAAATTTAAACTAGAAGTGTTCACCACGAGAGCGTTCGTCGAGAGATGTTTACATCACGTGACGTAGAAAGCGATAGAGTTTTTTAATATTAAAAAACTATCGCTTTCTATGTCACGTGATGTAAACATCTCTCGACGAATGCTTCTAGTTTAAATTTTAAAATCATTTGTTTCTAATGAAAGGCCGGTCTGAAATATCATATATATAAGTATATATATATATATATAATAATAGAAATAAATAAATACTGTCAAAAAAAATACATTTTTAAACTTACAACTTTTTAGTAGTTTTTCCTGTATAACAATATAACCCAGTGATCAAAATAAAGGGTTTAATTTGAAATTTCAATTAATAGTCCAAACAATATCAATAGAGGAATTATTATTATTTGAATTATTTACACTGACTATTGTCCTAATTTCTTTTGTTATGATCACAATGTTCTGGCTGTTGTATCCTCTGACCTTCGTCAGGTGCTTGTCAATCTGGGCAACCTTCAAGGAATTTTGAACTGAAATCTTTAATTTATAGGGGTAAATTATTCACTTTCTGCTGTCAAGGTTTAGAGACTGAATTCCCAATTACTATATCACCAAATTTATGAACCAATATTTGAATCCATGAGGCTATTGTCTCATAGGACATAGTAATGCTGGGATAATAACAACAACGAGGAAAACAGTCCTAGTCTAATTAATGCAAATAATGAAATAATTTGTTTTAAGGGGGTAGATTTCCCTAATCTGTATTTTAGGTATATTTTGATGTTTCAGGTAGATATAATGTGCCAGATGATGGAAAAATGCTGGGCAAGAAAAAGCATCCCAGTAAAGAACTTACAGTGTACATGACTCCAGTTTTGACATTAGCCTTGAGTATATTCGTAATACTTTCTGCAGCCTTTACTGGAACTGTACTCTTCTCGACTACAATTTTTGAACTTTGTGCAACTTCTGCAATTTGACGAGCAGCTCCTTCAATATATTTCAGATCAGCTGCACGCCCCTACAAAATACAATGAAAAATTCCATTAAACAAGATACAAATCATAAAACGTTTTTATAATACTAACAAGGACTGACTGATTTATCTTTAGAACACAAAAATTATTTCAACTATTAACTCTTCTGGTATGTTATTTTTAGCAAAAAGTTAAAATGTTTCTTTTTTTCCTAAAATGACAGTTTTTATTTTGTTATCTTATAATTTATAACAGAATATTAACATTATTTTTTAAATACTTAAGAAAATACAATTACACAGACACACACAAAAGAAGAGTTTACCAATGTTACAACTGAAGGGTGGGTTAAACCAAATAATGTTACATTCACATGATTTCTGCTTATTTTTTGCCTACCTTGTTTTTAACAGAGTATTTTAAATTAGTGCTGAGTTTACTTTTTTAAGCATTAATGTATTTAATTTTTAGAATTGACAAACATTTCCTTATTGCAAGAGTTGGTATTTGAACAAAATTGGATGGATTTGTGTAGGTCATTGATGATTCTCTGGGGGTGATTTAATTCCCTGTTGATGTATGTAAGGTTATGTAAGTCCCTAGTGTATGGTTTGTTCAGACCATTGCTCAGGTCGAAGGTAACATCTAAGAACTTTACAACTTTAGCATTAGTTATGGTGATAATATTAAGATCATAATCTTTAAAAAATTTCATAAGATTCTTTCTGAGTTTATTTGTTTTTTGTAGATTAGTTTTGTGGAGGATTATCAGTCAGCTCAGTAAAATCAGGTGTTACATAAATCAAAGATGCGCCTAAAATTCCAGAACAAAAAAGAATCCTATCAAATTGTAGACCTTTGCATACATCATACATCCCCATCGAGATGCAGAAATCAGGATTTTTTTTCTAGTTCACAGGCATTCATCGTAAAATAAAGTAAATTCTTGGGCCTGTCTGATGATGTTGATGTCTTGGTCACTGATGGGGCAGTAATGACTGTGGTATGACTCCACTTTAATAAAATAATGCTGGTTTGTCTTGTCCAATTTAGTATTCATTTTGTCAGATTGGTTGAACTTGTTTATGTCCATCTGCATTTGATTTCTTCTCCAAACATTTTAATATTTTCAATATATTTTATTCTAATTTAAAATTTTTATTTTTATCTACATGTAATCTTAAAATATTTAAATTTTTAATCTTGTTATTAAAAAAGCAGTAACCTAACTTTATAAGATTTAATTCCCATGAACATTAAGAACTTAAATTCAAATCTATTCAACTGTCAATATGCACCTGATGATTGCATACCACATAAAACTCCGAATTGTGCCATCAACATAGGACAATATGTATATTTATTAATAAATCTAAACTTATTTATAAATGGAACTGTGTGTGTGTGTGTGTGTGTGTGTGTGTGCCTGTTACCTGTAGACTCTGAAATGGCTGAACCGATTTTCTTGAAAATTTACACAATTGTACTATAAGCGTCTGTGAGTGTTCTTAGCTAGGTTTTGTGTCGAGGTACCCCCAATAAATATCAAAAATCGATAATTGAAAAAAATCGGGTTATAGAAGGAGCGGTCTGATTTTAATCAAATTTGATACACTCATAGACAAAGACATAAGAAACGATATTCAGAAGTTTCAAGGTTGCAGTTCTTATAATAGTGCAGAAAATCGAAAAGGCAAGATGTGTGTGTGTGTGTCTGTTTATCTGCCTGTATGTCTGTATTTTTTCAGCCCTTTTATTTTAGTTTTTGCTTCGTGTTTGGCTCTAAGTAAGTATAACTGAAGTTCTTAGTCTCAGCCATGATACCATTTACTCAGAGGACTTATTTAACCTTCAAAATTCAGTTTATGACGAAAAAAACTTATTTGATATCGATACCAGGAAATCAAAATTTGACTTATACCCATTCATTTTTCTTTCAGTCTACGGTTTCGCTTTAACTGGAAACAAATACTGCTTTTTATTCTTTCGTGCCAACGTCCAAAGAGTCTGTGCTCCAGGACCATGAATTAGTTTTAAAGCTTCCATTACACCTGAGCAACGCCGGGCTATATATATATATATATAGATAGAGGTAATGATGTCAAGTCCGTGAATAGTGAGGATAATCCAAAAAGATCTACTTAATATAAAATATTAAGTGCTAGATCTGTATAGAGAGCTCAAGGATATCCAGAGCAATATGATATATATATATATATATATATATATATATATATATATAAAGGAAAAGTCAACATATCATATAAAGTGGTTATAAATGGTTTTTGGAAGACACAAACCTAACTTTGATAATAAACTACAAATGAGATTGATTAACCCCTCCAAAACAGAACTAGGACTTATCTCTAAACATATATTTAAAAACATAACTAACTCCATACAAAAATTTTCTATTATCAATCTGTGGAAAGATTCTGCAGTTACAATTAAATGGTTTAAGAGTATTAAAAACAAAGATAGTGTGACCATTATCCAATTCAGTATTATGGATTTCTACTCCTCCATATCAAAAAGTCTATTGTTGGATAATTTGAAATTCACAAAAAACTTTTTTACAATTACTGATGAAGCATCCAAAGCTATATTGGCCTCTAGGATGTCATTGTTATCCAATAATAATTCAACGTAGATAAAAAGTCAGTGATAACTTTGATGTCTCCATGGATGCATTTGATTCTGCCCAAATTGCAGATTTGGTAAGAATTTATATCCTAAACACCCTAGTAGGATAGTTGACGCCAAACAAATCAGTCTATACAGGGATGATGAACCCATTATTATCCCTAATAGTAATGGCTCACTATCATCTTGGATAGAAAAGAAAGTCATTAGGGCCTTTAAATTGCTTGGATTTAAGATAGAAATTTCCTCCAATCTAAAAATAGTCAAGCTCTTAGATATTACTTTAAGTTTGTTGAATAAAACATTTAAACCCTTTCAAAAAACCTTGAAGCCTTAACTAACATAAACGTTTGCTCTAACAAATAATCAAATTCCTGCCATCTTCTTATAGGAAAATCTTCAATAAGAATAAGACCTCTTACAATATCGCTCTCAAACAAGTGGCTTCAGACAAGAATTATGCTACCTAGAATCCTCCAAAGATACTGAAACAAATAAACGTAAAAATAGAAAAAGAGTAATATAATTCAGTACCACCTTTCTGCTAACTATCTAATATTAACTTTCTGAAATTGATTGACAAACATTTTCATATATATATATATACACACACATACAGGCGGTAGTATGTATATGTAAGCATATGTATGTGTGTGTGTGTGTGTGTGTCTATGTAAGTATGTAAATATATGCATATTTTGTGAGGATACATGAGGTTTGTTAGTATACTTGCAGAAATATGTGTTCGTATTAATTATATGCATATAAGTCCGGGTTTCATAAATATGTGTGAGTATGTGAACAGAATAATTATATGGGGATATGGGTGGATGTGTGTATATGTAGGTGTACAAATGTGTAAGTATGGACATATGTGTATGTGGACGCACGTGCATGCATAAGTATGTTCATATGAATGGTTATATGTGTATACGTATTCATGTGTTTGTGACTGTGTGTGTAATGGTGTTATAGTCACTCATTCCACCCAATGTACTTTTTCTTCCCTGGCCACAGTGATTCTTACCAGAGACAAGGCTAAAGTTTCCATTCTGGGTCATGATATTTGATTCCTGAGTAAAGTGTGGTCTGAAGAAATGAACTAAATGAATTATAATTTATAACCACTTTATATGATGTCTTAAGTTTTCCTTTCTATACATATAAGTGAACATTAAAGTAAATATCCAAAGGTGAAAGAGTGCTTCATGCTAAACACAATTGTTTAGCCTTGATGATTGCATTTAGTAAGAAACAACTCCGAGTGTTGACTTCAGTGCCCACTTTTATATTTATATATGCTCTGTCCCTGATATTGAGCACTTTAATTCATAAATGTAGCATAGCTTAAAAGTATATTTTATCGTGTGTGTGTGTGTGTGTGTGTGTGTGTGTATATATATATATATATATATATATATATTAATAATATAGCTTTCTTTCCTGTTGAACTGGGTTATTTATGCCAAAAAAAAATTCTTTTGTCTATCCTTTATCCTACATTATGATTAGATTTTTTTTTATTCTTACACATTTACAAAAAAGTGATGATAAAATGCCGTATTTGACTGAAAAATAAGTTTCTTTTTGTTTTTAAAATACAACCACATAGCCTACAACCAATCCCACTAAAGAAGAATGAAATTGGAACTCCTATTTTGTACTGTTTGTTAGTGAATATGTCAGAATCAAAGGCTAATGTTATATTTAGGTGTTATTAACATCACACTACTTACATTTACAATCATTATGCATATTTTTTCTTTACCTAAACAAATCCAGAAAAAAAAATACATACAATATTAAGCTATAAATGTTCTATACTGTGAATATTAGCCCTAACTCAGCAATACATATATTATCCAGTTATGTTTGTTGGTTATAATTGCATTCTTGATCTTTCAGAATTGTGTTTGATGTCCTCTGACTTTGGAAAACAAGCAACCACTATATTCATTACCTGGAGGTGTAATAAAAAACTGATGGCCACTAAAATGATTAGAGACAGTAAGGTTAGTTTGAATCATGAAACATGTACATTACTAGATATTCACCCATAACATCTCTTCAATCTGCTAAAATCTTTCAATAACTTTTCCTGTCTTACCAATATAACCAATTAAGTCTATAAGTCTAACAACCAAAACACTAATGTCAGCAGAATTGCAATTGATTGCCTTCTAATTTTCACCAAGTAGGTCAACAGCTAAGTATTTATTTCAGTGTCCCAATTCTCATTTTCAAGCATGAATTTATTATGCATATGTACACTAGCATGTTACAAAAGAAATAATAAAACACTAATACTATTCAAGTTATGTATTTATACCGAAATATAGAAAAGAATAACAGTTTTTGAAAGTCATCTAAACATCAAATTATACTTATTCAATTTACTGACATTGACATACAAGAAAAAGAATATTCTTTTCTACTTATTTGTCTATACTTCTGAGATGAGGTAATTTTTACATTATTTACACTGTTCAGACTGTTGTCTTTATCTTTCTACTTATTGACCGGCACTTATTCATCACTTCCTTGTGATTATAAAGTTGATGTTTGTTCATAAAATTGCTTCATAGTCTCAGTAGGAAATTCAATAAATGTTTGTGCACAAGCAGCAACATTTTTCTTCTGATTATGAGGGTGAAATTAATACAGAATTTTAAAAGATTTAAAACTTAATAAATTATTCTAATTAAAATTTTAAAAAGATGAAAACAATTGTAAAAATTCATTACTCATTGAAAAAATATTTTAAAGACAATAGTGTCATTAATATACCTTATTTATAAAAGCAATTAAAAATTCAATAAAATTATGACATTACTTAATTAGATAATTAAATAATGTCATAGCTTTATTGAATGATTAAATTCTTCAAGGGCTACTGGTTGTAACTAATATAAATATAAAGTGGGTGAAATTTTAATTTCTCAAAATTTCATAAAATTAAGTGGGAGTAATAAATAAAATATACAAAAATAATTTAATTTGTGAATAAATTCTGTAAATTTAATTAAAATCTGACAATTATTTAATTTTTGCAAGAATTTCCAAAATAATGTGCTTTTGTACAGCAAAAGAAATGCTAAATTTCCTATACTAATCTTTGCCCCTCCCCTACACAAGAAAACCCAAATTTTTAACCAAAATTTTGAACAAGCGAGAAAAAACAATTTAATAAAATAATAAAAACATACATTTGGTTTTTCTCCTTTATAATAACACACATTTTGATGATAAAACTTTTTACCAGGTTTGGGGCATTTTTTAATCATAGTAAATAAGTAAAAAAGAATGTTATTTTGTTTAGGCAAATTAATGGTGATAACTAATTTAAATAATTTACAGAACAAAAATATTTTTTAAAGCAAAACTAATCAATTCTGCAAGTATAAGTGAAATACTTTCCCAGTACTTTACAACAGATGAAGTGACCAAAATAATAAAATAATTTTGAGAACAAATAAAAAGAAAAGCTTATCCCAACAGTGACAGCTGCAGTTAATAACATTTATAATGCACAGATGAAAACTTCTGTTTCAGGTTCATATAAGAGTAATAATATGTCTAAGAAAGTAAACATGGCACCTAAGTTATTTGTTAACATGAGCTCGAGTCACAAACTAAAGAAATATCAACTGAAAAAGCAGAATACAAGATCAATAAAAAATGACCGTTAATCAAAAATTCAGCCACACAGAGTTTATCAATATTTAAAAATTAGGATAAAAACTTATCTAACCATCTTTTTTAAAAGTATCATTTAGTTAAGTGCCATACGAGATAAACGCTTGGGCAAAAGAAAGAGACATGACTGACTGGGCAGAAAATAGTTTTGCAGTAGGTTGCCATTACTTTCTGCGTTAAACTGGTTGCTGACTAAGGCTTTAGAACCCAATCTGTCCTGCTATTAAAACTATAGCTGAAGGGAAGAGATGGATTAATACCTTTCTTAAAGATATTTGCATGTAAGTGAATGCAGCAAATATCAACTGGAATTGGAACTCAGCTCTCCAGTTTCTCATTCCAAGCCAATATCCATTACACCAGAACACACATCCTTTAAAAGTATACTTGTATCATTAATACAGTTCAGTTTATATCTAAACTTATTTATAAATGGAACTTTGTGTGTGTGTGTATGTGTTTATCCATTACCTATAGACTCCGAAATGGGTGAACCGATTTTCTTGAAAATTTACACAGTTGTACTATAAGCATCTGCAAGTGTTCTTAGCTAGGTTTTGTGTCGAGGTACTCCCGATCAATATCGAAAATCGATAATTGAAAAAAATCGGGTTATAGAAGGAGTGGTCCGATTTTAATCAAATTTGATACACTCATAGACAAAAACATAAGAAACGATATTCAGAAGTTTCAAGGTTGCAGTTCTTACAATAGTGTAGAAAATTTGATATCGATACCAGGAAATCAAAATTTGACTTACAACCATTCATTTTTCTTTCAGTCTACGGTTTCGCTTTAACTGGAAACAACTATTGCTTTTTAGTCTTTCGTGCCAACGTCCAAAAAGTCTGAGCTCCAGGACCATGGATTAGTTTTAAAGCTTTCATTACACCCGAGCAACGCCGGGCTATACTGCTAGTAAAACAATAAATGGTGAACAAATGTACAAACAAGCTGCTTGATACTGTGATACTTTAAGTGTCTATTCTTTTAATGCTGTTTAAACAAGACATAGTATTTAATAAAAAAAAAATGATATACATAATAATGATGTAAGGTTGCAAGCAACCATTTTCACTTTCATTAATTCAAAACAGTAATAAATTGTATTTTTGACAATACTGCTGAGTTTATGAAGGCAGCATGTTTACCTAAATAAACAGTATATGGAATCAAATACATAAATCATAGGCTCCTGGAAAGCACAAAGATAACCAAATTTTGCTAATGAAACAATGACACCACCTGCTGGAGTGGTCTAAAGAAGCCATCTGAATACATTTACAATTGTAAAAAGTTGAAGGGATGAACATTTGACCTTGTAAAAATATTCAACTCATCCACAAAAAACAAGAAAAGGAAAAAAAGAAAACAAATCCAAAATTCTTACATTTCAGAAGTCTATATAAATAAAGCACAGTGTGTGTGTGTGTGTGTGTGTGTGTCCATCCGACCATCCATTTTTTGATCTTGGCAAATCATAAACAATCTCAAGTAACAGGTAATAACTACTGTAGTTACACACAATTAAAAATTAAATGAATAACTCATTTAAAGTTAAATTTAAATACAGAACAGAGTGAAAGGTTTAAAAATCAATTCTTTATTAAAAGTTAAACTTTAATTTTGCTTTTTATCACAATTGAAATTGATATCGTCTAATTAAAAGCCATAATTGAAACTTAAGCAGTGCACAGTATGTTGAGCATATGTTGTTTTTTTAACTTTTTCTAGCACATGTACTGTGATGTATTCAAAAGATTATATAATTCACATTCCCTAATATCTTTTAAGGGTGATTTTATATGAAGGGATCATAAAGAATAGTGATTTTAAAAGAAAAGAAAATTGCATGCAAAATAAATGTAAACAAACTACGGAGATTGGTTGCATATACGAAGACAGATCATGCCAAATTAAGGTGTCAAATAAAAAAATAATTTTATTTCTAAATTCTTATTTTTATCTATATAGAATGCTGAAGAAAAAAGGCTGAAACCTCAAAAACCCTCTGCAGTAGCTAGCCTAAAGTCCACATGAAGAACAGCTCTAGGCTAGTTGTTAATAATTTGATCTTACTGTACAATTTCTGTCTTTCTATATAAATTATTATAAGATACTTAACTTTTAAGTTAGAATCTACTAAGTAAGAATATTACACTTTATTAATAATTTTCAATCAAGCCTTTTTTTATTCTCTCTGAAACTGATTAATTAATAATAGAATATGCTATAATAATACTAGTCAACATGATTTTTGATGCCAAGAAATAAAACACATTTTTTAGCTAATTTGATGGAGGCTGATTCCAAATATGATCTTAGATTTTCATGTTTAGCTACCATTTTTGCTGTACTGAAATTGCTCATTTTTTGAAAAAAAAGACCAATTTACAATCTTGACTGATCGCAACATTTAGTTAATAAAAGTCAGAGAAACCAGTCAATTTTCAGATAAACTGAGTAATTTATGTCAGCCACCTGAAAAACTATTTTTATAAGAAAAATGTGTTTTTGAGTCAAAGAGTTTAAAATGGAAGCACCAAATTTTTCCAATTTATCACCAAAATTCAAATTAAGTAATACACTTTACCAGTAATACGCTAAAATAAGTATTAAGGTTCATTTTTTTTTTTATATAGTCATCTTGATAAATTTCCAGATAATTGTGGTGATGTGAGTGATGAACAAAGAGAATGATTCCATCAGGATATCAAAACAATGAAAGAGCACTACCAGGGACGGTGGGACAAACGAATGATGACTACTGCAAAGGTATCAAAAAGGCCCTTAAATAACACTGAACATGACAGACAATCAAGAAAGAGAAAATTTTTTACCATACTTCTTATATTCATGAAGGTTTTATTTTTGGTGTTAGTTTATTAAGCAAATTGATGAAAACACTTGTTGGTCTTGGTATATTCAATAGTGTTATGTTTAAAGACTTAAATCTGATTGTTATTGAAAAAATATTTCTTAATAAGCAGACCAATATTTGTTGGTTTAAATATGAATTGATAGGTTTCTACAATTTTACGTTGAGAAATATTGCCATCAGTTAATATAAAACAAATGAAAAAAAAAATAAAAAAAATGGTATTTTTCCAAAAATGAAACCTTTTATATGGCAAAAACAGTAGCTATTAAGAAAAAGTAAGGTCATTTTCAAATTCAGCACCCCTTAAATTAACTGAAAAAGATACTTGGTGTCTCAACAACTTTTCAATTTTTGTTTTTTTCATTGTTGACTAGTGTAATGTTTCAATTATAAATTGCATTAAGCTAGTTTGTTTTACAAAATTTTAATTTATATAGATTTTTAAAGTTTTTCTTCACAAACAATACTTATAGAAAGAAATAAGCAAAACTAGTTCAAAAGAAGATACAAGCCTTAAATATTTAATGAAAAGAAAAGTGCAAAGCAGTTTTTAACAATTTATCTTCCAAATCTATATATAAAATGAAATATATCTTGTATCTTTCTGTACTGATTAGAATCATTTTCAAAATGATAAGTGAAGAGAAATTCATATGAACATTTCTAGGCTTTATGTTTTACAGCAATGGCGTGCAAGAGAGTTCAAACTTTATTGGATGCATGTACTAATGCTGGATTTTATGTCATATAAAGTTAAACTTTGCAAATATTTATATATTTGTAAATATTATTAAAAAGACTGTTAGAGTACCAGTAAAAATAGTTTACTGCAACACAAAAGTTGTTGTGTTTCCACTTTTATTATAAACTTATAATAAAAATATTACCATACATAATGTGCTACTAAGTATCAAACACTCTTAATAAAGTAAATCACTACAAGCAATGGACTTCTAACCTATTAATTTGTACTACTTCTAAGATATATATGATGTCAGAGTCAACGGACATGTTTTTCATTGCTCAATAAATGCAATGCTGTATTTTATATGGGAAGTCTTGACTATTTTAATTAACCATTTATTCTTTTTTTTCCTTATTATAATTTTTATTATATGATACACTTATAATCTTTAATTATTAAAATGTATATTTGTTTATTTTTTAAGACACCAATTTTTTATTCTTAAAATAAGTGTTATATAATAAGTTTAATTTATTAAGACTGTCTCACTAAGAAATATATTAAGAACATTTAATACATTGTATTTGTTAAGTTAGTTATACATTGGTACAAATAGTTCTACTCTATATTTAAGTGTGACATGTCTTGTTTTACAAAAAAAAGGTATAATTTACAAAATTGTAGGAAAAGCATTTCAAGTAGTAACGCTTGTTTTATTTTCTGACTATTGCTTCAATATCATCAATTTCTTTCCCTATCATTTATTATTCAAACATTTTTAACATTTGCCTATAATTTTACTCATTTATCTTTTTATTTATTGATTGTAACAACATTTTTTATGGATGAAGATGTATTTTTAAGTTTGTAAAAAAAACAATTCAGTCATAACATTTTGTTTTGTTTATTATTATCATTGGTTCAGAATAGTCAATTTAATTATTTATCTTTCAAATATTTTTAACAAAAAAAAAAGTTTTTTTCTCAGAAATTTGATGATTATCTTATACTTTTATTCTTTTCTTTTTATTTATTGATTTCTATCATTATCATTTAAAAGTAATAATATTAATTTTTAAAGTGGTATATTTAATAATGATCTGTTTACTTCAACATCTAGTGTAAAATACATATGTGTTTATGTGTGTATATACTTTGGGTAGATGAACTCATCAACCCAGAAGAGTAGTCCATCTAATAGAAGGAAAATTCTGAATTTAAATCTCTGTTGCTTTGCAGCTATACCCAATCATGGGAATGACTTCAGAAAAAAAAAAACTGAGAACAAATCCAGATAAAAAAAATCATTCTTAGTAATGACTAATAGAATAACTGAAAGTGCTCAGATGCACAGAACATTTGAACACTTTTTACACACAGAAAAGCAACACTTATATAAACAGAAGAAAAATGAACAAAAATGCTTAATCTCAGTACCTTGTCAGTCATCTTTAATGAAACTTGTATAAAAGAGGGATTATTGCACAAATACACAATATATATAAAATAGTTTTAAGGTATGTTATATTTAAGGGTTAAAGTGCTCAACATCAGGAATTGGGTGTATTTAAATATAAATATAGAAGTAGACATTGAAGTCAATACCCAGAGATGACAGTCTGTTTCATGCTAAATGTAAACGTCAGGCCATTGATTGCATTTAACATGAGACAGACTGTCACATCTGGCTGTTGACATCTAAGTATATATATATATATATATATATATATACTGCAGGTATTATGAATGATTCAGGGAAATTTTTTTTTATATTAATTGTTTTTCATACATTAATATTAATTGTTTTTTCATGCATATCTACTCTCAAAACTTTCATTTCAAATTCAGATGAAAGAAGATACTAATGATGACTTATTTCTTGTAGTTTGATGTCACAGTGGAAGAATTCTTTTAGAATGTAAATTTCTCTGCTTGAGAGAAAAAAGAAACCCAATACAGGAAGAGTCAATTTTCTTTTAACATTGATTAGTGGTAAGAAAGAACAGTCCTTTTTTCTTTGTACATTATTACACGTAGGCAATTGTCTTCATCCTTGATGTTATTATCGCATTGTTTTGGCTGTTGTGCTTTCCAGCCTTCAACAGGTGTATGTCGATCTGGGTAACCTATAGGGATTTTCAAATTGAAGCCTTTAAAAATATCTACAGAATATCTACATGATATTGGTGATCATGTCTCTACACAAATTTGTGTTTTTTGTAGCTCTTGATAAATTTAGCCTTTTCATTATCTCTCCTAAACCTTGTTCTACCATCTACTTACTCAAGATCATTAGGTAGGTTATGTGTAATTTTTCTTTAACCCTCTTGCCTTGAATCTACCCTGTGAGTATCAAATTTTCCGAACCCTCTTTTCTCATTACATTCTCTAAAACTTTGTTGTTACTAATGTTTGGTTCATGAAATTCTCAGAATTCTTCTGTAGAACCACAATTCTGTTGCTTCAAGTTTCTTCATCTGTGAAGAGATTGTTCAGCATTTACTGCCATGTAGGAGGACTGATATTACATATATTTATTAGAACAAGGTAATAACTGAAATAATTTTTAGAATTTCTGGGACAAGGAGTTATTATTTGCATTATTTACACAGACTATTGTCTTCATCTTTGTTGTTATTAGCACATTTTGGCTGTTGTGCCCTCTGGCCTTTTTCAGGTGCTTGTTGATATATGTAAACTTCAGAGAATTTCAAACTGAACTCTTTATTTAATCTATGGGGTAAGTTTGGTCTCATTCCACTGACCATGCCCTAGGGATATCTTATATTTGGTACTGCTCACTTACTGTTTTAAGTAAACACTGTAAGTCATAGAACATTTCAGATTGTTGACTATTCTAAAAAAAAACAATATGAATTTGTAAGGAGGAACATTGGAAATTGTTACAATCTGTGTACCTTACATCAAAGGCTTGTTGGAAAGGATTCAGAATATGTGTGATTTATATAACATCAGGACAATATTCAAAAACAACTCAACCATAATATCTATCAAGTCAAGACTAACACAGAGAACATAATCAAGAAATGCATGACCAAGAGCTGTGTGTAGACTATCCTTTGTAGTTATGGAAAAGAATTATTTTTTAAAATAATGAAAGCAGTTTAAAGAGAACTTGTAGATATTAATACTTCAATTATTGTTTGATACTTATTCTGAATTCATGCTGATTGTTGATTTTTGAAATTCACATATCGAATGATCATTGGAAATAGATCAGGATATCATCTTTGTAAATGTAAAACAAATTTTAAAATGTCTGCTGAAGAACAAAGATAATAAATATAATTTATTTCTGACAAAATTAAAATATTAAAACATCTCAGTAACAAGTCAAAGACTACTTGAAAATCCTGTTTTTCCATTAACTATAAATTTATTTATCACAAAAAGACAACTTGCTACTGCTGTTGACTTTTTATTGTATGTCCTACATAACAATAAATATTCAGTTTATTTTTTTTACAGTTAGTCAAGTAGAGGCAGAATGACATGATTCCTCAGATAATAATTTACAGCTGCCATAATGTTTCTGGAATTTACATTTGTAAAAAGTACTCAGAGGCAAAAATGGCAATTAAAATTTTATATCAAGAGTTAGGCTTAAAATCTCTTTCTATATAGACAGCTGAGATGTGGAACAGTGTTGACTGCAGCTAAAAGGATTTCTGAGTGGATGTCCCTGACAGCCATTGTACCTGAAGAGAGATAGCTGCAGCTGAGTGTTAACTGCTGAAGATTTTCTTATTTCTGTTCATTTCTTCTTTGCAGTAGTGATGCCTGCAGTACAACTTGCCATCAGGCAAAGTAATCTTCAGTTATCCTTTCCTAAATGACCACACTGATATCAACAAACTGTATCATAGCAATGGGCACTCTACAAGCTAAGATCTTACAGCAAATTCCCCATAGAGAAATTCTTTCAAAATGCAGCAGTCATACAAACATGGCCAAAATAACACCATCATTTCATTACTGTATGAAGAGGACTTACAGGTTTTTCATATTGGGCAAGTTTAGAACAACCTGATTCAGCATATGGTAACTCCAGGAAAAAACTTAAGATCCAGTTCCTTGTGGTTTGATGACAAGATTCTTGTAGTTTGATGTCAAGTTATTATCACGTTTTGGCTGTCATGGCCTCTGACCTTCTTAAAGTGCTTGTTGATCCAGGCAACCTTCAGAAATGAATTGAACACTCTTGGCATTTATTTACATTATGTATATAACACTCTAAATTCTGCCTTCCTCCACTGTGCACTGATAGCTTAAAAGTAGAATCTTCGACTGATGCCAAATCTATCAGGTTTCAATCCTGGCTGGAAGCAATTGGATGTCTAACCGTACTTATGAGCTGTGATACAGTGAAACAGGGCTGTCTACATATGACTATATATATATATATATATATATATATATATATATATATATATATATATAATTGATTTGTCTAATCATTATTTTTAAAGGATACTGATATTTGTTTGTTTTTATCATTAAACAGTATATTTATTTACATCTACTGACCTGAATAATTGAGAAATCTAGTTAGAAAGAAGTTGTTTGGCCTTGAAAATATTGCATCATCCATGATTGCATCAGATTTTTATCATGCCGAGACAATATTGTCTCAACTCGGTGTCTAATGGCCATTGTCTGCAATGGACATTATTGCAAGAAAGTGTATGGACATTGTAATGTTGCATGAACACACTGGCAAGCCTTACAGCGAGATCACAGATATTGTTGTTGTCAGCCTTTCAACTGTCAGTTGTGTCACCAAGATGAAGAAACAAACTGGATCCATCAGTCCAAAGCATAAAGGAAAATGCAGTCAAATCAGTAATGGCCATTCGCACATAAGTGGTAGACCTGGTGAATTGAGAACCATATTGTTTGTCAGAGAGCATTTTGTGAGACGCTTAACTACTTCAGCATTTACTAGAGAGTCAAATGTTTTGCCAAAAACTGGTAAGAAGCTAATATTCATAGGCGTCAGAGGGTTCACCAGAGTTCTTAAAAACTGGAACTATAGATGATCACTTCTAACAAGCAGGAAAACAAGAAGGTAGAAATGTAATAGGTGTAGAATTTGGAAAGAACTAGAGCTAGCTCATGAGCACATTTCTTTAAGATGATGATCGGGATTCCATCACTTCCACTTGCCTTATGGGAGTCTAATTTAGAAATTATGCCCGAGACCAGAGATGGTGTTATGCATATGTCACTCAGTTGAGCCTCTATGTGGGAAATTGGGTGTGGGTACTCCAGACGAGTCAAGTGTGGAGTTAGAAGAGAATTTGAGAACAAATTATTCAACCTTGTCTCCTGTAAGTTTGAGGGCTTTGAATGATTGCTGAGGTTAAAAAGCAATACCTACATGTGATTTTCTATCTCGTTCCTACAGGAAATTAGAAACGGGTGCAGTTTTGAATATCTTAAGACTGACTATTGAGGTTAACAGGATTCAGGAGTGGTTTTCAAATATTGGCTTACAGAAAGAATATCAACTGTTTTAGAAGCTAAAACTATAATTTTGCAATGGGTATCATATATAAACAGGTACAAGCAGTACTAGCTGTTCAGTCAGTAAATATCAAATGTTTCCTTGTAGGGAAACAGCATATATTACCATTAGCAGTCACCCAGTTTGGTGCAAAGGAAAAAATTGTTTTGTTTCAATCATCCTTTCACTGCTGCTTTGATATGAATACTTAATATTTTCACTTATATAAAAAATTCCAATAATTAACTAACAAATAAATAAATATTTAATTGTAATATATTATCATTCAGTGAATGACAATGTTATAATTTTGTTACTAACGATGTACTTACCTTTCCTAAGCCATAGTTTTTAGTAGGTGTATTTACACAAATGAAAATCAATTCAGACTCTAAGATGGCTTTGTCAACATCAGTTGAGAAGAAAAGATTCTTGTTACGGCACTTCTTTACCACATCATCTAAACCAGGCTAAAAATAAAAAAGAAATAATGTCAGATGGAATCAAGAGAAAATTCAATTTAAATACACTAGATAAAAGATAAGAAAAATTCTACATACATAACACAATAGAGCAAGATAGCATACTTCAATTAATGCTGAGAATATTTCTGCTTAACAGGATTTTTGGTCACTAGACTAGAACATAAATGAACTCTTTTGGGTTTCACTCATGGAACTACTGTATTTTTTAAAACTTGTTTCCTGGTAAAATATATTAGTAAGTTTCACCCACTCAGTTCATATATAGGATGGACTGAAATTAGTTCACCTTCCCAAATTCAAAGAATAATATACTTCTGTAAATATATCAATACTTGCTTTATATTAATATATTTGTTGAAAATTTATTAAAAAGCAGACCTTAAATACAATGTCTAGTCAATACTACTATCTATAAATAAATATATGGAACTATATATAGTAACTCGCCAAACTTCAACTTTATTAAAAATTTGAAGTTAACTTTACTTATACTAATCTGTAATCAGCAGGTGTCTAGTGTTAAATGATTTCTGAATGTATATGCTTACAATTTAGTAAAAACTATTTTTGCAATGAAGTGTAAAAATGTTCATAGCAAAAAATAAAAATAAAATGTAAGAGTAATAAATTTTGCATAAAATAATGATGCCCATAAAATAAACATGTCTATTTTGTTAAAAAAAAAATTTATTTATAAAAATATGTAATAAAAAAAATATAAAAGTATGTCATTTCACAGGTATTATTATTATTATATGCAGCAATTAGTAACAATTTCCTTTCAGCTTTTTTAACAAACAAAAAAAATAGTCAGTGAGTGTGAACCGAGACCTCACACTATTATTGAGTTAAAAACTAAACACGTGATTTAGCTTTCAAGTTAAAGCAATTTAACAGTAGTCTTCTTCTATGATAACATTGCATAGATATTGACAAAACAATTGGAAAAGAATTTAGATGGCATGTATACAAGGATGAGACGTATTGCATAGATTATACTGGAAAGTGCACCTTACAAAAAAGTAACTCTATGGTCATCTAGCTTTTATCTCACAAGTCATTTGCAAGAGAAGAGAATTTATGGGGCATTTCTGAAAAATTAAAAATTAGCTGATTGGTGATGCGATGTAGACACCAAAAGATGGACAAACTAGCATTAGTCATTTCATTCAAAAAATACATTCATCAAGTATGTGAAGACACAAGATTCCAGCCTGATAACCTACTTACTATGGATAAACTTGAAGACTGGAGAGAAAGCATTATGAAGTTCTTTGCCATTGGTACATATACACTCTTGCTACAATATATCATTTTTGTTATGTGTCACAGTAACAAACAAATCTACACATAAATCCAGTCACACAGATCATTACTTCTATCAGTTAAGTGCCATATGTGATACTCTCTTTTGAGACATGACTAAGCAAAAGATTTTTTTCAGTAGTAGGTTGCCATGTGGTAGACTGGTTGCCAACCAAGGCTATAGAACCCAATTTGTTTTACTGTTCAACCAATAGCTGAAAGAGAAGAAATGGATTAATACCTTTTCCAAGAGTATTTGCGCATAAGTGAAGGTAACAAATTCAACTGTAATTCAAACTAGCCTCTGATTTCTTGTTCTGTGCTGATATCAATTTATGGGGCATTTTTCAGAAATGCCCCATAAATTCTCTTCTCTTGCAAATGACTTGTGAGATAAAAGCTAGATGACCATAGAGTAATGTGCACTTTCCAGTATAATCTATACAATGCACTAATAAACAACTCTCGTATCACACAGATCTCAGTAGTTCTTCCCCATCCAACTTATTTTACTCACCTAACATTGTCTGATTTTCACTTCTTCATTCTATAAAGGTATATTTAAGGTGGGCACTTCCAGGATCACCACATACTCCATAAAAAGGTTTCAATCAACTGAAGAAGTGTTTAACTCTGTGTTTAACTCTGAACAAGAAAAATTACACTAAGGTAGAGAATGCTAAAATTTCTGAAACACATAATGAGGAAAAAGGAAATAATACATCCCAGCTTGTGAACTAACAATAGTCTTTGTTCCATGTTTCTCTGAATATCCTTGATGATGATAAATAATAACTAAAGAAGCTTGAAACATTTTTTTTATAAAAAGGAGAGGGGTCTTTATGGATTTGTCCTGACTTATTTCCAATTGTACACATAGAAACAGGATTCCATATATGGGATATGTTTAAATATAAAGGCTTTTAATAATAAATGTTTCTGTGTTCCATGTTTGAATGTGCAGTAAGTGTGGTTAGTGAAGCAGGATTGTAATCAGGCAGCACATCAAAATAATTTTGAAACAGATAACAGTACTGTATAAAACAGGAAGTCTCATCCTATAGAGTTATTAGGGACTGGTATCACTATTTCAAATTTGGTCAGACTCCAGTGGAATGTGTTACTATTCCCAGCCTTCTTCAGTCAGCCATTGACACATCCAACCATTTTAAGAGATTGATGCAAAACCATTCAGAAACTAGAAGCTAGGGTCAAAGTTAGTATAAAGCTTGCAGAAAAAAAATAACAAAAACCATGGATGAATATCTGTATACTAAAAGTGTCAGTAGAATGATTTTTTGTTTGCTCACATCTTTCTAATAGGAGGCAATGTAAGTTTCAATTCCTCCAATTTCATAATGCTTCAGCAAAACCCAGAAAATTTTATCATCTGAGTAATTGTACAAAATGAAAGCTGGGTTCATCATTTTGATTGTGATTAATATACAGGCTAAGCTATGAAAGCACAGTGATTTCTACAACTCAAAAAGACATATGTCCACCTATTAGCAAATTGATGCTCAAAATCTACTGGAACCAAAATGGTATGGTAATCTAGATTTCCAGTTAATGTGGGATTTATTATGATTCATTACTGTTGAAATTGCAAGAAACCATGAAAACCTAAAGGTACAGCACGGTATGTTCAGCAAAGCTGTCCACATTTTACAAGACAATGCACTAATAAACAACTCTCATATCACACAGATCTCAGTAGTTCTTCCCCATCCAACTTATTTTCCTCACCTAACATTGTCTGATTTTCACTTCTTCATTCTATAAAGGTATATTTAAGGTGGGCACTTCCAGGATCACCACATACTCCATAAAAAGGTTTCAATCAACTGAAGAAATGTTTAACTCTGAACAAGAAAAATTACACTAAGGTAGAGAATGCTAAAATTTCTGAAACACATAATGAGGAAAGAGGGTTTGGAGAATTTGACACTCACAGAATATATTGAATCACAGGGAAACAACGAGTAACCTACTTAATGAGGTTGAGTGAATTTGATAAAAAAAAGAATTACAGCAAGAAATGTTAAAGTGTTAAAAATTACTTTGAGCAATAAAGACATAAAATCATGGAAAGACAATCACTTCCATCCTTAAAAAACTCAACACAAGTTGTAATCTATATAAAATGGATTAATCAACATGTCAATTTTTGTATGTCTTCATCTAAAGGACAAATGTTTAAAGTATATCATTTATAATGCATAGTCAACAACAGAAGAATAATACATGTACCTACAGGCAATAAAGAGATGTAGAGTAGATAGAATTTGATTAAGTATATGTAGAGATAGCACGAAAGCCATGACTGGTCTTTAGAGATAAAAGTAGCCATTTATTTAATTCTTATCAACATTATTAACATACTTTCTGTTAATTGATAATTCTCAGTTTTTCATTAACCTTAATCATTCTGCATTATTAATATTACATTCTTCTGTTGCATTTTTTTTCAGGGCCTCTCTATTGCAGAAACCTTATTGTTAATTTCCCTCAAAGATGTTTTCTCTTGCCATAGCAAGTTATGACAATACAACTATGAAATTCAAACAAATTCAAATTCAGGAATCAGAGTCACCTTCAGGGTCAGGATAAATTTTTTGTACAGCAAAGGAAGTCACTTATAGAGCGATAAAGATTAAGTATTTGTTTCCTATTTTAAAGTATACAAAATGAAATTTCTGTATATTTATTACTATAATTAATAATATAATAAATTAAATGTTCACTTATCTTGCCTCTAATTAAAAACAGTATCTTCTAGATACATTGATTTTTTGTGAAAGTATCTTTTTTATTGTTATATTTATTACTATTATAAAAATATAGACATATGCATACACATTTTTGCCCTAAATAACTACTGGACTTAGAAAAAAATTCCCAATACACAAGTGAATTTCTTTAAAATTTAATTATAACATATTCTCATGGGAAATATCATAGTGAATCAAGAAAGTAGATGTCCTGGGTTGAAAATGTGTCTCATGCCATTCATTTAGATCAATAGAAATGACATTAACCAAATTAGCTGAATGAATGACAAATGTAAAACAAATTTAACTGAAAAAATAAAGTTTTAAAATATGTACTTGTTCTTGTGCCATTGTAGGAAATTGTGACAATGTTCTGAAAATAGTTTAAAATAAAGAATTAGGGTTCCTGCTATTATTTGAATTAGAAATATTCAGAAAGAAATAAGTTGGCTTTACCCTTCTAGAATGACATGGTTCAGTATCCTTAGAAATTTCTATAATAGGAAATTTTTGAACTACAGCATTGACTCTTTATGTAGAATGGCACACTGGGCAAGATGAATATATGTTTGAGTTTTGTAAAACTTGTATGACCAAAAAATGGTTTGTTCTATTTTTATTGTTAGATGTCCTTAGAAGCATTTTTTTTTTTTTTTTTTTTAATCATATTACCCCAAGCAAGGCGGTAACGCCACTGATGTGCAGGGGGCTACATAAGAGTGAGAAGATTAGAAAAGAGAAAACCGGAAACCACATCCTAAACAGGAAACAAGGGATGAGCCTCTTCACCTGTTCAATAGACGTGGGTGGAGTGTGAACCGGGCGATAGTTTAGTCTATCTACTCCAATTGAAAAAAAAAACAGTGAGAAGATTAGAAAAGAGAAAACCGGAAACCACATCCTAAACAGGAAACAAGGGATGAGCCTCTTCACCTGTTCAATAGACGTGGGTGGAGTGTGAACCGGGCGATAGTTTAGTCTATCTACTCCAATGCAGTCATTTTTAGAAGTTTTTAACTAATTTCATTGAAAAAAAAAAAAAAATTACTTTTCATTTTAACAGTATTTGTTTTTAAAGATTTGCCAAAATTGTTATATTATCTGTTTATACATTTTAATACTGATGATGAAAAATGAACAACATTTTCAGTTGTTTAAAATAGAAAGATTTGTACAGTTTATGGAGAAGATAGTGTGAATTATTACTATTGTCCTTTATTCTTGGAGACTCCATGGAGGAGTGAGGGAAAAACAGCTCTGTCTTCACAAAAGTGTACGGGGGAAAAATGGTTCTGACTCTACAGAGGAGTGTGGGGAAAAACAGCTCTAAAAAACTTTTACACAAGTCAATATCAAGCCCACAAAGTGTAATTATAAAGATATGGATCCATCATCATTCTCTGAAAGTAATATTTCCAAGATTTTAACCTTTGTCACTTTTGAAGCAATTATCTGTGTTACTTTATATATTAATCTTGTTATACAATATGACAATTATAATGAAAAAAACGATTCATAATTTTCACATGAATATTTCATGATATAAAACTTTAAAATGTTGGGTAACTTGAAAGGTTAATTCAGTTAATTAAATCAAAATAATAGGATTTGTTTATTCTTATTTTTAATTTTATTGAACAACACATTTACCCTTTTGTTCACTGTCATCTTTCAGGGAATTTCACTAATCCATTGTCAGAACTTTTCACTTTTTTCAGCAATAGATCACTGATTATTTTCAAGTAATCCCTTCATTATATTTAATCACAACCAACCACAATTAGTCCACTTAACAATAGAACATCATTCAGCAAACAATTTCCAACATGAAACTTTATAAAATACTTTTTATAATTTCTATCTGAATTTCTGGGATGAGGAGTTATTATTTACAGTCTAGACAATGGCCTGGAGTATTAAAGCATTAGTTCTTAAAATTAGTAGAATGGTAATTGTGAGTTCAGTTTCTGTGCTGAAGTGTACGAGCATAATAAAGATTAACAGAAACAAGAGTAGCCATAACTGAGTAATGACTAAAAAGATCAATTCACCAAAGATGAGATATCCCAAGACATGAAAACAATTGAATGAGAACTATCTAACCTTCTAGAGTAAATAAAGGGTTCAGTTTGAAATCTAGATTGGCAGGCACTTGAAAAAGGCCAGAAGACATAACAGCTGAAATGCTGTGATACTAACAAGAAAGATGAAGATATTCTGACAGTTTTGTGTTGTATTTTTACCTTTCTTAAAATAAGAAATGCATAATATGGCAAAATATTGTTTACTTTATACCATTTTCAATGTTAGAATCAATAAACAAAATTTACCAATTATGACAATTTTTTAAAAATACATAATAGTTGTGAAATAAAATCAAAATTGAATTTATTGAAAAAAGTTAAAAATAAAGGCTCTTAGTTTTATTAAGATTGAATCAATCACATTATTTTTATATATATATATATATATATATATATATATATATAGAGAGAGAGAGAGAGAGAGGTGCGATGGATAAATTGTCGCAGTTTAATATTTTTAATTTTGCACAAGCCTGTCACTTTTGATTTTGTCAACTGCACAGTAAATAGGATCAGTTGCATACGGCTGTGAGAAAAAGAACACCATAACACAATTCACTCTACCAGAAATTTGGAAACAGCTGTACTGCTTGTCATTCACACTGGAAGCTCCAATACAAACATTTTAGAGTGTTTGGGTATCTATCTGAGGGCAATGCAGATTGATTGATTGTTTGCTTAACAGCCTATCAACTGCTACAGGGTCATTTAAGGCTAGGAACTTCTTTTCTTTTTTTTTTTTAAACTTTTGGGCTGCACAAATTTTTAATTCCTTTCAAAGTTATTTGTCTTTAGATTTTTGGTTGCTTTCAAGGTTTTTATCAGTATTGTTTAAAGTAATTTAAAGAGTTGAGTTTTTTTTAAGTACTCAGTGATCTGGTGTGGCATCACTTTATGAAATAATTCCTTGATTCCATTTACTTTTAATTTTTTGTTACGGATATCTCTTTCCGGCATTCCATTAATATATGCTTTATTGTCATCTGCTGGTTGCAGAATGTGCATTTGGGCTTTCCTGTAGCCTCAAGCAAGTGTGAGTGCATTAGCTGAGTGTGTCCAATTCTAATTCTGTTCAGAACAATGTTTTCTCTTCGTGCTTTTATTACTTTTTTGTTTACTCTTAATTGTAGGGTGGTGTTCATTATTTTGGGTGCATGTATCCCATTCTGCTTGCTACTTACTTCTGTTGAAATCTGTATATGGAATTTTGATGTTCGTTATATTCTTGCATATAGCTTCCTTGGCTAGTTTGTCTACTTTTTCGTTGCCTGGTATACCAACATAACTTGGTATCCAGGCTAGGATGATCATTTTCCCTTTTTCATTCATTTTATTGTATTCGTTCATTAAAAATTGTTGAAATTTTAAAAAGGTATTACCAGCAATAAATAAAAAAATTTAGTTGGCAATAAATGACCTGCTGAGGTTGTTATGCCATAAAACTAAACAACTAACCAACAACAAATATTTTCGAGTGTTTGGGTGTCACAATCTGAAGACAGTGCAGAATATTCATAAACAGTTGGTTGAGTTTAATGGTGATTACGAATGTACAGTAGCTTAGAAAATTTATTCTGATCATTCTGATAAGAAAAAAAAACAACTTAAGAATTTGTTGGTGAGAGCCTCAGACATAAAATGGAGGTCTGCATCAAATGCCTTGAGGAGGTAGTGCTGCCCTGGGTCAAGAGGGTGGCTGCTGGAAGACGCTATATCTGGCAGCAGGACTCTGCACCATACCACAGAAATAGAAAAAGCTAGTCATGTCTGTTAGACTGTTATAGTCTCTTTTTAATATTGCTGTTAATTCAGGGATCTCTTGCTACAATGGCAATGATGATCATTCTTTTGTTAACACAATGCTGGAAAATACAAGGCAGCGATTCTGGGTCTACGGTGCTGAACCAATGACATTGGTAAAATGAACAACAAATGCTGCATGACGATGTTGGGCTGATGACAAACATTAAGTTTCATATACTCAGTGGTTTTCACTGCTACTGCTACAGCAATTATACTCTAACTTCTTGGGCGACTACAAAGCTACAAAAGTGGCAACAAATTCAGGGTGACAATTAAACTTTTTAAATCATAAATCACTTTTTCGGGGACCACTCAACCCAACTTCTTCACATAATCATTTCAGAATCATCTTATTTATCTTTGCCCTTTCTTTATCACCGTCAACAACACTAAATATAATTTTCAACAAACACTTCTGTCGAAAACAATAGGAACAGACCCAAAGGTAAATAAAATATAAAATATATCTTATTTTCATTTTTCATTCAAAGACATCTTCAGTGACATGCCATGGGTTAGGAGGTTGTTTGGTCAGAGTTGTCAGCATCCTCCCCATCAGGAAGACCCAATCTTACTGTATACTTCAATGGTTGTGTCCAAACTATTTAAAATCAAAATTACTACTAAAGATTTTCTGTCTGATGAACGTCATTTTTGCGCCATTGACAGCTATTTTCCAGTACAAACTTAAATGTGGGACACAAACCTCTGACCTTGCTAGACAAAAATCTAAATACAAAATGTTTTCCCTTTTTGCGCATATGGCTGACCATCTTCAACAAAATGCATTTCACTCAAATCTCAAAATTTGTTACCAAATGAAAATTTTCATTGTCAAATATTACTGGCAGTAGATACCAAATATATATACACAATGCTATAATTAATTTTTTTTAATCGTAAGTAATTGACTAATATTTTTTAAGTCGTTTACTGCACAATTTACACATTAACAGGTAATTCCAAAATATAATATAGTCTTGCATCCAGTCCACTATATTAAGAGCAATTTTTTGTGTTCATGAGATAATTGTTTGAATCTGCCAATAATTAGCCTCTGAATCCAATTCTTCTATTTCAATGTATATCAATACATCTAATTCCAAATTTTCTGCAGGCAGCAAATTTTTAGCTTCGTCTTTATGGTGATTTTTTAAGTGTAGCTTAGGTGTGGCACAAGGTCAAAAGTGTGAGGCACCTGGTGAAAATCAAACTTGCTATTCAGTTGTAATTGATCTATCGAGACAAGCTTGCTAATAATTACACCACTATCGCCCGGTTCACACTCCACCCACATCTATTGAACAGGTGAAGAGGCTCATCCCTTGTTTCCTGTTTAGGATGCGGTTTCCGGTTTTCCCTTTTCAAGTCTTTTCACTCTTTTATTTATTTTTTTTTTCCAATTGGAGTAGATAGACTAAACTATCGCCCGGTTCACACTCCACCCACATCTATTGTGCAGGTGAAGAGGCTCATCCCTTGTTTCTTGTTTAGGATGCGGTTTCCAGTTTTCCCTTTTTAAGTCTTTTCACTCTTTTATTTATTTTTTTTTTTCCAATTGGAGTAGATAGACTAAACTATCGCCCGGTTCACACTCCACCCACATCTATTGAACAGGTGAAGAGGCTCATCCCTTGTTTCCTGTTTAGGATGCGGTTTCCGGCTTTCTCTTTTCCATTCTTTTTACCCTTACGTAGCCCCCTGCGCATCAGTGGCGTTATCGCCTTGCTTGGGGTGATATGATTAAAAAAAAAAAAAATGTCTATTATGTAGGGGTGTTCAAGTTCTTCTCTCAGGGCTAAGATGCATGAAAGAGAATCAGTGTATATACTAAACTTTTTCCCATTGTTGTTTTTAATTAGTTCAAGCGCCATTTTGATGGCCTGTAGTTCTGTTGTGTATATTGATGCGTCGATAGGAAGTCTTATTTGGAGGTAATTTTATCCATCTGTACTTGCTGCACTTGTTCCTTTTGTTGTTTTAGCTCCATCTGTGTATATCTTTTTGTATTGTAGATATCTTTCCCTGAGTTCTCCAAAGTTGTTTCTATTTATTAGGTTGTTTGTATTGTTTTTCTTATGTTTAGCAAGAGTTAGATCAGTGCTTGGCTTTTTCAATGTCCATGGGGGTCTGTTGCTTACCGTGTGTGTGTGGCTATGCTATTAGGGTTTTCATTAATTTGAGTTATTATTTCTTTGATTCGATGCCCAAAAGAGGGTATGCGTTTTGGTTTGCTGGTGTAAAAGTTTGTACATTGTAAGTTAAAGGTTTTCTCATGCGTTGGGTTGTTTGGATTACTTTGTAGTTTTATTGCATATTGTATTACTAATTTTTCCCATCTTAGGTGTAGAGGGGGTTCGTTGGCTTCTATATATAAACTTTCCATGGGTGAAGTTTAGTATGCTCCCAGACTAAGCCTTAATCCTTGGTTTTGTATAGTTGTTAATTTTTTGAGATAAGTGGAGCTATATATGATGCATCCATAATCTAATTTTGATTTGATGTGTGCATGATATATTTTTAACATTGTATCATGGTCTGCTCCCCAGTCCAGTTTTGATATTACTTTCAAGGGTTTTATTGCTTTTAGGCATTATTGTTTCAAGTTATTGATATGCACTTTAAAGTTGAGCTTGCTGTTTGGTGTAACTCCTAGAAATTTTGTAAATTGTACTATTGGAATCAGTTCTCCATGTATTTTGAGTTGTGGGTCAAGGTGGTATTTTTGTTTTCTACAAAAGAGGACAATGCAGAGGATTTAGAAAAAGTTGGATGACTTTAATGGTATGGCAGCTCAAGAAGGTATGACACAAAAGTATGGTAGCTCAAGAAAAGAACTGAATTTGTAGGTGAGAGCCCTAGACTCAACATAGAAGCCTTCATCAAGTGCCTTGAAAAAATAATGCTGCCCTGGGTCAAGAGGGTAGCTGCTGGAAGACCCTATGTCTGGCAACAGGTTTCTGCATCATGCCACACAAGCAAGAGAACCAAGTTACGGCTATCAAACAATTCCTGCAACCACATCAACCCTTACATCTGGCCACTTAACTATCCACACTGCAAACCTCTTGTTTATTAAATGTAAGGTGGAGTTAACTGCAAGACCAAAAAAATACATTGTAACACCAAAGATGAACTGAAAACAAGCATTATGGCAGCATTCACCAACTTAAAGAAGGAAATCATCCAGAAGAGATGCAGGAGATTCAAAAATCATTTGGAGGCTGTGATTGAAGCTAATAACAATTTTATTGAGTAAATTTACTTTTTAGTGTTTCAAGATATTTTTGTGTAATTTTGATAAATATTTCTTATAATGAGATGTTAGTGTTACTTTCATTATTGTGCATTTTTTATGATAATGTATCCATCGCACACTGTATGTATATATCTCATTATGATATTTTTATTGTAAGGGATTATAATAAAACATAACTTAGTAACAGGTGATAAAAAGGATTTTTATGGAAATTTAACAAATTGTTTTTAAATTTCCATAAAAATCATTTTCATCACCAGTTACCAACCATCACCTGACAAAGTACAATTCATAGTATTGAAACATGAAAACTTTTGTGTAATGATGTAAAATGTTTTTATTATAATCACTTATAATAAAAATATAATGATATATTGCTCTGCTTTGTATTAAGTACATTTTTAAAAAGTAAATGATACAAACTGTGGAGTCTTATGCCATTTGGTCTTACTATTTATATATATATATATATATATAAACAAGCAAACAAACAAACAAACAAAAGGATACTGAAACCAAGAAACCCTTCTTCACCAAAATGAAATGCTTGGTCAGCTTTTGGAAAATGGATTGGATTGGTAATTTTTCAGCATTTGCTGTATGTGAGAGAATACATTTAACTATTGTAAGAGAAGGAAATTACGATGGTGGTGAAATAAAAGCAAAAGTGAGTTAATTGTAAAAATTGGTTGTTTTTTTTTTTTTGTTTGTTTGTTTGTTTGTTTAGCAGCATATCAATAATGTAAAAATCTAAATATTTTCATACAATTTTTATTTTTTTGAGATAACACTTTCAGTGATACAAGTCTTACTAATTAACTCATAACTAGAGGGGGAGAGGTAGATTCATACATTTCCTCAAGAGTATTTGTGCATAAGTTTATGTAACAAACCCATCTGAAGTTGGAACACAGTTCTTAAGAATTCTGAGCCATTATCAATTATACTAACCATACAATCAAGCTTACAACACCTGGTATTCCTAAGCAGTTACCCATCTAGGTACTGAGCAGACTCAATGTTGCTTAACTTTGATAATTAAATGGAAACCGGTGTTACAATGTGATGTAGTCATAGGCTTGAACAAAAAAGTTACAGCTAAAAATACTCCCTATGTAACGAAACAATAAAAACAGAACAAACCCAATAGTTTACTCTGTGATGAGTAGTTTAGTGGTAATAAGTATGGAAAATTGGTTCAGTGAGCTGAGTTCAAACTCCAAGCAAGTCTGTTACATACATTTTCACACAAATGCACTTGATAACAATATGAATTTATAAATAATAGAAGGGCAGACTGTAGTTTCTAACTTCAACAAAACGTCTAAAACAAAATTAAATCTAGTTAAGCACAGGATAGCAACTCTGCTATAAAAAAAAAAACCCTATTTGCTATAGAAACCATGGCAGTCATGAGGCTGTGGCCCTATTATTAAAGAAGAGGAATAGTTTACTTTTGTGATTTATACTTCCTTTCTAGTAATTTAGATGAAATAGTATAAAACTTCTTAGTGGGAGCCTAAGCTAAGTTGCTTCAAAGTGACAACAAACCACTACCTACAAACAGCTTTTTTATCTACTTAAGAGAAAGTAACTTAAACAGAAAATCTACTATGTTACATTGACCATTTCACTTTTGCAGGCCATGACATTTAAATCATTTATTGAAAGAGTTGAATTGGTCACGTAAATACCACACTTTACCTTATGATTTCACTAGCACTGGTTTGAAGGCTATCAGATACACCTGCAACAGATGTTGAGTACCCTTCTAAATCTTTGACAAGCGAAGTTACGAATATATAAACTTATCAGACAAATTAAAATGTTTCATACAAAGAACCTGTGTATCTAAATGTTGCTATCACAGTTGTTGAATAATGAATGTTACCAGGACTGAACTCAGAAACTCTAACTTTAAAAAAGTATATGTCATATTTATATTATCAGCTGGCCACCTAGTTAAAATTAATTCTTTTAGGTTAATAAAAAAAAAGCTTTTTTTTTTTTATCATATCACCCCGAGCAAGGCGGTAATGCCACTGATGTGCAGGAGGCTACGTAAGAGTGAAAAGATTGGAAAAGAGAAAGCTGGAAACCACATCCTAAACAGGGAACAAGGGATGAGCCTCTTCACCTGTTCAATAGACATGGGTGGAGTGTGAACCGGGCAATAATTTAGTTTATCTACTCCAATTGAAAAAAATTGAAAAAAAAAAAGAAAACGTGAAAAGAGTGGAAAAGAGAAAGCCGAGCTAATCATTAGACATGGGGGGGGGGGTTTGATTGTACTTGGTGAATCTCTGCAAGTAGGCATGAATATTTATCTATTTTATTATTATTATTAACCTGGAAGAGCTCATTATAATTATTAGGTAGGCCAGCTTATTTTAAGAGCATTACAAATATTTTTATTAACTTGGAGTCCATGAGCTTAATCTTGGTAACATACATTCTTCAACAACTTGAAGACTATGTAGTCTAGTTAGTTAATTTCAATCAATTTTTTCTTTACAATATTCAAACCAATATATTTGAAAGAGTGCCATGAAACTTAATTTTCAACTTTTGCCATCTTTGCATTCAATAATTCAATAACCTTAGAAGTTTGCAAGGTATCCTCTTCACCTACCTGCTGCCATTTATCCACATGGTTTCCAAGTCAACCCATTCATCAGTACCAGTATCCACTCTGTGAATATTAAAACAGTTCCTGTATTGGCCTGTAGCTTTCCCAGTACGATTACAATCCTTAGCATTACCATATTCTTTCCTTCTAATATTGTTGCTGCATTTACTGTAGTTGGCATTACCAGGTTCATTATTTTCACTGTTATTGTTCAAACCGGTGTCTTCATTGTTTTCCTCTGGGATATTTAATGGTGCTTTCTTACTCTGCAACTCAATACTTTGGGGGTCTACAAATGTGGAGTCTATAATAGATAACACCACGCCTGGCCAGAACCTGTTTCTCATTGCATCACATTAAAACTACTGGGCCACATTGTTTATCATTTTAATTTCTTTTATAATGTACTTTGTTTCCACTTTTTAAAGATTTTAGATCAGTTTTTGATCTCAATTGATAAAGAACTCAGAATATTTTCTCACTTGCCTCATTTTGTATAAACTCTGCTACTGCATTATTTACATTGCTCAGAGTGTTGTCCTCATCTTTCTTGCCATATTTACATTTCAGCCATTGTATGCTCCATCCTTCTTCAACAGTGGTGAACAAATCTAAACTTATTTATAAATAAAACTTTGTCTGTCTGTCTGTGTGTGTGTGTGTGTCCATTACCTATAGAATCCAAAACGGCTGAACCAATTTTCTTGAAAATTTACACAGTTGTACTATAAGCGTCTGCGAGTGTTCTTAGCTAGGTCTTGTGCCGATAAATATCAAAAATCCATAATCGAAAAAATTAGGTTATAGAAGGAGTGGTCTGATTTTAATCAAATTTGATACACTCATAGACAAAGACATAAGAAATGATATTCAGAAGTTTCAAGTTTGCAGTTCTTACAATAGTGCAGAAAATCGACAATATATATATATATATATATATATATATAAGGCAAGATGTTTGTGTGTGTCTGTTTATCTGTCTGTATGTCCTTTATACAAATCCACAATTTTTATCCGATTCTCACCAAACTTCACACAAATATTCTTTAGGCTGAGTCTGAGCTCCAGGACCATGGATTAGTTTTAAAGCTTTCATTACACCCGAGCAATGCCGGGCTATACTGCTAATAACTTATAGAGTTGAGTTAAAGAGAGATAAGTACATGACGTCCAGAAGTGGCATGGCCCATGGCATGAGAATGATACACTCCACTGATCGAAATAAAGGGTTCGGTTCAAAATTCCAAGCCCCCGAAGAGGACAGAGCATACAATGGCCGAAATGTCATGAATATGGCAATAAAGATGAAAACAAAATGTAAATAATACCTCATCTCAGAAGTACAGACAAATATTATAAATTGGTACATCTCCTATTACATCAATCATGACATTTAGTTTTCATTTCAGGTTTTTTTTTCTCTACTACCATAGGTGTTCTATTTATCATATTGGGCAATTTTCCAGAACTCTTTGATTTGGTGAAAACCTGATGAAATAATGTAAAGAATTCCTAGCAGTTACAATCTAGGCTAAAGCTATCTTTACATTGCAATTAGTTTCTTTGATAATCCATTTGATAATGACAGATAGGATTTGATTTAGTACTTTCACTCCATCGACTATTTTCTTGTCATGTTCAGAATTTAAATACCAAATAAATCTCCCAAAGCCCTCATGGATTCATTACTTAATTCACTTCCACTGTCCCTGATTCAAGGTGCACCATAATAGGCAATCCAGTTGGTGAATATAGCATGTATTTTAGCACCTTCATTATTATTTATCATTGCTGCTGTTTAGTAGAGTATAGCCAAATCCAATAAGGTTAAAAAATAGCCATCAAGATTTCCAGTTTGATTAAATGAAGAGGCAAGAGGCAGGAATGGACTTTTTTTTATGCAGCTTGCACACATCACCATTCAGACATGTTATTTAATGATTCAGTTAAGCATTAAGAAGGACAATATACACAAAACATTAAAATCAATTCAGTGAGAGTAATTAAAACAAAATTATCATTTAATTTTATGCATCAATGTATACTTTTTATTTGTTTTCCAATGAAAAGGAAGATGCACAAACCTGGTAGGTGCACCAAATTAAATGAAAGTTTAACATAATTAAAACAATACCCAAAATCAATCATAATCTGAAAGTGAAGCACAAAATTAAAAGACTAAGTGTATAAGAATCTGTCAGCTAAAAATATTTGTCTCTGGCATATACTCTTTCAGAATCATATGTTCAAGAGCAGTAACAAACATATATTCAGAGATAAAACACTAACTATAAATTTATATGCATATACAAACACAACAACCAATTGCGCAAACTTGATGCAACGTCACAAAAAATCAGAGGGAACCTTACCACACATGCACAGCAGATAAACTTTCAGTCAGAAATGAGATGTAATTGAATGAGTTTGTTTACTGTGTGGCGATCACATAACCAAGTAAGTAAATTCTCTATATCTCATGTACGTGACATAAAAGTACTTACTTGATTTCTACAATTTAATAGATATTTAGCAGATATAAAAATTCATTCCTATACTCAGAAACACTATTAACAATAAATGGGAAACATGACCAACATCATTATTGAATGTGTACAGTATATCAGAAAAAGATCTAAATTCATGGAAAACAACCATATATAGTTCCATATGTTAAAAAGAAAAAGTTCAACCTTAGAATGATTTACTTCAAGTTTTTAAGGCAAAGCATGCAGTTAGAGAAAAATATATTCTAGTGCTGGATGATCAAAACGAGCGGAAAAGGAAGTTTGCAAGCAATGCTTGAAAATGGATCGGCTGTTGTTAATGTGCCGCTGGCAAGAAAGAGAAAGTGAGTATCATAATGAAATCTAATAGTCGAGAAGTAAACATTCACAAAACTGGTCACTGCTTCAGAGGAAGTTGATTTCCGGCACAAATCAAACATGCATTGTTATTCTCAGAGACAAAATAAAGCTAGAATGAAATCTATCAGATACTGATCTAATACAGACAAGTAACTGAAGCTTTCAGGAAAATTTTATAGACAGAAATGGGGGTGTCAGTCATGACATGACAATTAGCAAATACTATAGAAAACATATTGACACCATAACTACCAAAATCCTTCAAAACAATAAATGAATGAAGCATTGTAACAAATCAGTTCTATATAATGGCCATAGAATATAAAAAAATGTAGATTTCTAAAAATGCTTAGTTATATTCAAATGCTACAGGTTTCCAGTTGGTGAGATATAAAACAAAAGATAATAGTTTCAATAGCATGGATATTGAAATGTTTAAGTTTTCAAGATGTCCTTTTAATAATTATCACTTTTAGTATACAAGGTGTCATTTCATCAAACATCTTGTCCAATTATTCAGAAATGGCCTACTGAATTTTAAGAAAATATCAATTAATAGGTTAGGAGGGATTTCCTTTAGTTATTTTCTACATTAACAAACTAAATGGAATAAGGGAAATCTAGTGTTTTAATACAAAATTCTTCAATATTTACAACACTTGCATCATTCAGACTGTTGTCCTTATATTTTGATGTTCAAAACTCTTCAACTTTTTTTACAAAAATGGTTTTATTTTTTGGCATTAATTTTGGATGTTGTGCATATAGAACAGTGATTATCAGTGGTCAAAATTAATAAAGGCTTTACTAACAGAATAGTGCTATTAAATGTATACTGTAAATACACTGCTAACAATTTTACTATAGAAAAAGGTATTAAGAATCAAGAAAAGAATTTTAGTGTTCAGAAAATATTATTAGTCATTAATAATAGACAGAAAATGCCCAACCTATTGGTAAAGACATTATTTTTTTAACTGTTTACACAATGATATTTAATAAAGCACTTATTTTTTTTCATAATACTGGAATGTTTTTAAAAATAAGCATCATTTGAATTTTCTTTTTCAAGTGAATGTAAAATTCCTTTGAACTTTTGAGTATTTTTTTGTGTTTTTTAATCCTTTCACCCCAAGCAAAGAAATAAAGCCCCTAAGATTCAAGGATTACAGAGTGTGAGAGAATATGTGAAAATATTAAGAAGAGAAAACAATAAAAGAAATGGAATTAAGAAAAAAGATAACAAATGAAATTGCATTTACATTTTTGAAGATCAAATTTGACCAGAAAGCAAGAAGCTGGAAGAAAGTTCGATAAGCGAGAAGTACAACAGAAGAAACTGTTAACATAGAACTTATGGTTACATCTAGCTATTTCAACTCTAAAATGATGAGACCTCATTGCTAATCTAGTACTGCACTTAAATTCCTGGTACCAAAAAAGAAAATTCATCAAAATAATCAGAATGAAAATATTTATTAGAAAGGCACAGGAACCTACTTTATGCTGGTGGGAAAGTGACTGAAACTGAGATGCCAAGTTAGGATCAATAACATTGCAGATTCTTTGTATTTTATCAAGATTCTCTAAATACAGAGCAGAAACATCAGACCAGATATGGCAGCAATATCCAATGCATATTTGAATATTACTTAAAAGAAAAAAAAACGAAAAATTAAATCTAATACAGACATTTTAAAATTCAGCAGAGGCACTTTGACATGGTGTAATGATTAGCAAGTTAATTTCACTAGATCAATTATGACTGAATAGTGAAAATGTGAATTGTGGTGCAGGGAATATCAGCTCAGAATGAGAAATCAGAAGAGTCGAGTTCAAATTCCAGTTGAATTTGTTGCATTCACTTACACGCAAATACCCTTGGGAAAAGTATTAATTTGTTGCTTCTCCCTCTTTGTTGCTAAATAGCAGGACAGATTAGGTTCTATAGCCTTAGTTGGCAACCAGTCTACTACAGAAAATAATGGCAAACTAATGTGGGAAAATTTTCTGCCCAGTCGGTCATGTCACTTTCGAGACATGATTGCCAAAGTGTGTATCATGTATAGCACTTAATTGAATGAGTTTGATTCTCACTGGGTAGTTCATACTTCCAGCTTTGTGCTACATCTAATCTATGCTTAAATATTTAGCAGAGAAACACAAAAGAGAATTTTTACTGGCATTACAATTATAGTTTAATAAATAATCTAATTAAAATAATCATTTAATTAAAATGTAGTAAATTACTAGATTGGTCCATTTATACTGTATGAAGGCTATTTGAATTTTTATTAACTAACTTATATTTCAAAATCTTGTACTGATTGATTGGTTTGTGTTTTTTATGGCTTATCAACCCTTTGTAAATTATTTGAAGCTGAAACATTTTTTGTATTGTAAGAAAAAAATTTTTTTTTGAGAATAACAACAACATTTCCATTTCTTTAACATTAGAACATTTTGCAACAGGCTGACACATGTTAAAATCCTCACAGTATTTTGTATTGTTGACGTTATCAAACATTTTTGTCAAGATTTAGAAACTATGTTTCATTCACTTTTGCAAACCAATCAATGAAATTTAAATCAGCTGGGGGGGGGGGGGGCTTTAACAAAAATCCTACTTCGTGGCTTAATACACCTTAATAAATCCAACTATACTTTGTACCCACTGATCTGTTTGCATTCTCTCTAAAATTTTGTTTTAATTAATCAATGTATGGCTATTTTAAAGGTATGATAGACAAACAGAAGCCACAAAATTTTATATTTAGATTATGCTTATGTTAAAATCTGCATATATAGTTACTGCAGCACACATTGCTATATCCTTCATGTTGTCAAATATTGAACCAGGGTTACTACCCTGTTATAGATATGTCATTTTTCAGTAAATAAAACATACATACTTTTCTTGAATAAAAAAGAACACTACACTGCTCTGTGATAAAACCCAAAGAATTGACATTTTACTAAGATTTTTTTAAACATTTTCCCATTCAAAATAAAAACAACTTTTACTCTAAACAATGAAACCTAAAAATAAATGGTAGAATAAACAAATGAGTGTAAAGAAAAGAATGAAAGATATTTTTCTCTTATGTAATCCATGTTTCCCAAATGTGTTTTCATAAGCTAATTAACCAGCCAAAGGGTGTGGTGTAAATTCCCTTTGCCCTAAAACAAGGTAGAAGGTTACAACTATTACTGCACTTTGCAATAATTAACATGTCACTCATTCAAGAGAAGTGAAAATGGTCAGTTTACAACTTTGTTCTGGCTTTCTTTTGTGAATTTCTACTTGATTGACAGTACAATCATATCAAAATTTAATCACTAATAAAGTTTGTTTTTTGAAACAAACTAGAATAACATTAACCCGGTATTTGTTTATACTTCTGAGATGAGGTAGTATTTACATTATTTACTCTGTTCGGACTGTTGTCACGATGTTTTACGATGTTTCGGCTGTTGTACACCTGGGCATTCTTCAGGTGCTAGGAATTTTGAACTGAACCTTTTATTTTGATCACTGAGGTATATAATCCTCATTCCATGTGTAATGCCTCTTCTGGATGCCATGTAGTTATCTTCTTTCTAAGTTATTTATTCACCACTGCTGTATTGAACTCAGAACTCTTTGATTCAAGTCACTGGAATTAACCAATACCTATATCCACTGGGCCATGTGTTCAATATTCCTAGCACCTGAAGAAGGCCAGAGTGCACAACAGCTAAAACATTGTAAAAATGGCAGTAAAGATGAGGACAACAGTCCAAATAGTGTAAATAATGTAAAATTAACTGGATTCATGAATAACTTAATGCCTTTAATATATGCTTTGTTATTCACACCAGCATGCTCATCTTGGATGTTATACTCACATTTCACCTGTTGTACCAGCCAGCTTTTCTAGGTGTCTTTGTACTTAGCAACCTTCTTGAAATTTTGAGCTAAACTTTTGATTCCATTCCTAAGAACAGTCTTTTGTACATAGAGGATATTTCTACCCAATGAACTGAATAAAGAATTTGATTAAAAATTCTAAGAAGGTTATTGAGTACAACATTAAACACCTGAAAAAGGTCAGAAAGTACAACAGCTGAAACATTGTAAATATAATACCCAAGATGAGCATGTTGGTGTGAAAAGCAAATCATATAATAATTCCTCATCTCAAAACTTCTTACAAAACTTAATATCCATAAATTAAAATTGAATGGTACAAGAAAACTTGTCCATGGCAACTGAGGATAAAATTACTATGGAGTCATCAAGACAAGTTTTGTTGATTAATTGGATTGTTCTCACATTTAAAAACATTGCTTTTTTCACTAGATCAATTAAATCTGAGTAATGAGTTTGATCCTCTCTGGGTGGTTCATACTTCTGGCCTTGTGCCACATCTAAGCTAAATTGCTGTATTTTTTTTTTACATTAGATTTCAGTACAGATGGGAAATTGTAAAAGAAAAAGGTGTTTGCTGACCCTGACACACACACTGATTGTAAATGTAATGTAACTGGATTACCATAAATGATTACATATGCAAATCAATTTAAGCACAGGTTACAAATTAAGTTATTTTTGAACATTACTCTTTTTTCTTTTCTGTCTAAATGTCTGGGATGAAGAGTTAGCATTATTTACACAATTTACTGTCTAACTATTGTCCTCATCTTTGTTGTTACCATGTTTCAAACATTATGCCCTCTTTTTTTTTCATCCCCAAACAAGGTGATAAAGATGTAAGGAGTTACGTACTAAAAGACTAAGAGAAAAATAAAAACATTATAAAGGAGAGAGAAAAATAAGAGCAGGAATTAATGTAAAAAATAACAATTGAAATTGCATTTAAATATTTGAAGATCAAATTTGATTAGAAAGCCAGAAACTGAAAGAGAGTTCCAGAAGTAAGAAGTATGAAAGAAGAAACTGTCAACATAGGAATTATGGTTGCATCTAGCAATTTCAACTGTAAAAGGATGAAACCTAACTGCCAATCTAGTACCACACTTAAATTCATAGTCAAATTACCAAAGAAGAAAGCTCATCAGAACAATTACCATAAAAATATTTATAGAAAAGGCACAGGGAAGTGATATTACAGTGGTGGGAAAGTAACTGAAACTTAGATGCCAGGGAAGGACCAATAACATTGCATATTCTTCTTTAGATTTTATTAATAATCTCTAGATACATAACAAGCATCAGACCAGATGTAGCAACAATATTCAATGTTTGGACAAATGGTAGACTTATAAATATGTAAAAAAATTTTGGCAAGAAAAATTGTCTAGCATAATACAGTGAATCAATTTTCCTAGTAGCAAATTTAGCAACTGATTAAATATAATTTTTCCACTTCATATCAACAAAAAATGTTAAATGCGAGAAGATGTAACATGTCACTTTCCTGGAGGTTAGCATAAGCCATACTGATGGAAAGCAAAAATGGTTCTCTATGCAGGTTAAGAGAGCAGTTTTGTTTTGAAGGGGTAAAAATTAACAAGCTATTGCTAGCCTCAAACCCCCATATTAATATATATCTTCTTTGGATATGTGCTTTTACATGTATATGGTTGCACAGATATTGAATACCATCATACATAGGTTATTTTATAATTCTTGCATCTGTTTGTGCAATGAGCTAGGTGTTATTCCATCATGTCCTGTACATGATCAATGGGAGTTAGGTCTGGTGATTGAAGGATCTGCATTGTAATCAGTCCTGACTTGGCATCTTGACTCGTCAATTTCTCACCAATGTGATGTGGCTTCCCTCTGTATTTTCTACAAATATTTTCATGGTAACTGCTCTCATGAACTTTTTTCTCCTAGTGCCTCATCCATGTGAATTTAAATGTGCTACTAGATTGGCATCTAGGTCCCAAACTTTTACCACTGAAATAGTTAAATGTAACTGCCATTTTACTTGAACAGTTTCCTTTCTCGCACTTCCCCTCTGTGGAACTCCCTTCCATTCACTTGCTCCCCCTGATAGCTACAATCTCCAAAAATTTAAATGCAACATCAATTGCCTTCTTTTATCTTTTTTAATCCCCTGAACATTAGTGGCAGTTCCACCTTGTTGAAGTGAAATGATTAAAAAAAAAAAAGTCAGGCCAGTTGTCAAACATCTTGCAAAGCATTTTCAGTAACATAGACATTATCTTACTGGTAGAGCATGGCAGCTTCTTACTGCAGAAATAGCAGTAGAACGGGTCAAACTAGGTTTTAAACATACATGGCACGGCTCAACATTCCATCCACAAGCATAAAAGATGAGCAAATTGTAACTTATGGCACCTCAAACCATGAGTTGTGAGTGAAAATACTCAGAAATGTTGCTTCTCAAGTCTATGTTGCACTTGCAAATGATAACACTTGCATGAAAGCAAAACCTCTTGTCATCACTAAACATTACAGAATCTTCAAAGGAACCTTTCATAACATTACTGGAGACAAGCATGATGCCATTGTGAAGATATACATGCATGTAATCTTACTGCAAGGAAACCATTCCAGGAATTCATGTTGACTCTTCTGGGGGTTATATCTGCTTTCATCTATATTGTTGACACAGTTGGCCTGCCACTGTTGTCCTTACAACAAATCAATATTGGCAAGTGTCTGTATTATAGGGTCAGCTGGAATCTGGCTTACAAGTCCAAGAATCTTCATTTAATTACTATTGCCAAATTTGAAACACTATCAGCATTTCATGTCCAACATGCATAATCTCCAAAACAATCTTAAACAATTCTGCTTTAACAAAAAGAGTGATTGTGTGTTCATCTAGCATGACACCTGCTTGCACTAGCCTAAATCTTAGCACAGCACATGGTACCTAAATTACAGAAACAGCTGGTGAACTGATATGAGTTTTCCTATACCACGAACTGGCTCATATCGAAGTGCTGATTAAGTTTGACAATGCTTAACTTTGGTGATCAGTATATTAAACATGGTATGTAGTGCAAATTCCCTGGTTTGTATCTTTCATGTGAAAAACAATTGCATCACTGCAAATCAATGATTTCCTTTATTCAAAATAAAATCTTAAAATGGAAATCTTTATTTTTATTTGTTGACATAAACTGAATTTTGTTTCATCGTTATTCTATATTTGTCTTCATAAGACTAAAAATGGTAAAGGATGGTAGAAAAATTGCTAGGGTAACTTTATTTTATGTAGATTTAATTCCCTTGATCAGCACTAAACTAATGTTTAAATTATAACATATAAACAGATGAACAGCTTCATAGAAATTCAAGCTATGTTCTACAGTACATCATCTAAAAATATAATTAAATGATCAGCAGAAAATATAACAATTATATTCAAGAATGAAGACTAATTTATAGAGTGAGAGAGGAAAAAATAAAATTTGAATTCAAACATAACAATGATTGAGTTAACCCTGAAGCTTATTAAAGATACAGGTTAGAATACAAAGAAATTATGAATGATCTAAGTATAGTGCTAGTGAAAAGAAAACCTTCTGGAATAGCAACCTCTACCTACTAAGGACTTGAAAAGACATGATCAAATGGAGAAGAATAACAGCTAGCAACAAAATAAAAAATGTTGCTGTTTATATTTCTGAGATGAGATATTGTAATATAAGGTAATTGTAATTTCTAAAGCAAGACAAGCACAGAAATGAATACAATATAGAGACTAACAGAAAAGCAACAATAACAAAAAGACATTAGGTTTACAAGTCCCAAAAATTTAATCAATACAGCCCAGTGTATAAAAGTGCTAGTTGATTAATCTAAAAATGACTTCCTAGCCACAGCAGAGAAAACAAAAACTTATAGAGTTATCAAAGGAAATTAACTAAAACCAAAATGCCTTTGGCACATGGAATAAGCATAATCTATGCTTTTGGCATGTTTAATTAAACCAATCAACAATCTACTTGGACTAAATAAAGAGTTTGGCTTGAAATTCTAACAAATATCACCTGAAGATGGCTGAATCTTACAATGGTCGAAACATCATGAATATGGTAATAAAGATGAGGACAACAGTCCAAACAATGTAAATAGTGTAAAAAGAATGTTGATTGTTTCCTAATTAGATATAAATGATGCAACAATCTTTTACGTTTCAATGAAAGCTAGAGAAAATATTCAGAATTAAATGTAATTTAATCCAAAAGATTAACATATCTATCATTTATGACAGGGGTCATCGAACTATGGCCTACAGGCCAGATGTGACCTGCAATGTCAGTTCATCCAGTCCACCACCACACAGAAATAAAGTATAATTATTTATATGGAATTATCAATATGTTGTAGTTAAACTTACTATGCAGAAAAAATTAAAATAAATGTAAGCAAAAATGCTGCAGTTTGGCCAATCTGAATTTTGCATCTGACAGTAATATAAGTTTTATGAAAACCAGTGAAATAAAAAATTTGGTAACTTCTGCAACTTGATATCCAAGCGCTTTTTATGTAAGTTTACCTGCAATGAAGTTTCTGAGAAAAGCAATTACAAGTCTGTTGCAGCAAACATGTTTTAACTTGCACTACCAGGTTTAAACCAGTTTAAAAAGTGCCGTACATAAAAAGGACTGATTTCAGCTAATTATGTCATATATTTTGCCTGAAACCATTGTAAAATCTAAAATATGTAAAGTTAGCACATGTAACAAGGTTGACTGATGAACATTTGAAAGTAGATATCTCCACTTCTTGCTAAAAAAAAACAGCAAAGCCTAATGAAAAAGGTCCTAAACTTAATAAAAACAAAGTTTTATCATCAAAATGTTTTTATTATTAAAAGACCAAATAATTTTTTTTATTATTTTATTAAATTTTTTAATTTTTCCTAGCAAGTTCAAAATTTGGACTAAAAATCTTGTTTTTGTTGCAATGTAATATTTATAATTACTGATTTAGTGTCTTTTTTCTGGAGAAAACACACTAATTTGGAAATTCTTACAAAAATTAAATTTTCAAATTTTAATGAAACTTTCAGGACTTAAAAACCGTTGGTAATATTTTTTTTTTTTTTTACATATGTTACCCCTAAAACACACACCTACACCACCACTTAATGTACATCACCATTTTTTTTCTCAAACTGCTACTCATTTCCCAAAAATCTTCTCCATAATTATAAAATAAAAAATGCAATAAACTGACATTATTTAACTAAAACAAGCATTGTTTTCACAAATAAGATTATTAAGAACACTATTGTCTTAAGGAAAAAAATTTTTCGATGAATAATGACTTTTTACAGGAATTGTTTTCATTTCTTTTAAATTTTAATTATAATAATTTATTATAAAAATATTTTTTAAATTCTACACTAGTTTAATCTCATTAGTTGACACTGTTATTAAGTGAAAACTACATTTACTAATCAAAAATTGAAAAGCTTAACACAAATTATTTTGCACTGAGATTTTTAAAATAGTTTTAAAAATATTTTTATGTATATAAAATATTACATAATATTTTGAAAGTATGGTCAATAATACACAACATTATCAGAAAAAAAGAGTGAGGACTATAGTAAATTTATAGTTAACATTCCTAAAATTAGATTACGGAGAATATTTTCCAACATTTTTAAGATTACTGAGTACTTAAAAATTATATAAAAAGCCACTCAAGTCATTTTCTTAAATTATGTTTTACAGATAAAGTCTCCATATAACAATCAATCTGTCATCACCTCATCAATAATGTGAAACATGACAATGTTGGTTAAAAGCATGGTAACTGTTTGTTTTTTAAAAGACATTTCTGGGTTATTTTTTTCAAATAAAATTATACCTTAAATCAGTTAATATTCTTCAAATAAAGTTTCAGAAAAGTAGATTTGATTTTCAGAAGATTTTTTTAATACAGAGAATTATATTGCTATTAAAGAAGAATAAAAAAAGATACTAAGTAGATATTTTAGGAAAAAAAATTAATTCCAATAAATATAATTTTTGTTTGAAATACACTATAGAGCATTTTGCTTACTGGAAAGAGTAAATTTAATCCTTTAGCTTTCAATTAAAGCAAAAAGGAAAACTTCAAGAAAGCTTTTCCATTTAAAAAAATTCATTTTAAATCTTAGGTGTCATGAATTAGTGGAGGTATCTGTTTAAAAACAATTCTCTTGGTTGAGTGCAGCAATTCAAATGCAATCTTAAAAGGTAAACGTCAGTTTCAAAAATCTCACTGAACTTTTTTGCTGCTTAATTTGTGAGATTCACATATGTATGCACTAGGTGTGATATAATTATTTTATTACTAATGTCATCTTCTTTGATAAGTTTTTGATAAATAAATATGTTTGTTGTCTTATTTTTTGTGTATTCCCGTGTATTATATTGAACAAAATGGTTATCCCACCCATGCTCATCACTCTCTCAGTTATCTGTCAACTATGAAAAAAGTTTGGTAACTGCTGATCTATGACAAAAGTCCAAGAATGCAGAGATAATATTTTAATTTTATTTAAAGATATAAAAAATTTATTAACTACAATAGCTGCTGCAATTTGAAACAATGAATAGACTAAAAGTTATTAGCAATAACATGTTGAAATTCCTATTCCTTACAATAAAGTTGAAAAACAGAGAAAGTAAACTTCAGTCATATTTGTTTTCAACCAAAACAATCACAAAAATTGATATGAAACTTAACTAATAAATTACTTTTCATGTAGCACAGATAACAACACATAAAAGATAACTAATCAACAGATAAAAACATTTAATCTGAGAATTTGATTCAACTGCATTCTAAAAAAGATTCTGTCCAGGGAACTTAACCAAATATTTTTGATTAATGGATCTGTTTTTTTTTTTTTTATGGATTATCAACCCTTTCCATATTATTTAAAGCCAGGAAATATTTTTAGATTGTAAGAAATTTTTTGAAATAATAGTGGATTAGTGATACAAGTCATACCCATAGCTGGGGGGGGGGGGGAGATGGAGTCATACATTTCCCATGGGTATTATTTCTCTGTAAGTAAATATAATGGACCCAATGGGAATTAGAACTTGGCTCTCTGATTAACAGTTCTGGGATATTATCCTTACATCACCCACATATCCAAGCTTAGAGCACTTGCTATTCCCTTACCCCAGTATCCTAATCTGTAAGGTACCCACTGTTGCAATTCAAGGATAACGGCAAACAGAATGGACTCTTAGGAAGAGACAGCTGCAGATCACTATTTTTGACAGCAGGTTATACATACAGGCATCACCACCACAGAGCATAACCCAACTGCAGTCAGACCAGAAAAGAAAGAGAGAAAAAAAAACTGTGGTAGCAACCTGCCAACTGTTGCTTTTGGTTTTTAAAAGTAGTGGCTGTGCTTGAGAGTATCACTCAAGGCTTAGTTTGTTTAACTGTTCTATTGTTGAAATGAAAGTTCCATCCAATTTTTGAGGCAAAACTTTTGAACAAAATTTATTAAAGTATTGCCTCTTCATGTTGTTTAGTAATGTTACTATGAGTAATTTATATTTTTGCTTTCAGATTATAATAATATTATTCATAATTTAGTTTGTAACTTGCCTCTATGTTTGTCTGAACTAAAAAAACACATTAGAAATATTTTGCTCTAATGCAAGTGCAGCAGCAAAATCAATCCAGCATGCTTATAGGACTGATGCATCAGGTGAAAAAAAGTTACAGGAGGTGCTTTTTATTTTTATTTTTTATTTTTTTTAATCATATCACCCCAAGCAAGGCGAAAACACCACTGATGCACAGGGGGCTACATAGGAGTGAAAAGATTGGAAAAGAGAAAAACCGGGAACCACATCCTAAACAGGAAACAAGGGATGAGCCTCTTCACCTGTTCAATAGACGTGGGTGGAGTGTGAACCGGGCGATAGTTTAGTCTATCTACTCCAATATTTTTTTATATTATTCTGCTTGTAAGCATGACTATTGTACTTTTCCACCAAGGATCAGAGTGTAGTAACTGCTTAAATCTTGGAAAAGGTAGGAGATAAATAAAAAAATTAAAAGGAAACAAGATGAAAACAAAAAATAAACATATACATATAGAGTTATGACAAAATAAGGAACAAACGGGAAAATGCTTGCAAATCAGAAAAACTACACAGATGAAATATCTAGAACTCCAAAAGCCTACATCTATGAACATAAGAGACCTACATTGAGACAACCCTTTGAAGTTGCTCATAACATACAGAAACAAAACAAGTCATAACTTCAATTAAATAAATACTACTCTAATTAGAAAAGAATAATTTATTACGTAGAAAATGCTCAGAAGATGCTTTGCCATCAATAAACACACCATATAAAAAAATAAAAACTTCCTTTTCTCCTCCATATTTAATTTTCTGATGATGCTTCAAAACCAAAACATGTCAATATTTATACAGAAACTGACAGCTAGCAATGGGTTCACCCCTTGGACTGACTATCTAATTTTTACATGATAAATGTAGAAAATAAGGTCTTCAATAATTCCACCAAGGCCCCAACCTCTATATATGTGCTTTATATTGTCAACATTTTCATATTAGCAAAATACTTAGAAAAAAAAAAAAAAGCTTTAAAGAAATCTGAGAACAACTCCATCCTACACTTTACTCATGAACACAATGATCTTTTATTGCTCACTTTTATAAGCAATAAAATCCCTTTCCTTGATGTCTTAGTAGATGCTATAAAATAACCTGTTATAAAAAACATGATTTACTGAACCAAAACATCCTCTTCTCCAGATATATTATTCTATAAGGAACTAAGTAACATAAAACAAACTCTAATCAACAATAACCCTAACCATATTGTTGTCAAACATAAAATTAATTTTCAGTATTTGTCTATACTTCTGAAATAAGGTAGTGTTTTAAATTTACATTGTTCTGACTGATGTTCTCATAAAAACTGAGAAATTTAATCTCCAGGACAAGACAAGGCAGGGTAATCCAAAGGACTTGGAAGCTGCTGGTTTAGTAAATCCTGCCACCAGAGTTAAATGATTCATTGAGAAATTTAATGTTAGTCATATAACAGTAAAAAGGATAGGAAAGGTTTCAGTGGTTAGAAAATGAGCTCCACATAAACCGTTTCCACAGAACTGTCAACAATGTGTCAACTTTTGCAAGTCATTGCTTAAACAACTTCAAGTGCCTTTTAGCCAGTAATGAGAAAATGGAACATCTAATCTAAACTTATTTATAAATGGAACTTTGTCTGTGCGTGTGTGTGAGTCTATGTGTGCCCATTACCTATAGACTCTGAAATGGCAGAACCGATTTTCTTGAAAATTTACACAGTTGTACTATAAGCATCTGCAAGTGTTCTTAGCTAGGTTTTGCGTTGAGGTACCCCTGATAAATATCAAAAATCGATAATTGAAAAAATCGGGTTATAGAAGGAGTGGTTCAATTTTAATCAAATTTGATTCACTCATAGACAAAGACATAAGAAATGATATTCAGAAGTTTCAAGGTTGCAGTTCTTACAATAGTGCAGAAAATTGATAATATATATATATATATATATATAGATATATATATATATATATATAAAAGGCAAGATGTTTGTGTGTGTGCCTGTTTATCTGCCTGTATGTCTGTATTTTTTTCAGCCCTTTTATTTTAGTTTTTGCTTCGGGTTTGGCTCTAAGTAGGTATAATTGTAGTTCTTAGTCTCAGCCATGATATCATTTACTCAGAGGACTTATTTAGCCTTCAAAATTCAGTTTACGACGAAAAAAAACTTATTTGATATCAATACCAGGAAATCAAAATTTGACTTACATCCATTCATTTTTCTTTCAGTCTATGGTTTCGCTTTAACTGGAAACAACTACTGCTTTTTAGTCTTTCGTGCCAACATCCAAAGAGTCTGAGCTCCAGGACGATGGATTAGTTTTAAAGCTTTCATTACACCCGAGCAATGTCGGGCTATACCATAATGTTAAATGTCATCATCAGTGAATCTGCTGAAGAAACAAACCTGCACAGCAACTGAGAGGAGAACTTAATTCAAAGAATAATTTGTTGAGTCTACGACAGGAATCAACCATTATGGTGTTTTAGACTATAATCAATCACTGCTGATCTCTACTGTAAACAATTTTGTCATTTGAATGTAGTTTTGGACAGAAAACATTCATTCTTAATCAATAGAAAAGGAGTAATCTTCTATCATGATAATGTCATTCCTTTCATTGCTCAATTGACTAAAAATGACTGAGAGGAGCTCAAATGGAAAAAATTGCTTCATACACCATATTCTGCCGATGTTGGTCCTTCTATTTTCCCTTGTTTAGGGGTTTGCAGACCTATTTGAATGGTCTATGGTTGACATTAAGCAACAAGGTTGAACATGAGTTGGTCTTGTATTTTACATCAAAACCTAAAAAATTTTACAATCATGGCATCTATAAACTTGTAGACCAATGGAATGAGGTTCTAGGAAACAATGAGGGTTATAATGATGGTTAAATATTTCTATAAGCATTAGTATCTTCATTTATAATATACACAAAACAGAATTTTCATTCCAACACAATACATCAATGAGCATATTTAATGTTTGAATAGACAGTTAGAACCAAAGAAAGTAAATCTCACATAATGGTAAGACATTAGCTAGATGAAGACACCATTGCCAGTAATGTTTTACAGTCGGGGGTGGGTATTTCTGCTGCACCATGTACAAGTAGCACATTGATTTCTAACAATTTTCTTTTGAAAATAATGCAAAAATCACAACATAGATTTAGGAGTGTTTCTTTAAAAGTAAAGACTTTTTAAAATACTTCCTGTCCTATAGTAATTGTTAAATTTAACGTATGAAATATAGTTGCAAATGTAACTACTAAGCTATTTTGAAAGAAAAGTTTCAATTGAGGAAATTTAAGCTACATTAACTACAGAAAATGATGAAAATTAATAATCCAGAAGGAATATCACATTCAACCCACATATACTGAGTACATAACCTGAAGTAAAAATCTTCAATAATATCAACCAAATTTGTGCCTCTATACAAGTTCATCAACAGCAGAAGAGCATATAACCTTGGCTCCATGCATACTGAATAAACCTATTAAAAATTAATATACTACAGGGTGCCAAGCAAAACAGTGAAAAATTTATTATCACTGTTTTAATTTTGGAGAATAATTGACCGTAAATAAATTTCTTGAACATTCATGACTGAATAAACGACTGACTCCTTTTTACCACATTTACAACTTAGTGTTGAACATTCAGGTAAACATTTTGAACAGCTACACTGATTGTTCTGTTTGTGCATGCATCATGATCACTAAATAAATTTCTAAGTAAATTTATTGCTTTTTTTACTGAGCATTATGTAGAAAACATAAGAATACTATTACTATTACTTTAATTTCTTGGAAAAAAGAAAATTATATAAAAACAAAATTTTCTGAGAGTATTTGCTTATACTTCTGAGATGAGATAGTATTTACATTATTTACACTGGTCAGACTTTATTGCCATATTCATGACATTTTAGCCATTGTATGCTTCAGCTTCCTTCAGGTGATATATATGATATACCCCAGCGATTGAAATAAAGGGTTTGGTTCAAAATTACTAGCACCTGAAGAAGGCTGGAGCATATAACAGCTAAAATATCCTAACAATGGCAATAAAGATGAGGACAACAGTCCAAACAGTATAGATAATGTAGTTCCTGAGAGGTTCAAAACTAAAAAAATGCTTTTGATGCATCCAAATAATTTTTGAAAGCCAAATTCTCTCCCACAGTGAATTATAAGAATTCAGCAGAATATAAAATTTAATGGTTTCAAAATTTATAAAAAAATATTTGGGGAAAATCGCATGAATTACAAATTTTTATCAATTTATCCGCATAAATTTTCAAATTTATTCAACCCATGTTGAGTATCAGGCAAATTCCTGACCTGAATCTTCTGGATGTTGTTCATGTAAAACTAAACCAAATGGACAAGTTGACTTTTTTAGACAGGGTTAAATTTCAAAACAGTAATGTTTAAATCAGCCTTTCAGGTGCTACTTACATAACAGACTGAAAATTGTGAGTGACATGGCAAACACGCTAACGTAGCCTGTGATCTTACCTCAAATATTGGCAGCTGGTCAGAATTCCACTGTGCTATTCTCTGTTCACTTTTATCAACCACAGTGACAGTGACATCTGGACATTTCATTGCAATGACACTACATGTTGGGCCACCCACATAGCCAGCACCAATACAACAAATCTTTTTCAACTTCATTTTCCACAAACTGAAAAATAAAAACAAAAGCAATTCTATAGAAAACAATAAAAAAAAGAGACATCAGTAAAAGAAAAAAGAAAAAAAAAAAGAAATGGTCGTTTAATATTTACATTACTAAAAATGTTAAAACGGTTTATTTCTTTTCTATCAAATTCCCTAAAATCATGCGCTATTGGATAATATCAATTCTTTTATACTTTGGCATCTAAAATTCTTCACATTGATAGTTAAACATAAATCTTGTAAACCTTTCTATTCCCTTTCACTCCTTTAATGAACACTAAGAGTAACTTCAGATCATCAGAAAAAACAACAGTTAAACCATGACAACTGTTGGTGGGTCACTTGAAATGAGTTCCAACACCTTCAGGAATATCTCCTGGGGAAGTGTCATAAACTATCATTTTGGTAGTTGACAACATCCTCCAGTATAAAACTTCTTATCTAACCAAACAAAGATTTTGTCTACAGCATGTTACAGCTTCAACATTTTCTTCTCATTGTCAAACCATTTTTGTTTGAAGGCAATTGAGAACAGCTGTCATTATTAAATCTTGTATAATTTTAACCCTAAATCCTCCTTAGTAACCTTTAGAAAATATCCAGCTCTTTTGCCAGATTCTTTATGTTTCTTCATGGACTTCTCTTCACCCTCTTGATAGCTTCAATGACTCTCCTGAGATGAACAATGTTTTCTTGCTGAAATGGGATTTAATGAGGTTGTTTGCTCTTCTTGAAAGTTTTTTTCACACATTTTATCTGTTTTATCAGCTCACAATTTTGTCATACCAACCATTTTGAATACAACAATTTCATTATGCTTTTTTTGAGCCACTAAATTTAATTAAAGTGTAAACAATGACACAAAAGAATATTAAAACACCTGATACAAAATTTGAAACTATTTTTATGAATAGGTATGTTTCATAATTATTTATGCTGCACCCAATGTGTGTGTGTATATATATATATATATATATATATATAACTTCATGTTTTAGGATTATATTGCTTTTTGTGTTAATATATATGCTGAATAAATGTGTCACTTTGTTAACTGTCATATACAAGTGTGGAATTTATATTCTAATAGATTCCCTTACATTCCCATCTATGAAAAAAGTTGTTTTATTTCTTTAAATTCCCATTTGAGAGAAGGAAGCAAAAGTAATTTTGTATGATTTATATTGCCATGTTTACATTTTAAAGTGATTCCTAGCTATCCTAAGGGGAGTGATTAATTTAATCTGAGATCTTCAAGTAAAATTTCTAATTGGACAACTAAAAAAAAAATTTCAGAACAATAAAAGCAGGAAGCTGTGGGCAGCCATGACTTCTCATATTCTGAAAGGATGTGACACTTAAAAGATAATATGATCAATATCAGTAAATTCATAAACTTGTAAAATCTGTTAAAGTATAATATATATATATATATATATATATATATACTATTACTACCATTAGATTATGAAAAATTGAACAACTTACACCTCATTAACTGATGTGTTTTTGTTGTTTCTAATAAATCAAGTAGCAGCTGCATCTGATTTAACCTTTATTCTAAACTGGTAATATCTGGATAGATTCTATATATTTGCTTTACTTTTTTAATATTCTCGTTAAATTCAAGTAGGTGTAAAAGCTTTACTGAGAGAGAGTACTCAAGTCAGGGCAGCTAAAGACTAATCCTGTAATAACTAGGAAACTAGAAAATGTTCATATTTCCAAATAACTTCCATCCCAATTCAAATCCTGAGATCTACATTAAACTCAGTTCTCATTCAAACAATGTGTTTCCCACTATAAATGCTTATTTTTTCCAAATGACTCATTAATAAAAACAATAAAATATGAGCATGATCTGAGAAATATTTACATCTCGTAAGACTCAACTAAAATGATACAGATAGCCTCCACCTTCAAAATTAATTTAATGCTAATATTTATTCTTAATTACATATTTCTTTTTACTTGATATTAATTTTATATATAATACTAGTACAGTCATCTTTCCCTTCAAGACATGGACAATCATAACTTCTTATTCTTCATACTCCAAACAAAATTTGTTTTCTTACTATCCAGTCCATGTCCTGCCATCCATTTAAACAAGCTTGCGAGCTATGTTACTAGCTGTTTTGTTTTGTCTTTTTAATATGTCCTGTGAGTGTCAAATTCTCCCAAACCTCTTTCCTCATTATGTGTCCTAGAAATTTCAACCACTTTTACTTCGTCCTAAGAATAAATGTCCTTTTCATTATCATTTTCCTTTAAACTAACATAGTGCCTGTCAAGAAACACTGAATTATTTATATATGGATTAGAACATCTGCTGAGGATCAAAGTGTGGTATCTGCGAAAGTCTTACACATATAGGCATACACAAAACATATTGAATGTTCAGATGATCTAACAATTATCATTGCAGAAACTGGAATTAGCAGACTGAGTTCAAATTCTATCCAAAGAAAAGGTATAGCAGATCAGGTTATCTCTTAGTTCATCACTCCAAGTGAAGCAGAGGCCATCAATGAATCCATTGCACTCTGTTCTGAGCTGGTTCATCATCATCATCAATGCTTCTATAACTTGTCTTTTTTACAGATAGGGGTGTAAACCCTACACAAACTGGGTGAGGTGGTCCACCTACAGGCTGGTTTTGAATTCAGAGTTTTTTCTTCTCCTAGACTGATTACCTCCCAATGCTATAGAACCCAGTCTGTAATGCTGTTTACCCACAGTTTGTGGGGGTGGGAGGAATGAAAAAGAGATTGCTTCATATCTTTCCCAAGGGTATTAGCACTTAAGTGAATATAATGAACTCGACTTTTCAATTCTTAAATCTAAGTTGCTATCCATTATTCTCTAGATCAACTATTTTAGCAAAAAAACAAACCTCTGCCAATGCATCATGGGTCAGTATCACAGGATATGGCCCATTACTATCTATGCCTGACATTTGTAGGCTATTTTATTGATCATATGTTAAGTAAAACAAAAATTAAAAAATATTCACTGTATTCTGTTATCAAGAACATATAAAAAATTGCCTTGTGTCAGACTAGGTTATTCTTTAAATAAATGCCTACAATAAGGAATGTGTTTAAGAACCTTGTGAAAGTTATTTAAAAAAGGTGGGGGGAAAAGCATTTTAACTCTTAATTTCTGTAGAAATTGAGCCAAAGAATTGTAATGACTGAAATGCCTATCATCCATAATTGATGGAGTAACTAAATAAGATCAACTAAGAACTTGACCCCAAATTCTTTTCGGCCTTTTCACTAAAACTATAGAGAAAAAGAAAAAAGTCATCAATTTCCAACTTAATATCACATACACTTTGAGGGACATTTTAGGAGTGGATAGACAGTTCCTTGACATTCTATGAACAAGCCAGATGACATTTTTATATGCCTCATTCAAAAAAAGAATAACTTAAACATCAGATAAGGCCCTAAACAGTAAACACTCCTAAATTTCACTAAATGAACTCATGTCTGAAATAATGTTTGCTGTTTACCAACTAACTTTAAAAATAACTATTTTTCTGGGTGGGAAACAATTTTTATATAAAATGGAAAAAAATCCATCTTTAAAAAAAAACATACAATAGTATCTTAACCCAATAATCTAATGAACACAACAAAAATATGAAATGTTGTGAGCATGTATATTACAGGTGAATGACTGACTGTTTAGAACATTCACTTTCTAACCATGAGAACTGGATTCAAATCTTGTCAAGATCAATTTTTCAGGAAGGTAATTTCCTGATGTTATCAGCATAAAGGGGTGATCTCAGTATTCAATACCATTGGAAAGTGCCTGAAAACCATTCCATGGGTTGACTCAAGCCTTGTGAGTGAAATTAGGTAGATGGGATTGTTTAAAAGCTATCAATGGTTGTGTTAGCATGAAATAACAAGTCATCATGACCAAGGTTTTCAGTGTACTGCCCTTTTTTAAACTAATGATCACATCAGATTATTTGTAGGTGTGGAATAAACATAAATGTGCCTGAGCAGGTGTCTGAAGTAAGGATTGGCCTGCCACCAAGTCAGATGGATGAACCAAGAAACAAGAAGCTAGCATATAGTGAATGGATAATAAGTTCAATGATTTATATCCCAACTCAAAGTTTTGCAAAGATCTTCCTATCAGGGCAAAATAAATCTATTGAATTTATTTTATAGATAGATATTGTAAATTACAAACCATTGTTAGGGGATCAGTTCTGAGTGCTCTATGAATTTAATCTTGTATCAAAATTGGCATAACCATATATATTTAAAATAATGTAGTCAATGTTTTAAGCCAGTTCTTCATCAAAAGCAGATTTGGGGTGTCAGGCAACCACCAAATTGGAAAACCAAAATACAGGTTAACAGAGCAGCCATTGTACACCTCAATCATGGACCCCATATAGGTCTCATATCAACTGGGTGGATGTTTTCCATAAAAGTTTTCTCTGTGTGATCTGAGGTTAAACTTTTGACAATAAGAGTATTCAATGCTGATTTTCTGACAAAATGGAATTGAGACTTTTCTGATGCAGTCACAACTTTGCTGGGCTGGTCATGTTGCAAGGATGAGTGATGACAGAATACTTAAGGTCTTCATGTATTGACAGCATACAAAAGACTGTTAAATGGCCACGGCTCAGGTATTAAGACAATGCACTTCATACTAACTTTGAGCAGGTTTCCCTTGATAGAAATAACTATTTGTGCCAAAGTGACATCAGAAATCTTTACAGTCATATTGACAAGCTAAGAAATGAAAGACAACAGTGAAAAGCATTAGTAAATATTCCTGTTGCTATGCTCCAAAATCTTTGCTGTTGTATGTAGGTCACTAGCAGGACTGAAGTGTTATATATGACACAAACATAAAAACTGAATGAGGTTGTTGGATTTTTATACATTGAAATCAATGAGAGTCCATTATAGATAGATAGATAGATAAGAGAATGTTAATGTTTCAAGTTACCAGAAAATAGATTTTGAATAAAAATGCTAAAAACATCAAAGTTCATGGTTTCTGACATTTCTTACAGAGGAAGGTAGGACCTGAATAATAGTATTTACTTTCATGCAGAAGGAGAGTGTCAAAAACAAAAAAGGTGGGATTGACACTTGCAAAAGAAAAATAAAGAAGAAATATTCCCTATTATTCATTAAATAAAGTTTCTTTTGTAAAATAAATTTTATCAATTCATTGTATTTTATTATCTATGAAGTTTTTTTTTTTGTTTTTTTTAAAATCATATCACCCCGAGCAAGACGGTAATGCCACTGATATGCAGGGGGCTACGTAAGAGTGAAAAGATTGGAAAAAAGAAAGAAAGCTGGAAACCACATCCAGAACAGGGAACAAGGGATGAGCCTCTACACCTGTACAATAGACATGAGTGGAGTGTGAACCGGGCGACAATTACTAATAAATCCAGATAAGTACATAAAATAACATTTTCGTATATACCAAATTAATCATAAGAAAGCATAAGATTATATTAAAGAAAGTTTGCCCAATTTATATTTATATTCTAATATAAAAGTAAACTGCTCAATCAAAAATTACTTTAAGAAAATCTTACAAAAAGTTTTATTTTTTGGTGTTTCTTTTCATAGAGCTTTAGAAACATTAATGGCAATCAATAGAATCAGCAGGAAAAATTTCAACAGAAAAGAACCTTAACTAATCTAATAATAAAATTGAATCAAGTTTCAAAGTTGATTTATTTTCTATTTACATATTTTTTTTTTTTTTTTTTAATCATATCACCCCAAGCAAGGTGGTAATGCCACTGATGTGCAGGGGGCTACATAAGAGTGAGAAGATTAGAAAAGAGAAAACCGGAAACCACATTCTAAACAGGAAACAAGGGATGAGCCTCTTCACCTGTTCAATAGACGTGGGTGGAGTGTGAACTGGGCGATAGTTTAGTCTATCTACTCCTATGCAGTCATTTTTAGATTAGTCTGCTACAAAGCCACATTTGTAAGTCAGCTAATGAGGATTGAACTTACTACAACCATAATAGTCGACTAACCTTTTAACTCTTATTCTACGACAAAGTCATCATTACTGATCTATGTATAATAAAGTACAGACTTTCATTTTTCCAGAATCTAATCTCATCTACTATTTTATATTCTGAAATTATTTTTTTAACTCGTTTTCTACAGTTATAATATAAAGTTTTGCTTAGGCACTTCACTTGTGATGTCTGTAAAAGATACACTGACTCCAAAAGACTTTTCTCAGAGTATTTGGAGTTCTTTATTTAAGCATCTAAATGAGTCCATTTGTGTCACAAGGAGTGTATTATTTACACCACAACATCCACCCTTTTTAAGATTTCTTATTTTAATAAATATTTTATCTTTTATTCACTCCCTCCTTTTTCAGCCAAGTTCACCAACATACTGAATTTTGTATCTTTTACGCTGAGAACCAATCTCCAGTTCTTCTGTACATTTACTTTTTCTGGAAATTACACTTGCACATTCAATGAATTCTTTGGGGTGGAGGCACATCAAAAACATCAATCATAGGTACTTCCATATCTTTGGTAAATCTTTTTTTTCAGCTGAATATAATGTCTTTTACATTCCTACTTTTTTCCTTTTACTATATATATATATATATATATATATATATCTCATCTTTCCAATTCATGACATTATTACACCATCTTCCTACACGTTTCTTTTCCATTTTTAAACACTCTGGAAAAAAAAAAAGTTTTTTCACCAATCCTGAAAAATTTAGTGTCCTTTTTGTTATCCATTCTTATTCTTTCTTGACTTGGCAACAAATTGTCAAACACTGATTTAATTTTTCTTGCAATCATTAATTCTGTTGGTGACATGTTTGATAGTGTATTGGGATTTTTCATTATCTGGCAAGCTCTTAAGAATTTTTATAGTGCTTCTTCATATTCTTTTTCATGGCTTGCTTTTTTCAAAGCTCTCTTGAAAGTATCCACAAACCGTTTAGCTAGTCCATTTCACCATGGGTGATATGGTGGAGTCGTATGTTTGATAAAGAACATTTTACAAAAATCTTTAAATTCGTAGGCAATGAATTGTGTACCATTATCCAAGACTATGGTATTTCAAATGCCATATCTTGAAAACAGTTTGTGTCAGAAATTCAGTTACTGAAGAATTTGATTTTTGCACTTACAAATTTAAGGCCACCTACTAAAGCTATCCACTACCACAAGATAATGGGATCTGCTTACTGGACCTGCAAAATCTATATGCAATCTTAACAACAGAAAATGGCTTTAACCAAGGTTGTATTTTCATGGTGGGTAATTTTGCTGCCAGAGCACAACCTCTGAAGACTTTTACTACTTTTTCAATGTTTTGATTCATTTTGGTTCAGTATACATAGCTTTTCATTTCATCCTTACACATAACAAGTAAGCGTTCAAGTCTGGAATGTGTTCTTGTTTACTTTCTTTTAATTTTTTTTATTTTTTTTTATTTCCACAATAAACATGTCTTGCTTGGCCTTTTCTTTTATTTCTTTCAGGATAACTGGTAATTTGCATACTAAGTTGCATAATATATTTTTAATTTCAATTTCACTTTGTAGTGCTGCAAACAATTCAGCATTTTCTTAATAACCTGTCCACATGTCCTAATTTTTTGTATGGTTGATATTCCATTGTAAAATTGTAATTTAATAAGAGTACTCCAGTGTTGTAATCTATTCACTAAATACACATAAGCCTTAACTTTTACACTTTTGCTATAGAATGAGACATGACAAATCATTTTGCCAATAAAAAATAATTTCTCACCTTGGACACAACTCATGACTTTGGAAGTCATTCTTAATACAGGTTTTCCAATTTCTTTTCAAGTAGCTTCACTGATTATTAGAATATTGCTACCAGTGTCTAGTAGCATTTTACATCCACATTGTTTTTATATTCACAAATTTTCATTTTTTCTGTAAATACCTTTTCCATCACAATGCCATGTACAAATTTATACCTGTGAGAATGTTTTCTTAGTTTTACAGTGTGACTTTATACATTCTACTTGTAGCATTTTGAATTCTTAAAGGGTCAGTTGTCACTGTGAAGTAACTTTCTACATCTGAAACATAGAACAATTCATTTTGTACATTTTTCTTTCATTTGAATGTATGCACATTCTCTTTTCTTAATTTCTTTGGCATTGCATCTCAGATTTAGGATTCTCTGACATTCATCCAATATTTCCTGTTATTCTATTCAAGTTTTGTTAGAATTGTTACCTGTATTTCTGCATCTTTTTTTCACCATTAATCCTTGAATGAAAATTAACCCTCTAAACATATCCAGAGTTAGTTTGTTTAATCAGAACTTTCACATTTCTTGTTAACAATTCCAGCATATGGGACAAAAATCATCTTTTTTCAATGGATTCATAAATTTCCAACTGGTGTTGAACACAGAGCTTTTGTCACTAAAAAGATTTTGTCAAGTAATGTCTTGTTTTTTTCTCATCTTCCCAGTCACTGCATTCTTCTCTGAAAATTTGTTTGTATTTTTGAAAATACACAGAAAAAGTAATTTTATTATTTAGATTGTATGTAAATTCAGATATGGCATTTGCAAGCACGTAAAGTGTAAAAGAACTTGGAGAATTTTCTGTTTTCTTCCATATTATTTCAATCAACTTTTGTTGTTTTTCTGGAGTTCCAACAACTGCTGATGTTGCTCTTGTTGAATTTGTACCACAGAAGCCAATATTTCTTCCATATTTAAAAAATTCTTTTCTCTTTTTTCTACAAACAAAGAGAAATATTTTAACGTGATTCAAATTCTAGTTAACACTGGTATACTGTGCACTAAAGCAACAAGGTGTTGTTTTCTACTTGTTAACTCAGTATTAGTTTCAAATATCCTCATAACTTCAGTTATAACTCATCTGAGTTTTGATACTTTTTGCTATTTTTATAACTCGTTTTCTATGGTTATAATATAAAATTTGCTTAGGTATTTGCTGTGATGTCTGTAAAAAATACTCTGAAGATTGACTCCAAAAGATTTTTCTCAAACTGTTTAGAGTTCTTTATTTAAGTGTCTAGACTAGTCCATTTGTGTTACCAGGGGTGTCCACAATACAGTCATAACAGAAAATATTGTTAGGTAAAGAGAAACGCCTGCATGAATTTCATTACCTAATTTTCACAAAAGCTCTTCATAATACAGAACAAATGGATAACTGTGTTGACAGTCTACAGCACATAAGAAGATTTCATGCAAAGGTCATAAGAATCGCCATAAACATTCAAACAGTTTGCTTTTGTATTTTTTCAATAACAATTATTATAAGTTTCTTAACAAATTCAGCAATGAGAACTGAACACACCCAAAAGGTTTTCAACTGTGATGTGTTTGCTACAAAAAACAACAAAAGGATAATATTCTCTACAAAATTATACACAATGATGAGAAAAGCAAAAGATTATCTACAGATGACAAATACTATAGCCTGTCTGAAGTTATTATGCAAACCTCAATAATTAGAATTTGCTCTGAATGATTTTTGTCAAATTTTAAATGATTAATTTAGATATTAAAACAAAGCTAGAATTAAATTGTGAAGCAGTTTCAATATAACTTATTAAATTTATTATAAAAACTACAATCTAAAGCTATTATACAGATTAAACTAATATTATCTAATAACTATTTTTTTTTACATATGTGCTGAAACATGGGTAATGGAAAGGATCAAACAAATGCTGAAAAATAGAAAATAACAGTAATTGATTGAAGGAATTTCTATATTGGAGATATCAAAGAAGCTTCACAGAAATTGGTCAGTCAGTTAATTGCCATACATGATACATGTTGGGTGATCATGTCTTACTAGGCAGAAGATTTTCCCACAGTAGGTTGCCATTTCTTTCAGCAGTAGACTGGTTGGTAATCAAGACTATAAAACCGACTCTGTCCAGCTATTCAACCCATATGTGGAGAGAGAAGAGATGGACTAATTAATACCTTTCCCAAGGATATTTGCACATAACGGAATACAAGGAATTCAAATGCAATTAAAACTCAGCTTTCCGATTTCTCATTCCCTTCCGATATCCATTACATCACAATGCACGTCCTCACAGAGATCATCAAATGATAAAGAGAGTTGTTGAAAATATACCTAAATTGAGAACTAGAAGCAAAGGAAAAGGCTTTAGAATGTAAGCTAAAGCTAGTTACAGCAAAAGAACCAATTTTGCACAGTGTTCAGATTATAAACAGGCTGGAAATGAGAGATTCAAGGACAAAAAATGTAGAATACTTTACGAGTTAATATCCGTCAAGAAATCTACACAAACTTCTCTCAGTAAAGCAAATATTTTAAAGCATTAAAATTAGTCCAAGAAAATTGACTTTTGTAGAGTCATTTTAATTGATGAATTTCAAGTGATATTTGATGGATGGGTAAAATAATGGATTTTATCTGATGCAGAAATGCTTGTGGCCAAATAAAGGCCATCAAGGCATGATATTGTGATGATATGGGCTACAATTGTTGACTATTATTTGACCATTCAAACTTGATGAAGAAGTTAAGCTGAACAGTGCTAGCTATTATGATTTCATGGATAAGATTTTCTTTGAATGGTAGAAATCCAAGTTCTGCAGTTTCAAAGTGAAAAATGTATATGCACAACACTGTTCCTTCTGGGGCTGTTATGGAATTTTTGAGCACAAAAGGTTAACATGAGAGCAGATAATGGAAAAGCCACCATCAAGTCTATCACGATCAATTCTATCGGAATTCAAAGAAAAATCTATGGTCAATTATGAAGATGGCAAACAGTATGAAAGCAAAAAAGTATGCCTATGGGAAGCAATTAAAATCACCATGTTATAAATTGAACCTGCTGAAATAAAAAAATATACCAAAATCAATAAGTAACCATTTGCTGACTGTTATTGAGAAGGATCACTATATCAAAATATAAAAGCTTCAAAGACTTCTATATTTGTTATTTGTTCTATTATAGGTATTGATCAATTGTTGATTTTATTTCCATGTTATGGAAGTAAAAAGGGATTTTCTGGTTTTGCATAATAACTTCAGATTGCATTTTTTTTATAATAAATTCAATAACTTTAATGTTGATAATACTTAAAAATTTAACTTAAGCTTTTTTTGTATCTAAATTGTTTAAAATTTGATAAAAATTGTTCAAAACATTCAAATTAATTAGGTTTATGGAATTTACTTAATAATTTCAGACAGACTGTAGACTTAAAGAAACATTTCAATTCTTGAAAATCAGAAATATAAAACATGGGGAAAATCTTAAAGTTAATCTAATTTCAAGAGAAGCAATTTTGAAGATCAAACACAGAGAAGATTTTAAGTTGTTCTTGTGACATAACTTGATAAATTTATGGTTTATAATTCCCCATTAATAGCTTTAGTAAGGTCAAGAGAAACTCTTCTGAATAGCCTTAAGTGAAAAAGTCTTCATGGATACATGTAAAACTAATGTTTCTAATCACAGATTTCATCAAGAGCATGAATAGACAAATTTATTTCTCATTATTACAAAGTCAACTTATTTTTTACAGTAACAAAATTTAGGCAAAAAATAAAGAGTGGCTTAATTAGAGCATGAAGTAATATTAAACCAAAAATAGAACAGAACAGTGTGGTTTTGTCATGGACACAGGAATAAGAAATGTTATATTCATAATCAGAATTATATCAGATAGAGCAATACAAATAAAGGATGCATATTTATGGTTTATCGACTACACAAAAGCATTTGATAAGGTATGACACAAAGAACTGTTTGAACTGCAGGAAAACTTAGATTTATGCAGAAAAGATATGGGAATAATCCAGAACTTATATTGTGAACAAACTTCCTGCATATAATCAGAAAATGAATTTAGTAAATACATAAAAATAGAAGCAGATTTAAGTCAAGAAGATATCTTCATACCAGACTTATTCAACCTTTGCAGTGAGGAAATCTTGAGAGAACTATAAATCCTACCAGACAAAATCTTAACATATTATTGTCGATAGCAGACACAGAAAGGAAATTGCAGGAACTCTTACAGCATGTGGGAAAGTGAAAAGAAAGGACTAATCATTAATTGTAAAAAGATAGAATGTATGGTTGTCAACAAGAGAAAAAGCTTAAAATATGAACTATGAATTGGAGATGTCAAAATCAACAAGTACATAAGTTTAGATATCTGGGAAGTCTTTTAACAGAGGTTAGAAAATATAAGACCAAAATCTGAAGACATGTTGAAATAGCAAAAGATCCTTTCCAAAAACTAAGCAAAATACTAAAAAAAAGAGGAAAATTATATTAGAAACAAAGAAAAGAATGCTGAACTGCTATGTAATATAAATCCCTTCCCATATAGCAGTAAATTCTAGACAGTTTCTTCGTGGATGATGAGAAAACTTGAGGCAACAGAAGTGTAGTTCTACAGAAGGATGCTGAGATTATCATAGATGACACACCTAAGCAACAAAGAAATCTCCAGAAAAAAGTAAATGAAAAAGGAACCTAATACTTAGAATCAGAAAAGGATAATTACAATTTGTGGAGCAATTATAGAAAGATAGAATTTGTCATTCATATAACATATTGAAAAGAAAAAAAAAACAAAAAAAACAAGCAAGTAATGGGCCACTGATGAGTTTATGATGCCTAAATGGGAGTGGGAGGGATAGTAAAAAAAAAAACATTACTAAGAGTTACAAAGGAAAGGAAGCTGTGAAGAGCCATAATCACTCATGCCCTGAAAGCAACATAGAACACAAGAAAATATTCAATGTAGTAAATTTTTTAGTATTTGATAAAATGTTTAGGGTAAAGATTTCTAATTACACTTATTATTTACGAAGTATATCTGAAGTATAGGGCACTAAAGATTGAACTCACTTTTATGAGACAAGCCTGTTAACCATTCAGAGGTACCTACATAATGTGTAATTATAACTGTTAAACATATATGAGAAAGTGGGGCATTTTTTTCACAAGAAGACTGTTCATTTTTAACTATTTTCTTTTTTTATTTTGTCCAAGAAACCTAAAGCAAAGATGGTAGAGTATTGAGTAAAAACTGGGGTCTGAAATGTCAGGGATCCATTTCAAAGAGCATTAGTTTCCAAGGAAGGAAAGCAAAAGATTTATAACTCTAAGGGGTTTGCCAACTGACATAAAAATGATAGAAATATGATAGCTGTCTCCAACACTGAAAAGGGGATAAGGGTTAGAATTAATAGGTCTATTCATCACTTATCAAACAGAGGGTGTATAATTTCAACAACCCCAAAATTGCCAACAGAACAGAACCAAAATCTAATATGTATGTATATGTGAGTTAATAAATATACATATGGTAATATACACATGTAGGAAAATATTATTCAGGTGTTAATAAAATAGTACTCAATTGATTGAAGTAATCTAAACTATATAAAACCTACCTCCAAAAGTATGATGAGAAACATTGGAGACTTAATAAAAACAGTTTTATCCTCAAAAGCTTTATTATTGAAAGGAAAGACCAAAAGATTTTTTTCTTAAATTATATTTTTTCTTACATTAAAAATCTTGTTTTTCCTGTATCACCAAATGGTCATAAATTAGTATGAGAAAACTTGTCTTTTTGCATTGAAAAACAGACTGATATGGAAATTCTTGCAAAAATCAAATAATTGTCAGATTTTAATGAAACTTTCAGGATTTATTCACAAAGAAAATATTATAGAAACCTTTTGTTTTTTTAATATTTTTTTTTTTTACATCTGTTACTTCCTCTCCCCATTTATTTAATTCTATGAAGTTTTGAGAAATAAGTTTTTGTAGGGTTTTTTAATGTTTATATTAAGATTTAAGAATTTAAAATATGCTCTGGGTAGTAAAATAAAAAAACCCATAAAACTAAGACATTATCTAATCATAAAAGCTTTTAATTGCTTTATGAATAAGATATATTACGGACACTATTATTTTAAGAAAAATCATTTTTTTTCAATGAATAATGAATTTTTACAAGAATTGTTTTCATTATTTTTGATTTTATTTAAAATAATCTATAAAGTTTTAAATCATTTAAATTTCTATAATAATTTTTTACTGGTTAGGTAATATCTAAACTTATTTATGAATGGAACTTTGTCTCTCTGTGTGTGTCCGTTACCTATAGACTCCGAAACAGCTGAACCGATTTTCTTGAAAATTTACACAGTTGTACTATAAGCGTCTGCAAGTGTTCTTAGCTAGGTTTTGTGTCGAGGTACTCCAAATAAATATCAAAAATCGATAATTGAAAAAAATCGGGTTATAGAAGGAGTGGTCCGATCTTAATCAAATTTGATACACTCATAGACAAAGACATAAGAAATGATATTCAGAAGTTTCAAGGTTGCAGTTCTTACAATAGTGCAGAAAATCGATAATATATATATATATAAAAAAGGCAAGATGTTTGTGTGTGTGCCTGTTTATCTGCCTGTATGTCTGTATTTTTTCCAGCCCTTTTATTTTAGTTTTTGCTTCAGGTTTGGCTCTAAGTAGGTATAATTGTAGTTCTTAATCTCAGCCATGATACCATTTACTCAAGCCATTTACTTTAGCCTTCAAAATTCAGTTTACAACAAAAAAAAACTGATTTGATATCGATACCAGGAAATCAAAATTTGACTTACATCTATTCATTTTTCTTTCAGTCTACAGTTTTGCTTTAACTGGAAACAACTATTGCTTTTTAGTCTTTCATGCCAACGTCCAAAGAGTGTGAATTAGTTTTAAAGCTTTCATTACACCCGAGCAACACCGGGCTATACTGCTAGTTGTTATTAAGTAAAAACTATACTTTTTAATCATAAATCAAAAATTTTACCACAATTTCCGCCCTAATCCATCCTGCATATATACAAGTCAACCATCCGCCCGTGCATGGAGTACTGCTGCCATTTATGGTCAGGCGCCCCTGCCGTTCTCCTCAGTGTTCTTGATAGGCTCCAAAGGAGAGTCTGTAATGTGATAGGTACTGATCTGGCGGCTCAACTGCAGCCACTTCCCCACCGTCGAAATGTGACCTCCCTTTGTCTGTTCTATAAATACTTTCATGGCTTCTGCTCGGACGAACTTAAGTCACTGGTGCCTCTTCAACAGGTGTTTACTCGTGCAACCAGACTGGCAACTGGGTCCCACCCATTCACAGTCAGGTTAGCCAAATGCAGATGACAATTCTACTCCTGCAGCTTCTTCTCTCGCACTTCCCGCCTGTGGAACTCGCTCCCATATTCTTGCTTTTCTGATGGTTACAACCTCCAGAAATTTAAATGCAATGTCAATACTCATCTATTAACCACTGGACTCTAGCTCTCTCCCCACCCCCTATATCCTACCCTTTCTCTCCACCTATGTATCTGTCATTGCACCTGCATTCTCAGCTTTCTATTGCTCCTTTCTAACTAGTTTGTACTCCTCACTCTTTTCTAATTAATCTTTTTACAGTTATGTAGCCCCCGCATATCAGTGGCATTTCTGCCTTGCTCGGGGTGAAATGATTAAAAAAAAAAATTCAGTGACTTCCAGTTTTTTAAGAATTTTGAATTGTGTGTGTGTATGTATGAACTCATCAATTTTTGTAAAATATGGACATAAATATGAATGTCCATTTACAACATTGTCAGAAAATAAGAGCTGTAACTATGGTAATTTTCTAACATTTCTTCAACAAGCATTGTCTTAAGTAAGACAAACTATATAGCCAAAGTACCTAAAAAAGCTTTAAAATTTTTTTAAAGTTTTAGATTACTGGGTAGTTCAAAAAAGACAATTGCAGTTGTCATGTAATTTTATAACAATTATTGCTTCCTTCGATGAATTTTTCAAACATCAGGTAGGCAACAAATGTGTCAACAACTCATAAAAATACCCACCTAAAACACCACCTATCAATGTATTTGATTTGCATTTTTGCATTATGAACAAAAACTTTGGATTTATTACTTTAAAGAGTGAAAGAAACCTCTGTATTTTAACAAAAAAAATACACTACCTCTGGCCTATAATAATTGTTACATTTACATACATGTTTCATTCACTAAATTTATAAATTATTATGAGACAGTTGTATATGTATTGTGGCATAGTGGATATCAGCTCAATACGAGAACTCGGAGAGCTGAGTTCAAATTCCAGTTGAATTCGTTGCATTCACTTATGTGCAAATACCCTTTGGAAAAGTATTAATCCATCTCTTCTTCCTCCAGCTATGTGTTAAATAGCAGGACAGATTGGGTTGGTTGGCAAGCAATGTACCAAAGAGAGTAATGGCAACCTACTGTGGGAAAATCTTCTGCACAATCATTCATGTCTCTTTTGAGATACAGTTGCCCAAGTGTGTATCACAAATAGCACTTAACCAAGGCTATAGAACCCAATCTGTCATATTTAACCCATAGCTGGGGAGGAGTGACAGATTCACACCTTTCCTAAGGGTATTTGCGAATATGTGAATGCAAGGAATTCAATTGGAATTTAATTCGGCTCTCCGATTTCTCATTCTGAGTCGATATCCACTGCACCACAAAACACATCATAAAAGATCAATTTGAAAACAATCATTTTAATTTTAATTATAAAAAACTTTTAGATAAAAATCTATGCTTAATTTTTATTTTCAAATAATCTTCAAAGTAGTGTTTCATATTTTTAGATTTTTTTTTCTTATCCTAATATTTTAAAAATCTACCCTGTCTTCTAATATCCTTGAACACAGCAGATGTTGCTATTTAGAATTTCAGGACATTTTAAATTACATACACATCTCTACAATAAAAAAAACATGTTACGTCAAAGTGTAACTTTATACCAACAACAGAAAATAGACAATGTTGATACAGCATTGAAATTTTATATAGGTAATAAAAGTGTTTAAAGCAACTTTAGCAGAACTGGAAATTGCACAACTTGCCAAATAAATACTTTTTAAGAACAAAAAAAAAACAAAATTCTATCTTTAAGAGGTTTCCCGTAATTTTGCTCTTTGAAATTATTTGAATAAATTCAGCAAAGTTAACTTCTTTTGTTTCAAGTGATTCTTGTAGTATTACAATTTCTTGAATCAGTCAGTCAGTTAAGTGCCATATGTGATACACACTTGGGCGATCATGTCACTTTCGAGACATGACTGACTGGGCAGAAGATTATCCTGAAGTAGGTTGCCATTGCTTTCTGCGGTAGACTGGTTGCCGACCAAGGCTATAGAACCCAATCTGTCCTGTTATTTAACCCATAACTGAAAGGAATAGACAGATTAATACCTTTCCCAGGGGTATTTGTGTGTAAGTGAATGCAAGGAATTTCTTGAATACAATGATTAAATTCCAGAATTTAAAAAAAGAGGAATTACGGTTTTCAATTTTGGGTTATTATTATACAAAAAAAATATCTTAAAAAATGACAAACAAATGGCTAGCATAAGAAAAAGAACTTATTTTTGTGTAGTTTTCTTTTATAACTTTTACTTTCTTATAGAAAGAAATTGTTTTAGCTTAACTTTTCTGAGAATCTGGATGGATTTATGTAAGTCTTTCTCAATATTTTGTCAAATTCCAATTTTACATTTTCAACATCTAATATAAGTAAAAGCAATTAGCAGTAGATGAGTGGTTAGCAAACCAATTTTATAAACCACTACTAGTTCAATCTACACTATAAGAACTCTCCACCAGACAACCAAGGTTACTAAATATACTAATCAGTATCAAACAGGAAGGGCATTAATAACAAATAATTAAACTAATTACAAATTAAAATTTAATAGAAGGTATTCATCTACTTCTCTATGATAAGGGTAAGTGACAAAGTCAAGCATTTTTAGTGCCATTCACTTGTGGGTAGTTCCATAAAATATATATTTCCCTTCTGTCACATTCATAGAAAGAAAGACAATAGCTGAGTTCATTTGCTTTACTCTCAGTTATGAAAGCTCTTGCCATGTGTTTGCTCTTTAACAGTGTCTTATTTTATTTTTTTTGCAATAATTATATTGTCAAGTTGTGAAGACATATATATATATATATATATATATATATATATATATATATACACAACACCCTTTATTATGATAGAGAAGATTATATATATATATAATGTGCCTCCTGTCTTGCTCAGAGGTTTATATCTTAATATTTTTCTTGTCTTAATGTAAAATACTCAATAGTACATACATCAACATATATGTTGCCGTCATTTTAGATGGCATATCGATATAAATATATTGCTATCATTTTTTGACTGTGTAGGCCTACTCGTTATCATTTAGTACATAAATAAAAAACAACACTGATGAAAGTTTCAATAAAATAGTGATAGTTTAGACATAAAATTCTCTGGAAAAGTTATCTAGCTTAAAAGTGAAGTGGTTTCTCCTTGATGAATTTGAAGTAACAATTTACCTAAGACATAAATTACAATCATTTTTTTTATATTAAAATATCTACAGTCTATTTGACCAGTTATCATCATTTTAGTGTTTCAATGTATACATTTCCACAAAAAAAAAAAAAAAAAAAAAAAATTATATTCCTTTTATAATTGCTGACTACTCATTTGAAGATGGTGGTTAACCACTCCCTGTTGTAGATGCCTGCTTAGGAACAATTTTGTTTATTCAATACCTACAGACAGAGCCCATCTGTAGTTTATACTAAGCAGACCTTAGTTACAGTTTCTGGGGGAGAGACTGCATCACCTGGTATGATCAACATTTTGAAGAAAGCTAGTACACTCAAACCCTCGATTATGATGACTTGTGACTTTATGCTAAACACAGCTATCAATGAACAATTCCATCAACCCAATTTCACGTACAAAGTTTAAGTCAACTTGTGCCATACAGTGTGATTGCCTCCTCAAGCCAATAACATCAAGAGGTCAACTTTCTGATGATGAATTGACCATGGTTAGATTTGAACCTGCATCTAATGGTTAGAAAACAAATGTTTTAACCACTCAGGCATGTGCCCATATATTCCTATTAAATTTCATTCATGTTCTTATAAAGCAGAGTGCATCAATGTAGTTTCACCAATTAAGGAATTTTATTGTCACTGTACTATTATGGCCTTGTACCATATGAGAGATTGGTTGAGAACTGGTGTATTCAACATGATAGTGGATATCAGCTTGGAATGAGAATTCAGGGAGTGGAGTTCATATTCAAGTTGAATTCCTTGCTTTCACTTATGCGCAAACTAGCAATATAGCCCAGCATTGCTTAGGTGTAATGAAAGCTTTTACATGTATATTATCGATTTTCTGCACTATTGTAAGAACTGCAACCTTGAAACTTCTGAATATCATTTCTTATGTCTTTGTCTATGAGTGTATCAAATTTGATTAAAATCGGACCACTCCTTCTATAACCCAATTTTTTCGATTATTGATTTTCGATATTTATCAGGGGTACCTCGACACAAAACCTAGCTAAAAACACTCGCAGATACTTATAGTACAACTGTGTAAATTTTCAAGAAAATCGGCTCAGCCGTTTCGGAGTCTATAGGTAACGGATACACACACACAGACACACACACACACAGACAGACAAAGTTCCATTTAAAAATAAGTTTAGATACCCTTGGGAAAGGTATTAATCCACCTCTTTCGTCAAGTATGGGTTAAATAACAGGACAAATTGGGTTCTATAGCCTTGGCTGGCAACCAGTCTACTGCAGAAATGGATACCTACTGCGGGATGATCTGCCCGGTCAGTCATGTCTCTTTCAAGACATGATTGCCCAAGTGTGTATCACACATAGTACTTAACTGACTGACCACATGAAAGTAAGCTTAGAAAATCTATTTCAACTGTGCACAATAAACACTAAAACTTAAATCAAGTTGAGTAATTCAATTTTATAGCTATAGTTGCAGTAATTAAAATTAAACAATTCAACTGGTTTATCTCCCTTGTAGTGCAACTAGTCAGTTATTTCAGATGAAGTGTAGTTAACGACAATGGTAATATTAGCCATTTCCCTATAAGGAAACATTTAGCATTCATTGACCAAGTAGTTAGTACTATTTTCAGTTGAAATTTATAAAATCATTATCTTAAAACAGGTTTCTCATGTTTAGTAGCTGTTATTAAATCTTTCCAGTATTGATGGGGTTTTCCTTCCTTATTTTCTATTTGAAGTAGTGTGGAATGTCAGCATCTCAAGTATATCATTATTTTTTCTTCACCTGTTCTATGTTCAATTTCTTTTTCTTCTGTAATTAATTTGTTATAGCTGATCCATACGCCAAGGTATTTGAAGTGTTTTCTATTAATGAGAGATGAACATAAAGTGGGGCAACAATTTTAAAATCAACTTAAGAACTCATTTTATTACAAGCATGCTGTTTTGTGATGAAGCTATCACAAGGAAGATGCCACACCTTCTTGCATAACCAACACCCTAGTTAACTGCATGTGTATTGATAGGATCGACAATAAGCTAGATTTCAAATAAGGTGAGAGGGTGTGTTAAAGAACCAGCCAAAGCAAAGAAAGTCTACAGTACACACACAGTGTTAGTTTTATGCTTCGCCACAAATACATGTGTGTATATTGTTACAAACTCCTAGCTGAGTTATTAAAAAAATAAGATATTTTAGAAGTATCCCAAAACATAACAATAACACATAAAATAAAAAGGAATAGAAATGAAAAGGTCAAACGGTTTCATTTCAGTTGCATGCATGTGCGATAAAGGATGAACAACTTATAGAGAACATGCTTTCTTCTTCCTAGATCATGTGATATCATGGTGATCTGACTGGATGCCTTCCAGACACCCTGGTACATTTGAATCCTAGGTCAGTGATCTGCTTTTGCCCGCATGGATAGAACTCCATACCTAGATGTACAACATCACATGCCAAGCTGTGGCACAAACGTAAGAACCGCTTTCAGTTTGGTTCCCCTTTCAGTCTCAATCTGATCGAAGGTCTGTGATAGCTTGCAATAGCTATAAGTTTAGCTACAAAAATCTGTAGAAACCAAACAAAGTTTTGAAGTAGAAATTGGTTGAAAGAAAAAGAAAATTCAACACATTTCAACTCCTAGAAAAGAGAAAATAAAAAAAAAGAAGAAAAAAAAGGGAAGATAAGTAAATCACAACTCAACCCCTAGACAAGAAGTAAAGAGAAAGAACATTCAAGTGATGAAAACAAAGAGGAAGAAAGAAAAGAAAAGATAAAAAAATAAATTATAAAAGAAATCTAAAAACCCAGAGACTGTAAAGACAAGTAAAAAGAAATATTCAATCAGATAACAGATAAGCCACAAATTCATCCTTTGATGTATTTTTGTTATATGTATATGCATTCCTTTTATGTTAAATGCATGGTAGCAGATTTCAAACCATTTGATAAGATAATATTACTTTAATCAGAAATACCCATCCATAAATCATTTCTTTTTGATATTATTTTCTTTTTGCTTTATTTGTCCAAACCACTATAAGTTAGGATTCCTATCTGTTAAACAATTTTGTATATTTTATAAATAATGTCTATTATTTCTTATAAATATATTTTTGTGTTTGCCTTCCCTTATCTGTCACCAGTTTAAAGCAATTCCATTTAGTACAGGCAACATCTGACTGACTGAGAGAGAAACCCTTGTGTAACAGAATTGTAATTTCGTTATTCTGTGTATTGTGTTGTAGTCCCACCTTCTACTACTGCCATAACAGTGTGGTGGTGGGGTGGAGTACGCAACAATATATATTTGTCTGTTTGTGTGTGTGTGTGTGTGTGTGTGTGTATATATATATATATATATGCAATTTGTTATATATTATATTGTTTACATATTATATATGCGTGGTACTTATTTAAAAGCACTCAATATCAGTGATAGAGCAGACATATTCATATAGATAGGTGTGAGTTTGTAACCCTGGGTTTCACGCTTTTGCGATTGTCAGACAAACTGATTAATTTTTTTTTAAAAATTGGTTATATTAGTGTATTTTTGTGGAAGTGGTGGAAAAAATCTGTAGTGACGACAGACGCAGACATATATATACACACACACACACACACATTTGTACACCCATCAACGTGTGCAAGGACACACACACACACACACATATACACACGTTCAGTCACTGAGGCTTGCATAAACATACACATGCAGATCATGCGGGGTTCGGTATATATATGTATATGTGTGCCGTCGCACACACATACACACTCATTCGGTTGGCATATTCGAATGGTGTGTAGCAATGTCAACACGCGAATAGTTGTCGATTTCTCGTACGTACACATATACACATATATACCGAACCCCGCACGATCCGCATGTGTATGTTTATGCAAGCCTCAGTGACCGAACGCGCGTACGTGTGTGTGTGTCCTTGCGCATGTTGATGGGTGTACAAATGTGTGTGTGTGTGCGTGTGTGTATGTATATATATATATATGTCTGCGTCTGTCGTGACGACAGATTTTTTCCACCACTTTCACAAAAAATACATGAATATAACCAATTTTTTTAAAAGAATTAATCAGTTTGTCTGACGATCGCAAAAGCGTGAAACCCAGGGTTACAAACTCACACCTATCTATATGAATATATATATATATATATATATATTTATATTATTTAGGCAGCAGTTTTTCATTAATGCATGTTTCATTAAATAATATAGACAAGTTTTGTCTATTTATTTTATGTAAATTTTTTTCATTTTCTCTGATAAGCTTAATAGCATTATCATTAGATGAATAAAGAAAATTACAATATCGATACATAATGTTTTTAATAATCCAATCTAAGCTTTCGGCTTACATAGGCTATTTTCAAAGATGTCAATTACATTATATATTATAAACACAGACAAACGATAATGACAAACTGTTTTTGTTTACATGGAAGATTTCCAAGCAACAACAAACTTGTGCATTTAAGACGCTGGAAGTGAATGTCATGTGGGATGTCACGAGCTGTGACGCAACATTCGCATTTAAAATTAAATTATTTCATGAAACATGAATTAATATATATAAATATAGATATATATTTGTTTGTGCATGTATGCACACATGTATATGCATCTGTACTGCAAATTAATTTAATGTTAATTCTTTATAACATTATAGTCGCTGGAAGTTTTTCCTGTGTGGTTAATTGGTCATGAGCTTATCTCAACATTTTTCCAAAGAGGGAATCTTGGGCATTTTACATGCAAATTTTAAAAAAAAAAAAGAACAGGGAGGAGGGGAATATTATTAAAGAATGTCTCAATTGGCAATCTCTACCTACCTCACCCCAAAATAGTAGTATTTGGTTGTGACACTTTTCTGAATTTAAAGCTAGGTTCTGTTTTATATAAAGTAAAATCACTTAAATTCTGATGACTTGAGATAAGCAGTGGATGACTGAGGTGACTACCTAGGGTGCTAAAATCAGGTGGGGTGCCATACTAAGGCTGAACAAAATTTTTCAATACAAGTAAAAACAGAAAAACTAAAGAAAGAGAACATTAACTAAGAATGATGACAGCAATGTTGATAGAAAAAAATTTCTGTTATTTCCTTACAAGAATGAGAAAATTAAATTTTCACAAGAATCTATGAGGTTTTGGGGTGAGCTCACTTACTCTAACCCCTACCTTATTCCTTTATCTCCCAGGAAGAAGGGAGCACATATTGTAGGGTTGACCTTGGAGCTGAATATACTGGCAACAGCCTTGAAAACAGGACAACCACTAATATTCCAAACATGAACAATATAGTACAAGGACATTACAATAGACATATTTCTAACAGTGGCAGTAGTTTAGAATGCCAAATGTAAAAAATACAGAAGTTACAGAGAATTCTCATGGTAATTTGACCCGAGATTGTGGCTAATAGAACATAAAATTATGATAAAAAAGTAAAATGGATCGTATTTCAGTCCCACAAAAAAATTCTATATATTTTTTTTTATTTGCTTTAGCCTATGTAGTGTACATCAGGTATTTGAGAAACCATCTTTAACAGACCATAAATGAAAGACAAGGTTTCATGGCATTCACTAAATCCTAACGTTCTCATTTCTCTTTCTGACCTCCCAAGAGCATTAACACATCAGCTTCCAATATATCATTTGAAATGAAAACACATATTGGACTTATCATACTAGACACCAACCACAGAAACTTAAAGATAGCAAAATTCTTGTGGAAAGTGGAGGACTGATACACAGAAAAAGGCCAAAGGTAACTGTGTGAATCTCATGCAAGCCCCCACAACAATGCACACCAAATTCACATCATTTGAGTTAGTTCTTGAGTTCATGAAAAGTAGAATAAGAACTGGGCAGAAGTGAAATATGTAATTACAAGAATGTTATCATTTGCATATGGATCAGAGATCTAAATCAAAATCTAAATTTATTTATAAATGGAACTTTGTGTGTGTGTGTGTGTGTGTGTGTGTGTGTATCCGTTACCTATAGACTCCAAAACGGCTGAACTGATTTTCTTGAAAACTTACACAGTTGTACTATAAGCATCTGCGAGTGTTCTTAGCTAAGTTTTGTGTCAAGGTATACCCAATAAATATCGCAAATTGATAATCGAAAAAATTGGGTTATAGAAGGAATGGTCCGATTCTAATCAAGTTTTGATACACTCATAGACAAAGACATAAGAAATGATATTCAGAAGTTTCAAGGTTGCAGTTCTTACAATAGTGCAGAAAATCGATAATTTATATATATATATATATATATAAATAAAAGGCAAGATGTTTGTGTGTGTGTCTGTTTATCTGCCAGTATGTCTGAATTTTTTTTAGCCCTTTTATTTTAGTTTTTGCTTCGGGTTTGGCTCTAAGTAGGTATAATTGTAGTTCTTAGTCTCAGTCATGATACCATTTACTCAGAGGACTTATTTAGCCTTCAAAATTCAGTTTACAACGAAAAAAACTTATTTGATATCGCTACTAGGAAATCAAAATTTGACTTACAACCATTCATTTTTCTTTCAGTCTACGGTTTTGCTTTAACTGGAAACAACTATTGCTTTTTAGTCTTTCGTGCCAACGTCCAAAGAGTCTGAGCTCCAGGACGATGGATTAGTTTTAAAGCTTTTATTACACCTGAGCAATGCTAGGCTATACTGCTAGTACTATATAAGCCAAAGTAGACATGAGGAAGATAGAATTTGTCAATAGCAATTGCAAATTAATACACATCACAACACTAAGCCAACACTGTTTGATGGTAGGTTCATCAGGTTCATCACTCTATATATCTAGAATGTAGTTGGAAAGTTGGAAAAATATGAAAACTTGCAATGTATCAAAGAGAACTGGATGAGCAGTGTATTTCTAGATTAGCTCAGATATTGAGATTTTATTACTAATATGTTCTCAAATTTATCTATCTAGACTTGGTTTGTTATGAGTAAACAAAAAGGGAAAATATTAAAAGGTTCCCAGACTGGACAGAATCAGTTTCTGCATGAACACTGTGTTCTTGCAGGTTTTTATCACTCCTGCTCTAAACACATCACTCAATAAGTCCCGAGCCTGACATACAGCTGTTTCTATTAATAAAAGATATGATTTTTATGAAGTACTAACTTTCAAATGGCATGTGACAAAAGTTTGGGCACAATTGTATTATTAGTTTACAAATTACAGTTATTTAAGTGAAGTTACTGTTACAAATTTTCCAAACAATGGAATTTTGAATTTTGTGTATTGATAAAGTATGTATTCACCATTTTGTATGAACATTTGTCAATGAGAAAGCTGTGTTCAAAGTAGGTGCCAGGTTTACTCACAGTCAAGCAAAAACAACAATGCATTGACAATTCCAATTGTTGTTTGCAACTGTTTCAACACAAGAGGTTTTTGTGTCAATATGTAACAATGGATGAAACATGGATCCACCACTTCACTCTAGAGTCAAATGGGCAGTCAGCTGAGTGAACAGCAGCAGGTGAAAGCCATCTAAAGCAAGGTTTTGGCATCCAGATTTTGGGATACACAAAGTGTTTTGTTCATGGATTACCTTGAGAAAGGAAAAAATTGAAGAAAGAAATTGCCAAAAAACTGCCACAAATGAAGAAGAAAAAAGTGATCTTTCACCAAGACAACGCACCATGTCACAAGTTGATCACTACGATGGCAAAACTACATGAATAGCACTTCAGATTGCTTCTGAATCCACCCTATTCTCCAGATCTGGCCCTCAGTAATCAAAAGAATGCTCCAGGGAAAGAGATTTGACTCCAATGAAGAAGTGATATCAGAAACTGAGGCATATTTTGAGGCCTTAGATAAATCATTCTACAAAAAAGACATCGAACTTTTAAAGATTTTGTTGGAATCAGTGTATTACCCTAGAAGAGGACTATGTTGATAAATAAAGTTGAATTTTGCCTAAAAGTTGTTGTCTTATTAGTTAGGCCTGAGATTTATTGAGCAATGTAATTTGAAATTCATTTGTGTGATTTTTTTTTTTTATTTAATAAAATTTGTAAAAAGTTTAGAATTTGAATATGGGAAATTTCATTTAGACAGTCATGGTTAAACATCAGTTTGTTGACTACAATTTATTGCTTTCTCCCTGATTTATTTAGATAGTTATTTTTTGGTAGTGAAAATGTCTGTTGTTTAGCAGAAACTATACTGGTTTCTATCAGAGAATATACACTATTTTATTCAAACATGGAAATAAATCTGTAAAAAAAGATATAACAATTACAATAGGGAACTTAACCAAAATAAACACTGAATGATAGAAAAAATGGTGAAAAGCACAGCCACACTATACTTATCAGTGCAAAATTATACATGTAAGATAAAATCTAGAAAGGATATTTTAAATATTGCAGAGATAATACCAGGTGTTCCCTTTGACATGATCTTTTCAATAAAAACAAATAAAATGGACATTAATGTTAAGAATTAATGGATATTAATTTTATAAAACAACAGTAAAGAGACCATTTTCAAACACCAATTGGATTGTAAAAGAGTAATAAATAACTTATGAGTAAATAGTGTTTCTAAACAATTAAGTTGACACTTTTCTTAGAGTATATAATTAGAGTTGCAAAGCTATATACATAAATCACTTGTAACATCTTAGATGTAATTGCCTTATTTTTATTTCTTTTTTTGCAAAATTTCAGTGGTCAAGTTATGGTAACTGTAATTTATAAATAAAATTAGATACAACATATAAAAATGTTTTATATTTGTTTTAAAAACATAATTGCAATACAACACTGCAAGATGACTAGTATAATAATCATATAGATATAATAGAACCATTAATAACTAAGATAACTAATTTTGATTTTTTTTTTTTTTCACCCCAAGCAAGGCATGTCACTGCCACTACTGCGCAGGGGGCTACATAGAGTGGAGAAAGGACGGTTAAATATAGGAAATGTCAGAGGGTGGGTGATAGGCAGGTAAGGATACCGAGAATGAGGGTTGGGTAGATGAGAGTATTCTGAGAATAATTGGGAATTAGTGTGATAGGAGGTATCTATTGACCCTACATTTAAACACCTGGAGATTGTAGCTGTCAGGAAAGCAGACTTGTGGAAGGGAGTTCCACAGGCGGGAAGCGTAAGAAAAGAAGCTGTTGGAGTAGAATTTACGGTTACATCTTATTTGTTTAACTGTAAAAGGGTGGGACCTAGTTGCTAATCTAGTATCTCGTGTAAATTCGTGCTTAGGCGGCACCAGTGATCTAAGTTCATCGGAGCAGAAGCCATGAAAGTACTTGTAGAAGAGGCACAGGGAAGCCACATCACGCCGGTGAGAGAGTGGTTGCAGCCGGTCTGCCAAGTCAGTATCAACCACGTTACAGATCCTCCTTTGTATTTTGTCAAGAAGCCCAAGGAGAGCAGCAGGGGCACCCGACCAGATATGGCAGCAATATTCAATACACGGGCGGATGGTAGATTTGTATATGTGCAGGATAGATTCAGGCGGGAAAAACTTCCAGGCCCTGCACAGAGAGCCGACTTTCATAGCGGCAGATTTGGCAATGGATTCGATATAGTCATTCCATTTGAGGTCCGTTGAAAGTGTAAGGCCAAGGAGGCGTAGTGTTTTACTCTCTGGGAGGCAAGCCTGTCCCATGCTAATGGGAGGTAGATGCAATTGTCTATGGTGGTTAGTTGATAACAGCTTCGTTTTAGAAGCATTGAAATTTACTAGCCATTTCCTACCCCAGGTCATTACGGATTGGAGGTCCTTTTCAAGCTGTTTTTAATAACAGACAATATACTCATCTCCCTAGATAAAAAAAAATGTTTTTTTAAAAAAAATCAAAAGAATGTAAACATTCAAATTTTATTTTTCTAAATTTTTGTGATTTGTTTTAGTATTTTATTTTCATTATAAGAAAAACATCTTATTCACATAGCAGCCTCACTTAAATAATGTAATGTTCAATTTAGTTTTCATTGTCAAGCAATGAAAACAAAATATTATTCAATATTATAAAAAAAATAAATAAATAGATAAATACAAGTAACCACTAGGAATAATTACTAAAAAAAATCCAAGTATTCCAAAGCTAATTTTGTCTAAACAGCAGTAGCAGTTGGTAGATTGGTATATTGTGTGCTTGTTTATTTCCAGATTGGGAGTTCAAATCAAGGTAACATTCACTTTATTTTACCTTTTTTTTTTTAATCATATCACCCTGAGCAAGGCGGTAACGCCACTGATGTGCAGAGGGCTACATAGGAGTGAAAAGATTGGAAAAGAGAAAGCCAGTGGAGTGTGAACCGGGCGATAGTTTAGTCTATCTACTCCAATTAAAAAAAAAAAAAAAAAAAAAGTGAGAAGATTGGAAAAGAGAAAACCGGAAACCACATCCTGAACAGGAAACAAGGGATGAGCCTCTTCACCTGTTCAATAGACGTGGGTGGAGTGTAAACCGGGCAATAGTTTAGTCTATCTACTCCAATTGTGCATTAAAGGGGATAACTCTCACATATCTTATTATTTTTGCTTTTTTGGTGTAATTTTATTTATTTTCTTTCATGGTAAAATTTTCTTTGGTTCCATAACATGCATAGGAATCTTGAATAAAGTAACACTTTTTTTTTTTTTAAGAGCCTCAGGCAGTTGATTACTTAAATGCAATACATTTGATGTCTGACACTTCTTTAACATTTCATTATAGTTATAGAATAGTTACAGAAACTATCTCAATTGTAGGCTATTGTGGTATGTGGGGGATTTTTACTTTGCTCCATTCAGCAGTAGCAGCAATGGAAGTAATCAGCAAGTTACAACCAGAAGTCCCAGAAGTAATAGAAACACTAACCAAACCCTATCTGGTCTCTTTTCCATTTTCTGTTTCAGTAGCTTCTACCTCACGGACAGCTCTCGCTCTCACTTTTCAGCAGCTGCAACCATCAAGCAAGGGCTACTCAACCCTTGACAGCTTGACTTGAGATTTCTTGTTCCCCCCATTTTTAAGACACCTACCAAAAAGAAGCGGATGTGCGCTGTGGTACATTGGATATCGGCTCAGAACGAGAAATCGGGGAGCTAGGTTCGAATTCCAGCCGAATTTATTGCATTCACTTACACGCAAATACCCTTGGGAAAGGTATTAATCCGTCTCTTCCTTCCAGTTATGGGTTAAATAACAGGACAGATTGGATTCTATAGCCTTGGTCAGCAACCAGTCTACCGCAGAAAGCAATGGCAACCTACTGCGGGATAATCTTCTGCCCAGTCATGTCTCTTTCGAGACATGATCGCCCAAGCGTGTATCACGTATGGCACTTAACTGACTGACCAAAAAGAAGAAAAAATACTCATAACCCTTAAAATAACTCGTACCAGTCCTACTCAGGTTTCTCGTTCTTCCCATGAAAACAAGCAGAGAAATTTCTACAAAACATCAACTCAAGAACTTTGTTAACTGGGAAACCCCACATTTACTGCCCCCCCCCCAACAAAATACCTCTATTTTGCACTCTCTTCTCAACCACAAATAAAAGCTGTTAGTTATTTTGAGCATTCATTTCACTCTATACATTGCCATACACATGCATGCACACAAATAACCAGGAAAAATTCCTACAATAGAGAGATCCCATTAGATTAGAAAGGGTTAATATTGAGTGTTGTTGGAAGACAAGAATGAAAGCATTATATTGTTACATGTTAAGTGTAACAAAAGGAAAAAAAAATGATTAACCAAAACCCAGAGATAAATCACAGATAAATTAAATATTTAATTTACAAAACACACCAAATAAAATATTTACAAATATACAATTTTTGTTGCATCCAAAACAAGAAACATAGAGTTTACTACTGGCAAGTGTTACAAGGAGAGAAAGGGAAGGTAAGGTGTCAAGTATCTTTACCCAGTTAAGTCGACATAGAAGTTAAGTGCTATACTTTTTGGAAATCCTCAAATGAATATATAAAGAATAAATTTAAGTATGGTCAATAAAAGAATCAAAAATATGTATCTACCCTTTTTTTTTCCATGAGGTTCTCTTTCAGGTTTTAGTTGGTTGGCAACTTTTCGTAGAGATTCTTTTGGCTGGATATAAATCCTTGAATCACAAACTGGAGTTGATAACAACAGCAAACCCTGGTAACAACTGACTACTCTCTGCCCAAAACCTATTTTTATAGGGGGCTAACACCTGATTTGCATATTTCTAGAACCTTTTGAATTCTCTCAACTGTACTGGAATTTTCTACAATCTTCTAAAACATTCTATTCCTAATTTTTCTATTTAACAATTACTTCATGAATTAAAACTTTTTTGGAATGACACTTAGGATGCAATAGAATCCATTACAATAACTTTTTATACATTATTAATATTATTTTTATATATAAATGCATCTTCGTAACAATATACATTATGTAACAGGACATTGGTCCCAGTTGAGCTATACCAGTGCATGGAAGGGGGTTAGTGACTTGTGCTATTGAGAGACTTAATAATCCTGAGTGAAGGAGTAGAGAAAAATATGGGAGGAGTGGTTAATCGAATTGGGTGGTAGAAGATAAAAGGACACTTCTGTTTTCAATTAATTTCAAAAGTAGCTTTATATAAGTCACTCTACAGAGAGCTACAAAACTGACCACAATTTGTATATCAGTGTTTTCATTGAGCAAAATAAACTCTTGCGTGGATGTTTTGTATATTGTCAGGACCCAGATAGGTTTTGCGGTAGTGTTTATGGAATAGACCCTCAGTGTTTAATCTTTTACTATATTCCACACTAAAGAAATGGTGTTGATATTTGGGTTAATTTTTTTAAAAACCAAAAGGATACAAAATTATTTTTCTGTATCTATTTCTGGTATAAGAAGTTATTATTTACATGTGGACTATTGTTCTAATCTTTGTTGTTGTTATAACATTTTCACCATTGTGCTCTCCAGTCATTATCAGATATATGTTGATCTTGATAACCTACAGAAAACTCTAAACTGAACCCTTCATTTAATCTATGAGTGTAGCCTACTCTCCTTCCACTGCTCATGTCTAGAGATATCTTGTCTAGTTATTTTTAGTACTGCTTGTAAGAGGGCATTGGTTGAACTGCTTGTAAGAGGGCATTGGTTGAGTCATACCAGTGCATGGAAAATGGTTAGTGACTTGCAATACTGAAAGACTTCATTTGGAGTGAAGGAATAGAAATATTAAGAGGAAAAAAATATGGGAGTATATTTAATCGAATTGGAGTCTGATGAAGAAAGTCCAACTTAAAAATATTAATCAAAACCCCTAAAATACTTATAAGGAGAGCTTTGGAAGAGTTTGAACTCAAAGTAAGATTTAGTAAGATTCAGTAAAACTGATATGCCAACTCCATAATGCCAAGGAAATTGTCATGACATGACTAATAAGTTTGCCAAAAGTTGACAGGAGTTTTGGTCACTCTAGAGTTTGTTTATTTAGAGATCTTCTTCTATGTGCCCTGTCCCTTCAGGACGTAGACGATCATGGCTTTCCACGTTTCCCTATCCTTGGTGGCTCTGAGCACGCCTTCTCCTGTTACACCATGCAACCCTCATTCTGTCATCCACTAGCTCAAGCCCATAAATCTAGACAATAAATGTATAAAAACTAGCATGGCCACAAAATGAAGGTTCAGTTTATATACTGATTATAATATAGATTTGATCCCCCACTTTATATCCACATTATAATTTCTTATAAACATTTCGCATGTATATTCTTCTTCTATGTGCCCTATCCCTTCAGGGTGTAGGCGATCATGGCCTTCCACTTTTCCCTATCCCTGGTGGCTCTGAGCATGCCTTCTCCTGTTACACCATGCAACCCTTGCTCCATCATCCACCTGATCAGATCCTTCAAATATGTTATCCGTTGCTTTCCCCTGTCTCTTTTTCCCTCTATCTGGCCTGTTAGTATCAGGTTCTCCAAGCCCTCCTTCCTCGTTGCATGCCCCAGGAACTTCAGCTGTCTCTTCCTGATGCTGAGTATTAATTTCCTTTTTGCTTCCATCATTTCTAAGACCTCATCATTGCTCATATGGTCGATCCATGATATTTGCAGCATCTTTCTGTAGAACCACATTTCAGTTGCTTCAAGTTTTTCCTTCATCTTTGATGATATTGTCTAGCATTCACTGCCATATTGAAGGACAGACAGCATGTAGCAATCCAGTACTCTCTTCCTTGTTTCTAGCAAAATTGTCCTGTTTCTTAATACCTTACTCAACTTGTGGAATGCTTCCTTTGCCATGCCAATTTGCCTTCAGATCTCTGTGTGTCACACTCTTTGCCATATTTGCATTAATTTAATGTAATTTTGGAAACTTAAATATGTAAAGGATAAGGAATTTCTAAAAGGTATGCAGAAATATTCACCCACTGTGTTAGAAGAGAAATTTATTTACTGCTTACCTGTTACATTGTGTACATATCATCTTACAATTTGGTTGTGTGTCAAATAATTCTATGGTAGCCTGAGCAAGGGTCTCGGTTTTCCCAGTTCCATAAGCTCCATTTAAAATAAAAGGACACATATAGTGTCCTCGGTTACCAAGGATGTATTTCACTGCAATCAGTTGTTCTATCTATTTACTAGCATGAAAAAAATCAACAAACAAAAGTGGCCCCTTTTTTTTTTTTTATAAAAAGTTATTCAGTCTGACATAAAAATTTTAAATTAATTCTTATCTTCAAAAGTCAAAAGTGTTAAGTGAAGATACCAAGTTTGGGAATTAAGTAAATTTACTTTGTAACTATGGTTTTACTTTCCCTTCAGAAAGATCTTTACTCATTAGTACTTGAATTCACCAGGGTATGCTTTAAGTATCCAAGAAATAAAATAATGCAGTATATTTCTACATATAAGATGAACTTTAAATCCCCTAAATCACCCTTTTGGGGATCATCATATACTACAATTCTAAAAAAGAAACCTTAAATTCTGAGTGATGTTTGTCAGTAGACTTACACTGGCCTCAATGCAATAACCAACACATGAAAAGATTCACATTATCAAATAAACTGATAATGTAAGTAATAAAACTACTTCTACCATATTTATTACTGGAATAACTTCATAATAAATTGCCAATTTGAAGAATAATTTCATATCAATGAAATCAACTTGTATCCATGCATGCTCAGTTGAGAAAACGTAAACATCAAATTATGACTGTGAATAAAAAAATGTTCAAAGTAGAATGTACTATTATTGTACTGGTATTTTGTGATTGTTGATGAAGTATAAGTAAATGGCCATTAGTACACCAGGATGTTTGTAACTTTAAATATAGGAAAAGAAGAGGAAGAAGAATCAGTATTTGCAAAAAGTCATGTGATGAAATGTAAACAAAACAAAGGTTTCCTTTTTTTCCTTTTTAGAGAATGCATGTAGGAAAAAGATGATATAGAATAGTTTTGTTATTTTGTTTATTGTGAATTTCTAAGTATACAGCAAGTAACATTTCCAATATCATCATCTTTATATAATCTAAATCAGTCATCTTATTACAACAGACAGAGGATAAATTTATTAAAATTTGCTATATTTTTTTATCTCGTCTTATCTATACGTCACTTTATACACAGAAATATACGGTAATTATTTTTCTGCCTCAGATTTGGCAGAAGCTTTTATTGTTTTATTGTTCCAATAACGTTTAATATTTCAAAATAATATAGTATTATCAGAGATTTGATTATTCTTGTAGTAAGCAGTCTTATTTTTGCTAAATACCATTAGTGTGATGATAAGCAAAAGAAATGAAAAAGAGGAATTAATAAAGTGAATTGATAATCCGCCAATTAAAATAACTATAGTTTTGATTTTAGTTATTATTTCAGAAATTATTCAAACTAGCATCTACCGTGCTGGTAAATAGATTCTTTAACTTAAGTAACATAAATTATGAAATTTATAAAAAAAAATATATATAAAATATATAACTTCAAAGTTGACCTTCCATATGGAAGCCTTTTAATCAAAAGGAAGAAATAGTAAGCCTGAAACTAAAAAATGTCACTATCTAATTACACTACAGGTTGTGCAAAGTTTAGTTTATAAGTTGTGTGTGTGTTTTGTGTTATGAAAACAATTTATTATACAAGAAAACTAAACCTTTAATAAAACTTTGAAGTGTCTTGGTTGGAGGCTTGAAAATTATGGTATTCCAAAGCAAAATTCTTGTACAAGGTTTAAAGACTGTAAGTTGTCACTACCAAATTATTTTACAGACAAATGAAGAGAGACATTGGTTAATCAAATTGAGATAGTTAGCATTCATGAGTTCAATTCTTAGGTTGGGTAGCACAAAATATGTCATAAGTATATACTTGGATTTATTAGAAGAGACAAATGATATCACAAGGATATATTAACAAATAAAATGTATTGATATTCATTTGTTTCCATTCCACTGTTGATGCCAAATGATGTCTTGTATCAATACATTTTATTTGATACAAGACATCATTTGGCATGAACAGTGGAATGGAAACGAATGAATAAAGGGTCTGGTTCAAAATTCCCCAAAAGTTACAAAAGACACTTGAAGAAGGTCAGTGGATAAATTTACCGAAACACTGATGACAACAACTACAATGAGGACATTTGTCGGAGAAAATCATTATATAACAATGACACCTCATCTCGAACATTAGCCTTCCTTTATGAATTATAGTTTTTCATTTTACAGAATTGTGTCAAACAAAATTAAGCCCCAGCCATGCAAAGCTAACACCAATCTCATAACTGCATTATGTTCACAAAAAAACCATTTTGAATATAATGAAGAAAAATCTTCTTATAACTAAACTTTTATCATTTATTTAAATTGATGACAGTATAATAAAGAGAGATAAGAATTCTACCCAACAGATCTCATCTAGACAAAATCTTCTTTATCTGACAAAACTTATAAGGGTCCACTTATCATCAGTAATAAAAAAAATAAAAAAATTTAATCATTTCACTCCCTAGTATGCAAAGGGGTTACAAGGAGTGAAAGAGAATGAGAAGAGAAGGCCAACAAAGGAGCAGAATTCCAATAAAGGAACAGAATATGGCAATTAATATTCTATTTAAATTTCTGGAGAGTGTAGGTGGCAAGGAAGCAGGAAGTCAGGTTTTCCATAGGTGAGAAATGAGAGAAAATAAACTATTAGAACAGAACTTACAGTTACATCTAGCCATTTCAACTATAAAATGATGAGACCTAGCTGACAATCTAGTAGCATGTTTAAATTCATGTAGTCAAGGCAGTAAGGAAAGAAGCTAATCAGAAGAGTAACCAAGAAAATAATTGTAGAAAAGACAGAGGGAAGCTAGATCACATCATTAGGAAAGTGACTGAACTTGAGACGTCAGGTTAAGATTGATTACATTACAGACCCTTCTTTGAATTTTATCAAAAACTTTGATATTATATAACAAGAGCACTAAACCAGATATGTCAACAGTATTCAATGCATGGATGAAGAGTAGATTTATAAATATGCAAGATGGATTCTAATTAGAAAAATTTTCTAGCACAATATACTGAACCACCTTTCCTAGCAGTAGACCTAGCAATTGACTCAGTATAATCATTCTACATCATTTCAGTGGAAGATGGAAAATGTGAGCCCAAGAAGGTAGTTAGTGTTGCTTTCCTTGAGTTTAGCATCACCTATGCTGATGACAGGCAGAAATGGTTCTCTGTCATAATTAAATGAAAACAGTTCTGTTTTAGAGGTATTAAAATTGGAAGACTTTTCCTCAAGAGCAGTTGCCAGTTATTTTTTTTTTTTAATCGTATCACCCTGAGCAAGGCGGTAACGCCACTGATGTGCAGGGGGCTATGTAATAGTGAAAAGATTGGAAAAGAGAAAGCCGAAAACCACATCCTAAACAGGGAACAAGGGATGAGCCTCTTAACCTGTTCAGTAGACGTGGGTGGAGTGTGAACCGGGTGATAGATAGATCTATCTACTCCAATTGAAAAAAAAAAAACAAAGTGAGAAGATTTGAAAAGAGAAAGCCGGAAACCACATCCTAAACAGGGAACAAGGGATGAGCCTCTTAACCTGTTCAATAGACGTGGGTGGAGTGTGAACCGGGCGATAGATAGATCTATCTACTCCAATTTACTTAGTAGCAAGACCAACATATCTGATAAAGACAGATGTAAATAATTGTGTTATCTGCATAGATATCTAGTTGGGAACTGATGACATCAGAAAGATTGTTGATGAAGTTCAGAAGCAGCGTGGGTCTGGGAATAGAGCCCTGCATTAATATGAAATGATCTAGAAAGCATGCTCGTTCAAGATGACCTTCATTACCCAATTTTCACCTGATGATCACATAATGCATGAAACTCCGATTCATGCCTAATATGTAGGATAAAAGACACACACACACAAGATCCAAAAAGTATCAAGACTGTTGCTATGGTAATAGAGCTAAAGTACACAGACTTTGAAACTTGTTACACACGCACACTAAGTTATAACTTTCTCTCCTGCTTTTGTTGTTCTTTACAGCAATAGCAGGAAAGTGTATAGAATGTGCACATTTCACCACACCACAGTTTCCATCAGTGACTACAGCTTGTGCAGCAGTTTTTAACCAAGCACATTTCCCAGGTCTGACAACCACCATATTCCCCAAATCTAATCACTAACAACTTTTTCTTCTTTCCAAAAATCAAAGTGGCAACTACTGGCTAGCCCCACCACCTTAAAAAAGGACTTCCAGGAAGAATGCTTACATAAATGGAAAATGATGCTGGATAAAATTTGTGAATTCAGAAGGCGTTTACTTCAAAGGAGATTAAATGCTGAATTGATGTGTGCTGTAGTTTTCTTTTTATAGCACCAGTCCTGATACTTTTTTAGCAGATCTCTCTCTCTCTCTCTCTATATATATATATAAGACACTTAATGTAAGCCTTCATGTTTAGGTAGAGCCCCGTGGGAAGATGAATAAAATCACAATGTTGCCATCACTAGTGATCGCCTCCAAACATCATAATGTTGACTGAATATATCATCCAACTCTTTCCAAATCTTCTGCACTCTTCTCAGATTGACACGCAAGTACTCTCAAATGTTCATATTGGAGTTTTCAGTATGAATGCCAAGCAGTAAAGTATGCCATTTCCAAATTTCTGGCAGAATGAATTGCATCATGGTGCTCTCCTTCTCACACATGTCCAAGTGACCCTACTCTATTGTGCAGTCAACAAAATAAAAAACAAACAATGGGCGAAATTAAAAATATAAAATGGTGACAATTTACCCATTGCAATCTGTGTGTGCATATATATATATATATATATATATATATATATATATATATACACACACACAAATGCTATAACTAAACTGCATTTCCGGCTTTCTCTTTTCCAATCTTTTCACTATTACGTAGCCCCCTGCACATCAGTGGCATTACCGCCTTGCTCAGGGTGATACGATTAAAAAAAAAAAAAAAAAAAAAAAAAAAAAAATCTAGAGATTATATGCAAAAGAGGTATTGTCAAATATTTTATGTAAAATTCATAGATATGTATTTAATCCAAGGAAATAATTTGTACTATTATATATAACAAGTAAGCATGAACATAATTAAGTCCCAATTTTCAATTTCAGATTGATAATTAGTATTTTTTCAGTAATTATAGCAATTTGCAGTGTCAAGAGATTATTTGCAAGAAGTAGAATTTAATATTATGGCTTGTAAAAAAAGAACTAACAATGAATGAAAAGAACTATATAATCAAAGAAATTAGCAAAGGAAAGACTTCGCTTCAAATTTCTAAGGATTTGAAAAGGGATCATCGAACAATCAAGTAAATATGTCAAATTGAAATTCAACCAAAGAAAAAAAGAGTCTCAGGCTGAATTCAGGAATTTAACAAAGCGAGATCTATCACATATCCAATGAAAATTAATAAGAAACCCAAATGCATCAAGTGCGTTCATATTTGAGGCCGCTGGAGCTCCTATAGTGTAAAGGGAAACAAGGTGCAAAGCATTAAGAAAGTTTGCTAATGTAAAAAATCACATAAAGAAACCCATTTTAACAAAAATACATAAGGAAAGAAGATTGCAGTGGGCAAAAAAATACATGAAAACTGATTTCAGTAAAGTGCTTTTTACAGTCGAATCAAGGATCACCCTCAATAGGCCCAATAGATGAGCTCGATGATGGGTTTGCAAGCAACATGACTCAAGAAAACTTTTTAAACACCAACAAGGTGGCGTTGGGATCATGATATGAGCTAGGATTATTGGTAATGAGCTTATGGGTCCATTTAAAGTGAAAGACAGGGTTAAAATGAATTCCAAAAGTTACTGTGATTTTCTAGAGCAATATTTCTTTGAATGGCTTGATAATCAGTCTTTAGCCAAGTGTAGATCTATGATCTTTATGCAAGACAATGCACCAAGTCAAGCATCAAAGTTTACTAAATCCTGGTTGAAAGAAAAGGGATTTGTTGAAGATTCTCTTATGGACTAGCCTTCAAATAGCTGTGACTTGAATCCCATTGAGAACCTGTGAAGCATCCTCAAGGGAGATATTTAATCTAATGGAAGACAATTCAACAGCAAGTGTGACCTCTGGGAGGCAGTTAATGTTGCTGCAAACAACTTATCAGCCGCTAAAATTGCAAATCTAACATCAGATGTTGACAATAGGCTGCTAAGAGTTATTGAAAAGAAACAAGCATTTGTGCAATAAATTTTAGGAGGTTCTTATTTTTTGTTAATATATCTTTTATTTTCAAAATAATCTTTTTTTTATGTTTTTCCTTTAAGAAATTGATGAATTTGTTCTAAAATCTTTTCCTAATATTTTTTTACATTAGTTTTACAAGGTATAATAATGTAAAAGTATCAAAATAAATAGTTGCAAATAAACTACTGACAGTCAAATTAGTCTGTTTTGTTAACTTAGTAAAATTTTTTCCAACCAAAAACAATAGTTTTCTCTATCAATATATATCTAAGTTAATAATATTGAGTAGAATCTAAACATCATAATAGGACTTTTAACATTAAAGACGCAATTCATAACTTGCATATAATCTCTAGACGCAATTTACAAATACTCTGCTATTGATCACTCTTTCCCATAAATATAGAAAATTCTAAAAATATATAGAGAAAACATACTTCCATCATACATATCTGATAACATCATTTTGTTCCCAGAGAACAATATATAGAAATTGAAACAAGGATTCTATTAACTATGTCAGTTTCTATATGAACAACTAAAGTTTCTGTTCACTTTTTAAATATATACAAAAATACCAAATCTCAGCAAAGCATTTCCTGCATTCCTTTCATTGAAATAGTATTTCCTTACCCCCAAAGTGCCTGATTACAATCAAGGATTACAATGGCCAAACTAATATTATACAGGATATTAAAAACTTTTTTTAATTGTGAGGACAGGAAAGTCTTTAAATTCCAGCATGAAGAATGGGCATTCAACCAAATGAGCAAATCTTTCCTCTGAGTCATTTTATAGAAAGAACAGGTAGATGCTTTTAAAAGAAATACAACTAGGCTAGAAAACTGCTACGAAAATATCAATCATGATTAAAACTATCTAATTTTTGCCCAATGGTTTACAGACAAAAAGCTGTCAGTTTAACTAATTTGGTAATTCAGTCTAAGAGGAAATCAGCCCTGAATTCTAACTATAGAAAATACAAGAAACAAGAGAATCATGATCAGCTAAATCCTGAAGGGAAATAGTGCATTTAAAATAATATACACTCCTGATCAAAAATTTAAGACCACTTAAAAATCTTTAAAAAGAAATTTTTTTTTTACAGATAGATTTTAAACTCCTACCACTTAAGGTTACCAATGCTACAATCTAAAAGGTTATGGAAACAAAAAGCTACATTCCAAACATTTTATTTAGAAATTTACATTTTTATAAAATGAGGCGATTTACGCATGATCAAAATTATAAGACCAGGGGTATAAATTGTTAGATCTATGGTAATTCTAATGTTTTTAGTTCAGTTAGAGATTAGCAATCACTGCGTAAATGTGTTACCATGCCTAAAGCAAGCAAACTTACCAAAGTTGAGCGTTCTCGAATTCTAGAATTCCATAAGCAAGGTTTGTCACAGCAGGCGATTGCAGCTTAGGTAAATCGCAGTAAAACTGTGATTTGCAACTTTCTAAAGAACAGTGAGAATTATGGAAAAGCAAAATTCTCTGGTAGGCCCCAAAAAATTTCTCCTGAATTGAGTAAGAGAATAAGATGGGTTGTTATGAAAGAGGCGGGACTTTCTTCTAGTCAAATTAAGGCAGTCACAGATGCTGATTGCAGTCCTGTAACCATCAGACGACACTTATGAGAAAAAGACATGGTAAATAAAAAGCGTAAACAAATTCCTCAGCTGCTTCCACGTCACAAGGTGGACTACTTAAAGTTTGGTCGTGAATACCAAACATGGGACATTGAGAAGTGGAAGAAAGTCCTGTTTTCTGATGAGAAAAAATTCAATCTAGATAGTCCTGGTGGCTTCCAACGATATTGGCATAACAAAAACATGCCTCCTGAAATTTTCTCCACACGTCATAGTGGTAGAGAGTCCATAATGGTATGGGGTGCCTTATCTTACAGAGGGACGATGGAGCTCCAGGTGGTGCAGGGTTGTCAAACAGTGACTGGTTATGTTAGCATGCTACAAAAAAGCATCATTGATGATGGAGGGCCATCATTTGTGTGTGGATGGATGGTTATTCCAACAGAATAATGCTGCAATTCATGCTGCAAAACAGACCTTGACCTTTCTACAAGAAAATGGGGTCCATCTCTTGGGACATCCTGCATGCTCACCAGACTTGAACCCAATTGAAAATGTTTGAGGATGGATGACAAGAGATGTTTATCGAAATGGCAAACAATATTCAACAAAAAATGAACTTCGTGAAGCCATCTTCAGAAGCTGGAGCAACATCCCCGCACCTTAATGGAAACGCTTATTTCTAGCATGCCCGACAAAATTTTTGAAGTCATCAAAAGCAGTGGAGGTAGAACTGATTATTAAATTTAGTTGTTGAATGTTTTCATACACTTTTTGTACAATTTCATAGAATTTTTGTCTCTGGTCTTATAATTTTGATCATGTGCAAATCGCCTCATTTTATAAAAATGTAAATTTCTAAATAAAATGTTTGGAATATAGCTTTTTGTTTCCATAACCTTTTAGATTGTAGTATTGGTAACCTTAAGTGGGAGGAGTTTAAAATCTATCCGTAAAAAAAAATATTTCTTTTTAAAGATTTTTAAGTGGTCTTAAAATTTTGATCAGGAGTGTATAATACACTCACAATTTTTGTCATTGGTTTTGTGTTTGTTTGTTTTTTTCAATATATTAAAAAAGGGTCTTTAAAGAGGTAGAAAAGCCAGGAAGAAGACAATATTTCTCAAGAAAATAAGACTAAAAATGTTAATGAATCAAGTGAGATTAATAAAATTTCATCAATATAAAAAAACCATTGAGAATATCATAACAGATGTGCAGACCTGTGATTTTATGTGTAGCATCTTGGAATGAGAAATTAGGTAGCGGAATTTGAATTCTAGCAGAGCTTATTAAATTCACTTTTGCAGAAATATCCTTTGAAAAGGTATGAATCCATTTCTTCTCCCAGCCAACTGTAGGTTAAATACCAGAGCAAAGAGGGCATAGTTGGTAACCAGTCTAGAAGGAAAACTGAATTCAAAACCCTGGCAAAGCAAATAATACGCAGTTATTTAAAAGATGGTGGAGTTCACAGGAACTCTATAATCTTGGCTGTGATCAAACTCATAGATAACAGTTTTAAAATTAAAATATCTGTGCATGACTGTAAAGAAGCAATGGTCTGAATTTAAAATTTTACCCTGCAAGTTTGAATTGAAACCTCAGATAGCTAAGCATTTTCGTTACCAGAGAGTTAAAAAAAAAAAAACAAATATACAGAGTGATGGAAGAAAAACCTACTTCCATTATTTAGCCAAGTTTTAAAATCAAAATAAACAAATCTCTATCAAATATGAACCTATTCTGCAATATTAAGGAGGAAAAAAACATGAATTTTGAAAGTGAGAGGTTGTTATAGTGATAACATCTATATATCCAGAGTTAATTAATTGTAAGTCATGTGAATTCACAAAAACACTAAGAATTTAATTTTAATTTTTAAAACTAGCTGATAGAAAAATTGTCAATTTTTATATTTTAGAAAGTGCATATTTAATCACCCACACAAATTTATATATATATATAAAAAATAGTTTTAGTTAGGTTAATTTAAAAAGATAAAATCTGGATTTTCTTAATAGAAGTGTCTATTTTCATATATATATATATATATATATATATATATATATATATGACTGTATACATGGTTGTCCCTTTTCAGAAATATAAAATTTATATCCTATTCAGAGGATATAGCTCATCTCTAGAAAAATAATAGACAAATAATTCTGATGAACAAGATTTGTTTTTTTAGCTTTGATGACAAAATACATCATACTCATTTTTTTTTCTCCTGCAGACTCTCTGTGACATATAAATCCACAACCACATCAAGTAACACTGATGCCATTTTAGTTGTGAGTGAATTATAAGGATGAGTGGCAGCCCATACCCAAAATTGCCTGGTTTAAAGGGGGGAAAAAAAAAAACAAGGAGATTCAACTGTCCTACTATTATTTACCATATCTGGTAGAGAGAAGTGGATTTATTATCATGTAGGATGTGTAGGGCTTTTTTTTCTAAAAAATGTTATGTGAATTAAAAAATGCATAATTTACCTAGTGAACATGAATGGATGGCAGGGTTTAGGAAAGATAACAAAAAAACAACTTATTAAGAGCTATAAAGAGCAGGAAATTGTAGAGAGCCATGATCACGTAATTCCTGAAGGGATATAGAACACCAAAAAGAAACAAGTTTTGTTTAGACTGATCCAGGCATTTTGAAAAATATTTTGATAATCAATTTGACTGTGTCCATGATTATTGCTCTTTTGGTAGACAAACAGGGTTGGACTTTCACTTGCTGAAGCCCTAAGCTATATGAAATTCAAGGCCCTTCTCCAAAAACATTTAGGTAAAAAAATTTGAAATAATTATACATGATTATTATTTGTTAATAGTATGTGATTTGTATATACAAATTTTTATTTTCTATTAAAACATGTTCCAACAAGCAGACAAAAATAAGTTTGATTATTAATCTCTTTGTAAATGTTAAAAATTTTCTTTTTACCTATTCATTTCAATGTATCACTTTTTCAGATCAAAACTTAATTTTTAAATATAAAAACATGAAAATTTGTTTTATGCATTTAGTGTATAATGTCAAATACCAACAAAAATTTGTTATCAACATCATTTGTTGCATATTTTATGTCATCTTAACATTAATTCATGACAATTTTTTAAATAACTATTTTCATTATGTCACTTTAACTAAGTAGTCAGTTCGATCCTAACTGGATACATCATACTTTCGGCTTTGTGCCACATCTAAGCAAAGCTTAGAAAATCAACACTTTCATATAAAAATCTATTTGTTGTATGATAAAAATGTAGACAAAACCCAAAATAAGGTTGTTTATTTTCCACTGAATTGGTCAACATTTTACCAGTCTGTTCAACTTATGACCATAGTTCTTATGTGAATATTAATCAGCATTCAAAGAGTTTTCTAAAGATATACAACTTGACCATATCGACAGATATAAAAATGCTAGCATATAGTGGCAAAAAGCAAAATCCTCCACTTTGAATTTGGTCCAACTCAGTAAAACCCTTGTAACTCAGGCCACAGTCGAAAGTCCATCACAAAAGTTTGTATATGTCATGACATAAGGCAGACACATTGGTTGCCAAATTTTTAAAAAAAATTAAAGATACTTTATTTGAGAAATTAAAGGTTATAGTCAAAGTCAAATTAACTTATTTGATTTTGAAAAAAAAAAAAAGAAGATCACCTTTTAGATCTATGCAAGTATTTTAAATGGTATATAATTTTAGCTTTGAGGGTGAAAACAAAACAAAAAACTGAGATTATGATATTTAAAATTTTTGACTGTTTTCCAAAATTCACTTCTTTGGCAAGAGTCAAATGGTCATATCTCAGGAACTCTTTAGCCTAGAGATGTAAAATAGATACCATTCAATTTCTATCATGAACTTCTATAAGTGTACCAAATTTGAAAAAAAAAAATCTGTATCAGTAAAGGATAGACTTCTGTTGATTTGATATAGAATGGCTAAACAGAAAACTGTCCTTTTGACACACTAGATTGTTTTTTTTTGCATGCACAGAGGTTAAACATTGCCAGGATTCTTTATACTTTCTTTTGTCAGAATTAAAAGGATATCGATTTTTTTAACCTTTTAAGAGTGGAGTCCTGTTTATAATTTTAATATCTGAGTGTAAAATCAATTCATGATTTTAACAATGTTCTTAAACATAGATGTGATTTGCAAATGTCAAATTTAAAAGAATGGCAACATTTGACTTTTTTTTTTAATTCTCTGTATTTCAATTTTTTTCTGCATAGAAGCACAATGCACAAATATGTCAGGTTATTAATTATTTATTTTAAAATGAAGCAAACGGATATATAATTTTATTAATTTATGTAAATTTTTGTTCTTTAAAAATGTATATCTGTTCTATTTGTAACCTCTCCACCCAAGCCTGTTTTCGTATGCAAAACATTTAAGTCTAAAACACAGTAAAAGTCTGGGATAGATTTGACACTAATTGATATTAAGCTAAACGGGAACCCCCTCTATGGGTAAAAAAAAACAAAAATCAATATTTTTCGATTCTGAGAGGTAGAATCTGTAGAATCGAAAAAAAAGTATTGATTTTTTTTTTTATTTAGGACTCAAACAAAGTTAAAGATAAAAAGAAAAAAAGATTTTAGAAACTTTCTTTATTTTTTTGTTACGATTAGATTGGTCTTAATTACAAAATGGCATTTCATTGAAATGACAATTATTTGTGTGCAATATTCTTTTAAATGAGAAAATGTAACTTTCAACATTGAATTTAAAGAAAAGCAGATTTGCATTAAAAAACAAAAAAAATCATCCCTACAAGGACAGAGGCTTTGAAAATTTGTAATAAAGAAAACAATAAGAAAAGTATATAAAAAAAATAATAGACATATAGAAAAGAAACGAGAAAAGAAAAACCACAAAGTGAAATAAGAGATAGGGAGTAATAAAGATTAAAAATAAAGTAAAGACAAGTGTATGTGTGTGTATTAGTGTTACATATAGAGAGTGAAAGAGAGTGTGTATTAGAGTTACATATAGAGAGTGAAAGAGAGTGTGTATTAGTGTTACATATAGAGAGTGAAAGAGAGTGTGTATTAGTGTTACATATAGAGAGTGAAAGAGAGTGTGTATTAGTGTTACATATAGAGAGTGAAAGAGAGTGTGTATTAGAGTTACATATAGAGAGTGAAAGAGAGTGTTGATATAGAACAAGAGAAAAAATGTTTTTGTTGGCACATCAAAAAGATCTGCAACTACACTTGTTTGTAAATAAAATAAAATCTATATTTGAAATATCAAATTCAAATTTGGTTTTTCGTTTATTTTAAGTGAAGAATAAAGGTATCTTTTATTTTTTTTATTAAGTTTTAGTAGCAATCAAAACCTTATTTTAACTTCATAACTTTTTACAGGAAGTGTAAGCAAAGAAATTCCTTGAAAATTCATTGATTTTTTTAAATTCAGGTTTATTAAAGAATTATCAAAGAAATTATCAAAGAAATTCTCAAGTAGATTCTGAAGAGTTCATTTGGAAGAAATAAAAAAGTCAACTGAAGATGTAAAAAAAAAAAATAAATAAAATAAAATAGGAGAGAAGTAAAAAAATAAAGGATGTAGGGAAGAGGTAATTAGATGTAGGTTGGAACCCCTGAACCTTTTCATAACATCCTAATCAACTAAATCTCATCTTTCATCATTGAAAAGGAAATAGGGTTCAACAAAAGGTGAATATAAAACAAACAAATGCCAGGCATAATCAAAAGTGGTAGGCAAGAGAAGGGTACAAAGAGAAAAGGTCAGAAAAAAACTTGTTGCAATGAAAATGATAGCATAGTTCTTTTTTATTGGAAAAGTAGTGAAAAATGCTTTCCTTAAAGCTTAATGTTTCTAAACTGGAAATGACTATCTATATAAATTATAAATACAATAATTCAATAGATACAATAAATACCATCACATTTAAAATCACATCACCCAGTCCCAATTTATGAAATGATTGGAAAATTGTGAAGTTGTTCAATAATGAGGTGACATTTTTTGTGTTGAACATTCTTTACTTTAGTATATTTTATGCCTGAAATATGCATAAGATACAAGACTCGTTTACAAACTACAAGTTCTATTATATTCAAACCCTATTTTTCTACTGGCATATAAAAAATAAAAATAAAACTTAAAAAAAACAAAAAAACATTAAAAATAAAGATCAAGACCAAAGGGTAAATTTTCGTTGTAAGTCCTGACACTTTCCCCCTTCAAATTTATCCAAAATAGCATTATCTCTGTGCAAATATATATGCTGAACTCAAATCAAGTGTTCGTTATTGAAGAAACTTACCTTTTTTTATCTAAATGTCCATAAAAAAAAAAAAACTATATCTTGCACTTTTTCTCTCCTATAACTCTCACAAAGTCATGTAATTAACTGCAGAATGACGTACTGCATATGTGAACGAATTTTGCCAGATGTTTGGTTGATTTGTCTTCATTTACTGATACTTCCGGCAATGTACTTCCAGTAATGCGCTATCGTATTTCTACGTTTATTACTTTCATAACAGGAAGTACATCGCCGGAAGTTTCAGTAAAGGAAGAAAATTGACAAAATTACTGCCTACGTAGAACGTCATTCTGCAGTTAATTACATGATTTCATGAGAGTTACAGGAGAGAAAAAGTGCAAGATATAGTTCGTTTTTTTTATGGACTTTCAAAGCAAAAAAGGTAAGTTTCTTCAATAACTAATTGTTGATTTGAGTTCAGCATATACATTTGCACAGAAATAATGCTATTTTGGATAGATTTGAAGGGGGGGGGGGAAAAGCCGTCGGCACCTAAAACGAACATTTACCGGCCAAAGTTTTGTCAAGATTAGAATATTCTTCTTGTCTTATCACCAATCATACACAAGTTTTTTTTTTAATTTTTATGCTAGTTTTTCTATACAGCCAACTCACAACAAAATATAAGTTTTAACTTTTAAAACATTCAAGTAGAAACAATATACAAAAAACTTTTTCGTAATAAGTATTTTTTTTAATTCTTAAAGATATCTTTTTTATCTTTTTAAAGAGTGAAAAGCTGCTATGTAAAGTTGTGATCTTTTATTTTCTTAAAGAATTTACTTTCACATACTAGAACTCGGAGATTCAATTAAGGATTCTACTGATACTGCAATAACTATCGCAAAAAAGTTAACCAATATTTGCTTTTGGTCAACCAAATAACGAAGCATAATGAAAAATAGTGAAAGAAAAAAAGTCATTTCAAATCAATGCAGTATTACTATTCAATTATTATTCTTTTTCAGTTGCTGTCAGTTTAAGCAATTATACAATTTATCGGCTCGGAATGAGAACTCCGAGAGCTGAGTTCGAATTCCACTTGAATTCGTTAAATTCACTTACGTGCAAATTAAATACCCTTGAGAAAGTTAACCTGTCTCTTCCCTCCAGCTATGGATCAAATAACAGGACAGATTAAGTGCTATAGTGCAGAAAGCAACCTACTGCGGTAAAGTCTTCTGATTTCCGAAGCATGTATCACATATGGCACTTTTAATTGACTGATAAAGATTTTTCCTTGAAACATCGCCATACACTAAGTACAGTTTAACCGTTAAGTCTAAAAATTTGGCTTCAAGAATCAGTTAATCAAATTGTAGTGAATTAAATTCATAAATACATTTTATTTCAACAACAGAAATACGTAGGTCTTGTCAAGTCCTCAATACAAAAAAAAATTGTCTTTAAACTGAAAGACTTATTTTTTTGCCGTATTCTCGACATTATCTCGAGAATTATTGTCAAAAATAATAATTTGAATTTGTTGTGAACATGGTTCATTTTAGACAGAGTAGACATTTAAAAAAAAAAAAAATGAGCAGTCAGACATCTGAGTTTGCTTTCTTCTATCAAACATTCTTTATATTTGCCTGTCTATGTGTTATTTCCAAACCAAATGAGTTGACAGTGAAAGAGGGAGTTAAAAAAAAACTAAACAAAACAAAACAAAAAACTAGTCTTCTTACTGACGAACTGAGCTGGTCCGCGTGTCTGGCTTTTTGACAACCAGAAAGAAAACCTAAGTTATAGACAGAAAAGAAAAAAACGACAGGAAGAGCCAGCTTAAAAAAAGAAAGAGTCTCTTAGAAATTCAAGTTGTTGGAATCTTGAAGGAAATGTGAATAAGTACATAAAGTATCCCTTAAAATTATTAGGCTAATATACTAACAACGCGTATAATATTCCCAGTCATGTATGTATAAAACACACACACAAAAAAAAAACAAAAAAAAAAACACCATCACCCCACATTAAAAAAGAAAGTTGTTCTGAAAATATACTAGATGGATTCATCAGAATGAAAAAAATCATTTAAATTTTAAATGATTTTTTTCATTCTGAAGAAACAATGCCATCTGGTATATTTTTAGAATTTGAGTTATTCTGGGGTTTTATTTAAAATGTGTGTGTGTGTGTGTGTGTGTGTTTTTGCTACTTCCCAATCCCTGGATCAAGATTAGTGGAGTAACTTAAGCCCAGTTGGGGGCACTGGGTGGTGTTTTGTGACTCTTGCTATCTTACCAACACTTACTCTAAGTTACAAATTAATTAAACTAAGGATAACTGAATTTAAAATTTTAGCAAAGTTTGACATCATTCTGAGGCCCTTTTTTTTTTGTCCAAATCCATGAATTTGTTTTGTTCATGTTAAGTCTCGAATGAAACACTGTAAAAAATTCACTATTTTTTATCCATAATGTTGATTGTGTTAAAATTATTCAATCTGATAGCAGACACAGAATGTAATGAAGGAAAATGAGAAAAAAAAGGACTAACCATCAAATTTTAAGATGGTTTGTATGGTTTGGGTGCACCTGGGAACAACAGCAATTAAGAGGTGGTTCCATGTTCCCCACAACCTCTCAATCAGAGACCTTGATGCTGGATGCAGCTTATCGACATACCCAAGACCACAAATTTTTATCATTCCTATATGTTTAAATGAAATCATTCAAGACAATAAGTTGTGAGCAAAGTAAAACTAATTTACATAAAAATATACACTATTGCCCTTTCAGATCTACTCTGAATTGGTCTAAAAACAATGGCAAACAAACTTTACACAGGTTGTTATTGTTAGTAAATGTGGATGAAAATGGAATAATTTAAACAAGATGATATTGTCATGTATTTTATAGATGGTTAATAAGTGATTAACAAAAATAAAATATACTTGTATACATGCAAAAATAGATGAAAAGAAAGAAGATATTAAAATCTATATATTAGGAATTGTGTGTGCGAGAGAGAGTTCAGTCACAATCTCCTATATATATATATATATATAGGAGGTCGTGGTTCAGTCACCCTTAGAAAATATCTCCAAGCTAGAGACAAGACCCATGTTGGTGTTTCTACTATCATATGCATGCTGTAAGGAAAGAAGGATAAAACAGGAAATCACCCATTTTTAGAAACAGACAACAGCACCACCTAATGGCGTCTTAGAAAACATAGCAAACCAAGTAGGGGTGATCCCATGCTCTTACGGGAAATACAATATTTAAAATAATTATTAAGATTAATTCGTAACAAGAATGGATCTTTTTAAAGATTAATGGATAAAAGTCTATACATTTAAGTTTGTGTTAATGAAGTACAAATATAAGTGGTTTCTTTGTTTTAATACTTTTTTAAATTCCTGTTTGGTTAGAAACTAACAAAATTTCTGTTCTTGAAAATGACCAAAAATGTTTTATGAAGATAAATGGTGAAATTAATTTATTAGTACTTTTCAAGTTGTTGCTTATTTAATTAATCAGCTGGATTCAATCCATACACACACATACAAGTTGACACTGAGGTCAACATTGAGTGGCAACTGTATTTCATGCTTAAAAACAATCTTCATTCATTATTCTGCGTTCAAGCTTAAGCACGAAATAGACTGTCACTGCTCGGTTTTGACCTGTGTTCACATGCTCTATCCCCAATATTGAGAATTTTAACCCATAAACATAGCATACCTTAAAACTATCTATATACAGGGTGGTCCAAAAGTAGGCAGACAGTAAATTGAATAGGTTTGTGTATTGGTTATATTATTACAATGGTGTTCATTGTAAGTATGGTACAGTTGTATGTTGTACACAATAAAATTTTAATTGTCAATATAATAATTGTATATGTAATCTCAAAATAAATGTTATTCACTGACTACTTACTTTTGTGTGTTGTGGTGCAGTGGATATCAACTCGGAAGGAGAAATCGGGGAGCAGAGTTCGAATTTCAGTTGAATTCCTTGCATTCGTTTACGCACAAATACCCTTGGGAAAGGTATTAATCCATCTCTTTCCTCTAGTTATGGGTTAAATAATAGAACAGATTGGGTTCTACTGCAGAAAGCAATGGCAACCTATTGCGGGATAATCTTCTGCCCAGTCAGTCATGTCTCTTTCGAGACATGAACACCCAAAGTGTGTATCACATATGGCACTCAACTGACTGACTTACTTTTGGACCGCTGTGTGTGTATATAAGTAATGGTTACTGAAAAATTCTCAACCTGACCCACTTCCTAGAATCTGACCAAATGACCACGCATCAAAACTTTAGTAGAGAATACCTTTTAATGCCCATTGTAAAGGTATCAGTGTTGTGTCTTTAGTAAGATTTGCCTATATTCTCTCTTAGTAATGAGTGATATATTGTACCAAGTTGCATGGTACTAACAGCAGGGAGTAATCCTTGATCTGACCCATCAGGAAAGTTGATGATATCATGCTGTTCACAAAGAGATTAGTAAAAACAAAATACTTTATTGGCAAGTATACACCATGAGAATGAAAAGACTTTGAACACATACAGTGTTAATGGTTTATATATAATGACTGCAGTCACACTCTAGCCATATATTACATGTGGAGAACAAATAAAAGGATATCTGAAAGAATAAAAGTAGATAGTTTAGTCTATCTACTCCAATTAGTCTATCTCCCGGTTCACACTCCACCCACATCTATTGAACAGGTGAAGGGGCTCATCCCTTGTTTCCTGTTTAGGACACGGTTTCCGGTTTTCTCTTTTCCAATCTCTCCACGCTTATGTAGCCCCCTGCACATCAGTGGCGTTACCGCCTTGCTCGGGGTGATATGATTTTAAAAAAAAAAAAAAAAAATCAATTTGAATGAAACTGGATTTCCATGTCTTTGTTTATAGGTTTTAATGTAAAGCTCAACTCAAATCTTTTGTGGTGGTGTTGTTTTGCTTATAGGGTGAGGATATGGGAGTGACCCTCTTATCCCAGTTAGACACTGACATGGATATAAATGGTACAGGCAAGCTCCAAGACAGGGTCAGGGACACAGGCTGTTGATTCAAGGGAAGGGTGTAAGGAACAACAGACATGCCTAAAACTACTGCTGCAAGTTCTTTCCACCAATAGACATGAGGCAAATTAACAGATAAAGAAAAATATAAGGAGAAAGAAATTTTATTATATCAGCTAAATACACACAATTTTTAAAGAATATATCAGTAGTAAAGTTAAGATAGAAGATAGATATTATGCGTTGGATTGTTTGTAGTTTGTTAAACCAAAATTTATCAAGAAGGAAAATGATGATTTCAAAATATTTACAGTAAAGCTTGTACAGATCATTTATTTTTTTAATTCCACAATTTGTGTTAAGGAAATATTGATGAATTACAAAACTAGACTTACTTGTATGCTTCAGAACTTACAGATAATGGACAGTCTTGGGTTTTTAAAATTTACACTATTATCATTATGCATTGAATAGACAAAATTATCATCCTAAAATTCTGGTTCATTATCAAGAAATTCTTAAACAGTTGATGAGTGTTCAACTCCTGCATTTTTTTTTTTTTTAATCATATCACCCCGAGCAAGGCGGTAACACCACTGATGTGCAGGGGGCTACGTAAGAGTGAAAAGATTTGGAAAAGAGAAAACCAGAAACCACATCCTAAACAGGAAACAAGGGATGAGCCTCTACACCTGTATAATAGATGTGGGTGAAGTGTGAACCAAGCGATAGTTTAGTCTATCTACTCCAATTGAAAAAAATAATAAATAAAAAAAAAAAGAAAAGTGAAAAGATTGGAGAAGAGAAAGCCGGAAACCACATCCTAAACAGGGAACAAGGGATGAGCCTCTACACCTGTACAATAGATGTGGGTGGAGTGTGAACCGAGTGAACTAAAAGTTTGAACAGTTGTATTTCTTTTAAAATTTTTAACAATTCACAAGATTAACGAAAATTATTCTTATTCTTGTGTCTTTCCATTAAAAAAATAAATAAAAATGAGTTTTAACGATTTTTGTAAGAATCACTGAACTGTATTTGCAACAGCTGTCATATCTTTGCATTTTTTTTAAAAAGAAAATGTCAAAATTTGCAACATTATTGTTAATTGATTCTGACATTGAAAATAGAAGAAAATAAGCAACATTTTCAACAGATTATAATTTTGAAGTTAAAAATACCACATCGGTAAAGTGAAAAAATACTTGTACAGTTTACAAACAAGTTTTATGAATTATAATAAAACAAGTCAAAAATGGAGATTTCTTGCTAAACAATGAATAGATTTTATATTATTTACATTTAAACTGATATCCTTAGATTTGTTCTTATCAAATTTTGACCAGTTTCTTCCAGTTTTCTTCAAGTCTCTGTCAATTTAAGTGTTTACAGTAGGGCAGGTTGATTTTTCAGGTTTTTAGAAAATCAATAGTGCTCAGTGCAAAAGCTGGGATTTCACGTGATGAGTACCAACACCAAAAATTAGATTCATAGCTTTTACCAATTTTTAAGTATTTAGGTTTAAAGATCATTTAAAAAAAAAAATAATTTCCATGGGTTTTTGCTTAAAAAAGGATTTCAAATTTCTACTATTTCAATAATAAATCCAAATAAAGTTGATATTTTTTGTATTAGATACATTGAATGGAAGATAAATTAAAACCAGAATTCTATTTATGAATCACCACAAGCAAAATATGCATTTTTTCTACTGTATTCAATAAGTAAAAACTGTGTAAAACATTGTAAAAGATTACAAAAAAGGCTACTCAGTGAATAAGATTTGTTAGATAATAACAAAAGTGTATATAACACTATAATGCTACTGGGTACACATTATAAGACAATGGTTTAAATCTGCATTGTTTATTGAAAAGCACACTAATACTACTACTACACTGAATAACATATTACATCATAATAGAGCTAAATTATTCAGTATAATTTCCCTTTGAAGTAAATGAGTTTTATCTGATGGCACAATGATTTAGTAATAATGTGCTTGTGCTATGAATCTTGTCCATATACAATTTGTAAAGCTCCAGTAAATTATCTAAATCTAAACTTATTTATAAATGAAACTTTGTGTCTCTGTGTGTGTGTGTGTCCATTACCTATAGACTCCAAAACGGCTGAACTGATTTTCTTGAAAATTTACACAGTTGTACTATAAGCGTCTGCGAGTGTTCTTAGCTAGGTTTTGTGTCGAGGTACCCCTGATAAATATCGAAAATCGATAATCGAAAAAATCAGGTTTTTAATCAAATTTGATACACTCATAGGCAAAGACATAAGAAACGATATTCAGAAGTTTCAAGGTTGCAGTTCTTACAATAGTGCAGAAAATTGATAATATATATTAATAAAAGGCAAGATGTTTGTGTGTGTGTGTCTGTTTATCTACCTGTATGTCTGTATTTTTTTCAGCCCTTTTATTTTACTTTTTACTTCGGGTTTAGCTCTAACTAGGTATAATTGTAGTTCTTAGTCTCAGCCATGATACCATTTACTCAGAGGACTTATTTAGCCTTTAAAATTCAGTTTACAACGAAAAAAACTTATTTGATATTGATACCAGGAAATCAAAATTTGACTTAAATCCATTCATTTTTCTTTCAGTCTACGGTTTCGCTTTAACTGGAAACTAACTATTGCTTTTTAGTCTTTCGTGCCAACATCCAAAGAGTCTGAGCTCCAGGACCATGGATTAGTTTTAAAGCTTTCATTACACCCGAGCAACGCCAGGCTATACTGCTAGTAAATTTTATAAAGCTGTGCTATGAGGATTTCAGTAATCATTGTAATGAAATTCCAGTTTTACGATTTTAACCTAAACCTAATCTTTAAACTTGTCTTCTCAAAAAACGGTAATGATTTTGGAAAATTATTTTGTGTTATTTATCATGTCAAATTCAAACTCTCAAATTGAGTGCAATGCTACGGTTCCAAAATCAACCTGCCCTACTTTCCAGGTTTAGAGATATACAGTCTTGTTCTTTCTTTAGTACTTCTCAGTTATTGCTTGGCCTGTATATACCAAATCTGAATTTGTACTCCTCAGCCCTGGGATTGAACTCATAATTACTATGACTATTTATGAATCTATGCTTTAATTCACCTGTGAGAAATTCAAACAGAAACTTGGTTAATCTGTTGGGGTTGAGTTCAAATCAAAGTAATTAGCTGAGAATAATCAATAATATATGTGGAGATAACCAATATAATCAAAATACCCAAATAAAGTGTTGCTTCAGTTTGATTAGATTAATTGCTTTGATATGTAAATTCTACATAAGTCAAGCAAAAAAACTTCTGGAATATATTTGTGTGTGTAATTAACTATTTGCTCTAATGAAAATATTCCAACTTTTTTTTTATTTTAAATAATGACAGATTCTATTATTGTTAAAATTATTTTCTAACATTTAAATAAATGTTTTACTAACAATAGCTGCTATATTTGATAGCAATTTTCTTACTCTAATATCCAACAGCAAAAAAGGACTACTTAGTTCATTGCCTCTGATACTGAGCTATATGGGTAACTCCATGTGTAGTGGCTCCAATGATCCCAATAATGGGGAGTTCAACCAAGTAACAGCAATGACAATGAACTTTGACCAGCTACAGGTAAAATCAGCACATGATACTGGACTCATAGTGGTAGATATCTAGGCTGGTGATAACTAGAAAGACAGCTTCCGAGACCAAAGTTGGTTGGTTGGCTGATTTTGTTTAGCAGCATATCAACATCTCTAGTGGTTATTTAATGCCAAAATCTAAATATTTTGAACACACTTGTATACCTTCAGCCACAGATAAAAGATATTGTTGGTAACTTTATTATAAAAATGCATTTTTATACTTTTATAGTGTTTTGTTTTTGATTCGAGGGGTCCACTTTTTGCCCAGAGATGAGACATAGAAACAACGACATTTAAGAGGTTGCTCCTTAAAAGCTCCAATTATCTTATCAAAGGCCGTGCTGTCTGATGTAATTCATCATCCTACCCAGGAATTCTTAGACTGAAGTCAACAACCACGAAAGAAGGTTCCCCCACCAATGAAATTGACAACCACTTGTCCATGATCAAGGAGAATCTACAAGTCAGGGAATATCATCTGACCTGGAGAGGGATGGGCTCCACTAGGTTTACTTGTCAAAGACACATCACACATCAATGAATACCTCAACAAATTTTAACAATGGCAACATGTGGAGGGAGGTTGTCAGGTACTAATTTTCATAATGACCACACCTGGTCTTCAGCTGACAATGATAACAGGTGATATGGAGATTTCATATTTTTTCATTTATGTCAGTGAAGAGCTTGAAATCAATACTGAACTACCAACTCTTTCCACCCTTTTATGATTTATTGGCAGTACTAAAAGTACTAAAAGCAGTACTAAAAGTAAAAGATAAAAATCAACAATTATTTTAAACAACAGATTTTTTCTTATCTTTATTACATTTTGCTACAGTTTTCATTTTTCTTATTTGTCAAATTATACAAGAAAAAAAAGCACTAAAAATGGTTAATAATGATTCTAAGAACACTCAATGATACTGACACATGTTTATTTTGGTAGCAGAGCAACAGACTGACAACCAAGAGGTTCAAATGTTAGCATTTCTAAATATAATTAGAATAAGAATTCTTACTTTATGGAAGTATTATCTCTCTTTTAATCATAAGGCCACAAACACACACAGCTGGTTTGAATCTATTCTAAACAAAGGTGGTTGTTTTTAATTTCAAGTGCTATAATCTTTTTAAAAAATTATGCTTTAAGTAAGGATAGCAAAAATCTTTTCTCTAGATTAGAAATAAGCAATTTTCAAAGTCTCTTTGTAAGATCAAAAATAAAAGTCCCTCAATATCTGTCTTTTGACTATCTCACTTTTGATGCAACCGTTTGTTAGTCAGTTAAAACTTACAAATGAGCAATAAAGAAGTTTTAATCATATATTTTGAAGTAATAAAAATTACTTTTCTACATTATTCTGCAATTATAGCTTAAAATAGAAACAGAAATTAAGTCCCTCAAGTTTTATAGATTAATATTAATTGGCAGAGAAATCTAATTCCATAAATTTGAATTCATAAATAACTTAATGGTGATTGTTTGTCCAAATACTTGAGCTGTATTGTCCTTAGCATTAACTTTCATCCCAGCTTACTTTAGAAAGTGTTTAGATGGCAACAATGATATATTACTAAAATATCTATGTTAATCATACCAAACTAATTATAGCCGGAATACCAGCAGGTTGTAAAAAAGAAACACGTTTGCTATCTCTAAATTTAAAAACATTTTCATTTTGTTTGCATAATATCTTCTTTCATGAATGTCATCCAAGGAATCATAAACGTAAACCATATTTGACTAAGAACATGATTATGTCTTTCACATAAACCATTTGATCATGATTCATCTGCACCAGTTGTCTTTATGGTGATATTAACTTTTTCCAGGTGGCTTTGCATTTTTCTGCTGCTAACTTCCAAAGCAAATGTATTTGTAAGGATAGTTTTTGGTTGAAAGCAAAAAGACTTAAACATTTGGCCAGTTTAATCATTGCATCAAAGTTTGAAATTGGGCATTGGGTCTGTTGAACTTGAGCATGAGCAGTACATCATTCATCTTCAACATTTTCCCACTCATTTATAAGTTCAATCATATCCTGGTCACTTAAGTGTTCCTAACTCTGGGACATCTGTATCGAACCAGTCATTCATTGCTACAATGAGGAAATTAGCAATAATTCAACACTAGATGGTTTCCTAAATTCTCAAAACCCTTGAAATTAAATATTAGAATGGGTCTAGTTTGGATAATTCAAAAATGTTCAGATGGTTTCAATTTTTCTCTTCATTATCTACACGTGGTATAGATAATCAAGGTTTTGCAAATCGAGGTACAGACAACTGAGGAAGTACTATACTATAAAACACATTTAGCAAGGAGTATTTAAATTGTGCTCTTACGAGAGCTTGAATCTAGAAAATATGGTCTTTGAAAGATCTTAATGAAAAATGTGCTTTCCATGAAAATTAAATGGAAATGGAATTAGGTTTGAGTTTGCTGTGAAGTTCGTTGTGACAGTGATCTAAAAGTACACCTGACTTTACAGTGGTTTGCACTCTCTCCCATATATATATATATATATATATATATATATATACATACACACAAACACACAATCTGATTATATATATATATATATATATATATATATATATAGAATCGCCAACTGATGATAATTCGGTTAGGTCGTAACTGGTCTCCTTTAACCAACATATAAAAGCTTTCCTACCTTCAGTATAGATCATGCAAGTCTCCCAGAAAACAATACATGCGTCTCCTTGGCCTCACTCTCTAGGCTGATCTCAAGTGGAATGACTATATCGAATCCATAACTGTATCTACTGCTAAGAAGATTGGTCACTGTATCGAGTCAGGAAATTTTTCTTGTGTGAAACTATCCTGCACATGGATAAATTTACCATTCATCTATGCATTGGATACTATTGTCATATCTGGTTGGGGGCTTCTGCCATTCATTACTGAGTTTTTGACAAAATCCAAAGCAGGATCTGCAATGTAATCAATCTCAATCTAGCAGCTCAACTTCAGTCACATTCTCACCGACGAGATGTGGCTTCCCTCTGTCTTTCTTACAAATGTTTTCACAGCCACTGGTGCCCCACCCACATGAATTTACTTGTGCTACTAGATTGGCAACTAGGTCTCACCTGTTTAATAGGCAAATGTAACTGCCACTTCTACACTTCTTTTTCAACATCCTCTGTACCTTTTTCCTTTTCCCTCACTGACTGTAACCCCCTGTGCACTAGTGGCAGTACTACCTTACTTGGTGGGAGGGGAACTATTAATTAAAAAAAAAAAAAAAAAAAAAAAAGATAGAAAGTAAACAAAACAAAAGCATTAAAAATAATGAAAAATTTATATAATTTTACATTTTTTAGACATTGGAGATTTTTTTAAAATTATCAGTATCATAAAAGGACCTCAACTAAAGGATAATATTTATATAATTTATATATTCAGGACTGACCCTTCCTTCATTTTCAGTGGCCTGAAATGAAAATGCACGCAAATATTTAATATATTTATTGCAAATACATATCCATAATTAAATGTTGGCATTTTAAAAATCACTTATATAATCCAAAATTTCCTTTGATTTTAAAGTTGCTCTTTTAAAGAAATAAAAACCACAACTTTTTGCTTACAAATTAAAAAAAGTAGTTATAGAAAATGCACAAATAAAAGCTTCAGTATTCAATGAAAAAAATGCATATTTTGTTTGAAAAATGACAGCAGGCATTATTAGAAATTTCACCAATTAAAAATTGAAAATTTTTTAACACAGAGATCAGTTATGCTGAGCAAAAATAAAGTTATATGGAATATTTTGTGGGGAAGGGAAATAAATTATAACTTTGTAAGAAAAAGGTAAAAAATAAACCAAATTTTTTTTAAAACATAATATTTTTAAGAAAATAAGTTATATTTTAATTCATGCTTAATTTATATTAATGAAATAATTACAGTAAATTTTACTCATAACAATCATTTGTTAAAGTATTAATGACAACACAATTTTTGAGTTGATTACCAATTTATTTAGCATAAATTAAAAAATATACTAGTAACATTGTTTATTAAAAATATGACTCATTTAATCATCATAAATTTAATAGCACTTATTTCACAAAGATATATTAAATAATTTTTTATTATTTATTTTATTAAAGACATTACCTATTGTACTTATACAAGACTAATAGAAGTGGATCTCAAAACTCCTATGAGGCTTTATAGTAAACATAATAAAAAGAAGATAGCTAGATTATTAAAATGTTACAGATGTTTGTTTGTAATATATATTTGTAATAGCATTTTTTATAGAACATTTAAATATCATACTCAGTATGATTGAAGTTTCAACAGCCTATATATAGTTTTAATACATAAAAAAAATTGCAAACTATTCATGTAGATATTTGTTATTGTCCATTGCACTACAGGAGTTTTGCTTTTGGTCTCAGCATTTCTCATTCTTATGGAAAATTATTTTTATTTCACCTACTTTATGCTTGCCTTGTAATAAAAAATAAATGAAGAAAGAAAGAAAGGGGGAAAAATTACCTGGCACTCTAAATGTTTACCTATTTCTATGTGAGCTGTTCTCTCAGGCTGTACCTCTAATTAAACTAAAGGGTGGGATGAGAATCATGTCTATTCCCTCAAGCAAGGCAAGAGACCAGTCTTTTTCTCCAACCTATGTATATTAGAGTTCAATACTAAGAAATGGCCTTAAGCAGAATAGTGGAAGGTCATGCTTAAAAATCTCAATAGCTACTTTAATAAAAAAATAATGATATTAAGTTTTCATCACCATCTTGCAGCCATTGGCCGAGATAGAACTCACTACACCCCTCCAGTATTCCATGTGCATTTGGAACCCCGGCGCAGTTTTTTGTAGCAAAATTCATAATCTTGTCAAATAGCTGAATACTTGATGCTTCACCAGGGTTACCAAGGGTTTTTTATTGTGACACCAACACTAGATGGGTTGCCTCCAGGCCCCATCCTGTTATTTAACCCATAACTGGAGGGAAGTGACAGATTAATACCTTTCCCAAGGGTACCAGTGCTTAAGTGAATGCAGGGTACTCAACTGGAATTCGAATTCGGCTCACCGATTTCTCTTTCCCAGCCGATATCCACTGCACCACAACGCACATCCATCACTGTTTAGTAAAATAGTAATTATAATAATATAATTTCAAAATGTAGGGAAAAAAATTATAAAATTTTTCCCCTACATTTTAAAATTATATTTACACTTTGAATCAAGTGTTTCTAATTATCTGTTTCAGTTTAATTATCAAGTTGGCCAAAAAGTTTGTTTGGTTTATTAAGTAAATTTTCTACTTAATAAGCAAACAATGTGTTGTGGTGCAGTGGATATCAGCTCAGAACAAGAAATCTGAGAGTTGAGTTCAAATTCCAGTTGAATTCCTTGCATACACTTACACACAAATACCATTGGGAAAAGTATCGATCTGTCTCTTCTCTCTAGCTATGGGTTAAATAGCAGGACAGATAGGGTTCTATAGGCTTGTTTGGCAACCTAGTGCAGGAAATACTTCTACCCAGCCACTTATGTCTCTTTTGAGACATGATCACCCAAGCATGTATCATGTATGTTAAGGCAACATAGTATATAATTCATTCAGTTTGCACATATTCTGAAGTGATACTTGATATGCTGAGTAAGCACCTTCAAAAATTTCTTTAAAAAAGAGCATACCATAGACAAAAAAAAAAAAACTCAAACTTTATACAAACAAAGTTTTATTGCCAAAATGTTTGTTATTATGAAGAGGAAAGACCAAATTATTTTTTATTATTTTATTAAATTTTCTAACCCTTTCTAGCACATTCACAATTTTATTTAAAAATCTAGTTTTTCTTGCATCAGTTAGTCAGCCAAAGATTAAGGATTTTTGATGACATTTTTGGTGTTAAAAATATGTTGTCTTGGAAATTTATACAAGAATCAAATTGTTGAATTTTAAGGAAATTTTCAGAACTTATTTACAAAAAAATTAAATTATTTTAATTTTTTTTTAAATCTTAGTAAAATTATATTTTTCTCTTTGTTTTTATATTAAACTTAATTTTATGAAACTTCAAGAAATTAAAAATTTTAGCCTGTTCATAACCATATTAGGTAAAAACAGGACAATCAGAAATACCATTAACCAAAACTCATAAAATACAAATGCAATTCAAAAAACTTTTAATTGCTTTTAGAAATAAGATATATTAAAGATGCTATTTTGTTAAGAAAATTATTTTTCAATCAATAATGAATTGAAGTACAATAAGGACAACAGCATTATCAGAAAATAAGAGCAGTAACTATACTAAATTTAAAGTCAACATTTCCAAAATTCAACAAAACATTAGATTATGAAGAATATTCTCATAAATTTTTAAGATTACTGAGTACTTAGAAATTATATAAAAACAGTGTCATTTTCTTCAATTATATTTTACAGATAAAGTCTCCGTAGAACAACATTAGATGTGTCATAAGGCTGCCAACACATCAAACAACTACTGTAGGGTTAAAAATGCATTTTTGCAATGTTTTAAATTTAAAGCAAATAATATTTGTTCCAAATCAAATTAGTTACACCTTAAATCAGCTAATATTCTTCAAATAAAGATTCAGAAAAATATATTTTATGAAATTGCTCATCTACTGAGAAAAGTATTATCAATATAAAGAAACATAAGTTTCTTTATAATACTCTCCTAAGTAGATGAGCAGTTTCACACTGCAATTTTCTTAATCTCTTATAAACAGAGGCTAGCAGGCATCATGTTGTTGTTCTTGCTTCTAATTGTTTTATTGTACCAAGGTCTCTAATAAGAGAATTTTAAAATACCCATTTTTTTTTCAATTACAAGATCCTTACTTATCATATGATGGCTTGAGACCATATCATGCTGAAACACCACTTCTTGCTCAATCAAAGAAGTTAAACAATAATGAGCCTGGTCAGTAGTTAAATGGTCGATCACTTGGGAATACAAGATTTTGTCAGCTTGGATGTGTGGGTGGTATAATGGATATTAGCTCTGAATGAGAAATGAGCAGAGTTTGAATTTCGATCAAGTTCATTACATTCACCTACAAATACCTTTGATAAAGGTATGAATCCATCTTCCTCTAGCTATGGGTTAAATAATACAGCAGCCTTGGCTTCAGCCTTAGTTGGCAACCAGTCTAGCAGAAAAACAATCTTGAATTCATAAACCATATACAGCCCTAGTGAAGCAATGACTATGTGGCTGATCAATATCCTTATCTTTACCTATTTTGTTATTCTTTATAAGATATATTTTCATCTGATGGCACTGCCATATCTGTGAGAAGGAATTTTTTGTAGTCTAATTTATATGTCTGGTCTACTAGCTTTTATATATATATATATATATATATATATATAACCCTTATTCCCCCATAGCTGAACACTTCAATCAACCAGGACACACATTAGAAAACTGCAAATGTTTATTGATAGATTCAGATTTTAGTTCCACATACTCATGCAGAAAGAAAGAAAAAATACTGGATTTTAAAATTAAATACATATAGGCTAGGGTTAAATAGGAACTTAGGTATTTTGAATCTTTATAAATATTTCAATAGTTAAACATTTTTTAGATACACTTAAAAATTTTTTCTTTAAAACAACATTTAAAAGTATTATTACAGTTAGATTTACGTTTAAAAATATTCAGACTGTTGCTTTCTGCATCACGTGAAGGACGCTTCTAGTATAAATTTTAAAATCATTTGTTTCTGATGAAAGGCTGAGGCTGATCTGAAATATCAAATAATATATATATATATATATATATATATATATATACACTGTCAAAAAAATACATTTTTAAACTTACAACTTTTTAGTAGTTTTTCCTATATATATATATATATATATATATTTTAAACTGTATCACCCCATGCAAGGCAGAAAAGCCACTAAAATACAAGGCATTACAGGGGGTAGGGGTAGAAGAATTAGAAACAGAAACATTAATAATGAGCTGGAAGAGAAAAGAGTAATCAGGAAAACAGTAAATAGCGATTGACATTGTATTTAAATTTTTGCTTATAAAAGTTGGATTGAAAGCATGGAGCTAGAAGGAAGCTCCACAAACGAGAAGTGCAAGAAAAGAAACTGACAGCATAGAACTTACAGTTACATCTAGCCAACTTAACTGTAAATTGATGAGATCTAATGCCAGTCGAATACTATGCTTAAATTAAAAATGTTTAGGTACCACAACAAAGAGCTCATCCGAACAATTAACATGAAAGCATTTATAGAAAAAAGACAGCGAGATAACCTTACAGTGGTGGATAAGTAACTGAAGCTGAGTGAGCAGATCGGACCAATAATATTGCTGATTCTTCTTTGGATTTTATTAAATAGCTGAAGGTAAATAGCAGGGGTACCATACCATATGCCAGTATGAAGGACTTCAACTGCTCTACTGTTTACTCATAGTCGGAGGTAAAGAGGATTAATACTGTTTTTAATTAGCATTAAGGCAATGTGAATACAAACTGCCCTTGACTAAGTTTTTTTTTTTTTTTTCAGTTAAACATTATGCTATCAACACCTCCAATTGTAGATATTTCTTTAATTTTCTAAATCATTTGTTCTCCAAAGCTTCCCTTTCTTTAATATCCATATTGTATTGCCATGACTGGGAAAGACAGGAGTTGCTTCCTGTTGCATTTTCCCTGGTTTTTATTCAAAGTTGTCCTAGATTTGTTGCTGTATCAAAAGCTAAGGAGTTTTACTGCTTTACGTACATCGCATGGGAAAAAAGAGATGTATTCGTCCCTTTCTTCTGATTTTCAAACTTAATGCTTCCTATTTTTTATCATCTCTGAAGATTTTTTATGGAGTATTAGGCTATAACTACTGCAAGTGATGGTTCTGTCGTACTCAGTAGAAAGGAATTCTTAGGAGTGTTTACCTGACATCTAGGATATAGTGTTACAGGACTAAAGGGAGAAGTGGATTCATGCCTTTTCCAATGGCATTTAGGCAAAATAAACACAAACAGTCCTAGCAGAGTTCAATCTCTGTATCAATAAACATTATGTCATCCACACTGCCAACTGTGTTTTTTTTTTTGTTTAAATTCCATGTCCTTTGAGATGTAGATGGCCATGTATCTCAACAGCTACCCTTTTTCTATTATTCTTACAGAGCAAAATCACTCCAAGTTATGTTCTGTGGTTTCACCAGTAAGTGAATTTTTGTGGGACTAAATTCCTAACCGGATGCCTAAGATTAAAAATTTTGCAGGACTAAAAGGCTCTAACTGGGCATAGTTGGGGGATAAATAAATTCATATCGTTCTCAAGTGTGAATTGAATGCTAACTGGTCCAGCCATAGTTTGAACTTGGTATCACCATTACATTCTTTGAACTGCTAACCATTATACCATCCACACCTCTGATAGGAAGACTATTATAACTCAAGTCCTCCACTAAAATGAAGTATCAGATATCTCCCGGGTCAGTCATTTAATCTTTCATTGAGGCTACACTCACAAGTACTGTGAAAATCTCATGATCACTATAAAGGATGAAACCCTTGGAAACAGCAGATATTTATATTTTTAAATAAGCCTGACAGATGTTTAAAAAAAAAAAAAGGCAAACATTAATAATCATAGAAAAATGTACCTTGTCATGTTCTTACATTTTTCTACACAAACCAGATATTGACTGCTGAATGACTCAAAGCAGGCTGCATATATATGTTTTTGTTTTCTGTGCATTTGCTCAACACATTTGCTTTAACCAAAATAAAACAATTTACTGACCAATCAGAGCCACTCCTACTCCAAAATCCCAAATCTAAATTTCAATCTAATTGATGGCTATATATTCTCTAATTCAAACAAATCTAAAACAGAAAACAGCTTCGCCGTCAATACAAACAAGCTGAGAGAGATATGACACAAACCAGCGTTCATGTCAACACAGACCATGCTGAGAGAGAAACAACAGCAGCTATCTGCAATGTCTGTTTCACTTCTACTTTTACCATTCACTCTTCTCCCAAAAATATTTTGTATATAAATTATACATTTATTTACTCATCCTCTCAGTGTTTTCTTTCTACTTAAATTTATATTTGCCGAAACGGAGAAATAATTATTAATCTCTACCACAGTAACAAACAAGGTTCTATCTTCCAGGTTACTCATTTCCACCTCCACAACAATTTCAATTAAATCTCATTCAGGAGTTTGTTTTTTTTTAATAATTTTTTTGACAAATTGAATGGAAGTAAGTAATGTTGTATTATCACCCTTAGTTTGAAAATAAAAAGTAAGATTAAGCTAACCGAATGTATTTTTTAGGGCCTTCTTACGTTCCAAACAGTTCAAAAAACGAAGGCCATACAAAAAAAATATATACCAAAGAACAAGGTTTGATGATATCCCTTACTGATCACAAAGCACCAAGATTGTTATTTTCTTTGAGAGGAAGTTAGATGATAATTGAAAAAGTTGATAGTCAAAAATTACTATTAAATTTAAATATCTTGCTTGTGCGTTGGGGGGGGGGGAGTAAATTATTATTAGTAGTTTCGTATTCTAAGATTCTTTTGGGCTGATTTTTGTAGTATTTTACTAAAAACATTTTGCATTCTGAATGTGGTAAAAATATGGAATACTGTTGTTAATTGTCTAAAGTTAAATTCTAAATAATTATTTTAAAAAAAACAACTGATTTTAGAAAACCTACTTACTTGTAAAAAAGAATTTTTTTTTAAATCGAGTATGCATGTGAATTGTGAACGAAAAAAGAAAGGTGTATTAAAATAATAAAAACTAATGAAAAAATGATTTTTCCGTTTTGAAAGATTTTTCAGAAAACTGCAGCGACTCTTGATGTAGTTACTGTTATAATAATTACAAGAAATGTGTAAAATCCAGAAACAGAAGCCAAAGTAGTAGTCAGTAAGAATTTGATTATGTACAAAATTAACGATTTGAATAAATGAATGTATTTAACATCTGGATGGGTGTTTCTAATATTGACAATGGGTGGAGCTATAATTTCAAGTATGAACCACCTCTTTCACTCATTCATCATAAAAGCGATGATTCACCCTTACAACAGAAAATGCCGAGTACATTTTACAGAAGTCTTAAATGTAAAATTCTTAAAAAGAAAAGAAAACAATGTTACTGATCTGTATCCGACATATGTTTTTTTTTTGGTTTTTTTTTAGTTTTAAGTGGATGCGTAAGTTTTATGAAGTGGTTGAGGGACAGTAAAACAATGCATTAAAGTTTTTTCACTTTTTTTGTTTTTCTTTTTTGGATGGGACGTGACGGTGAGAGCAAGCAGTTTTAAAAAAAACGAAAAAAAAAAGGGGGGGGGTCCCTTTTCCATAGTTGCTATCGAAAACAATCCATAAGAAAAAAAGAAAGAAAAAAGGTAATTGGCACATTAGATACGAATGCCGATCGATGGTTGACGAGTTAAAGTTTATAAAACAATCGACGATGTAATTAAATTAGTGAGAAAAGCTAAAGTAAATTTTATTTTAACTTCCTTAACAGAATTACAAAAAAACAAACATGCAAACTAAAACAATTTAACTTCAAGTCACCTGTTGTTTTATTTACTAAAAATAAAAAATTCATCTTTAAAATTTGAATTTTCCTGCTTCTTTATATTTTTCGTATAAGTGGTATTTAATTTGTAATGTTTTAAAACTCTCTCAAATGAAACAAGATTATTCAGTTTATTACTAGTAGTAACAACAAAGTGATAAATTATTAAAAGTAACTTGTACCACGTGTTCAAGGCCTAATGTGATCGGATACTTAAGTACGAAACTGTCAAGCAAGTGTCACTATGGTCCCAACTCAAATGAACTGACAATCATTTGCTTTTCCACAAACAGTCGTTACCACAACTTTCTTTTAAAAAACAATTTAAGAAAATCGTAGCATACGTTAAGGTTTAAAAGTTTTTTAATTATTTTTTTAAAAGTGTTGTGAGATTCATTTTAAAAGCAGTCGAGATAAAAGTTCTGTCAAAACTTTTAAAACTAAAAGTAAAGTAAAATAATGAAAATTGTTCAGTTGCCTTAAAAAATAACTTTCAAAAAGTTTCAATGTTGCCACGGTGTGATCAACAAGAAAATGGGAGTGCTACCCTCAATATTTTTAAAAGTTGTCTTCAACTTAAAGTTGGTTCTTTGTTTTAATTTAAAAATGATTTAAAAAGATCGAAAGAAAGTTGTTGAAATGGTTGTAAAAGTTGAAAAAGAAAATATAAACTTAGCATAAGAGAAAAAAATCAAATTAAAAATAATAAATAGATGAATAATCTTTTTTTCCCATTTGCGGAAGCGGGTAAAAAGAACAAACGAACATAGTATTAATTTTTTAACCGACGTAAAAAATAATAAATATATGCAAAAAATTATGTAACAAAAACTAATTTTTCTGAAAATAAATAAATAAAATTGCGATTTCTTCTTTTTTACTCACTCAAGAAAAAAAGTTCCGTTGGTATACTGATGGTGCTTGTCATGATGAGAACTGCGATGATTATCGGTAAACACAATCGCATTTGCCATGGGCATTCCTAAAGTCCGTACAAACAACCAAAGACAACAGATGACAATGTATATGTGCGTAAAGGTAATAGAAACAGGTAGTTTAAATACATTAACACTATTGGCTGTCGTAGTACTTAAAAAACAAATAAATTAGCTTCGTTTTACTTTTGTTTGGGGTTTTATTTTTTTAAATTTTTTTACAGCCCGTCGTGTTGTATGATTCTTTCTTTGCTTACTGCTTCTTCTTCTTGTGTGAGCTGTGTGTTGAATTTGTAAGGTTTCTACTTCTTGAGGATAGGACTGATTTTGGTAGGCAGGCAGGCTTTTAAAAAAAAACAGAAACTCGAGTGGAGGAAGGAATGAAAGAAAATCTGGGCCAACACCTTAAGTGAGAGAAAAAAAAATTGTCAACTCGCTTATACACACGCCTACAAACTTCCTCTCCCTCACCAAGAGATGCGTGATTACAAGAAACAGCAGTGTGAAATTAAAAAAAAAGATAGTTTATATTCAAAAATAAATTAATGAAAAGAAAAGTCCTTTCCTTTTGAAGAACAACAATTTGGGTTTTATTTGAATTGAAGTAAATTAAATCTTAATCAATTAACAAAAAAATATCACCATCACATCAAATATAAAATAAAATTCGACATTTCTTTTTTTAGAAAAACTTTTCGGTTTTCGCATATAAAAAATAAATAAATTACATACCGATACCAAAACAAACAAAAAACAAAATCCCTTTTCGAGAAAAATTCTTTGTTCGGAGGATTAACAAACAAAAAAAATCTAATAATTGCAAGTCGAATGGTGACGTTGGAATTTTTGACGCGTTTTTTGTGTTACTCTTTCTTTGACTCTAAAAAGCTTTATTGCCACGTGAAAGAAAAGTTGATGCCCTTCTTAAAATGCGATGTATGACTCTTTTCTATTTTAACTAGTCAAGTCAATGCATGCAAATCATGAAATTAATAGAGTACAATTACATATCTATTTTTGGAAACAGACTTAAATTACATTTCATTCTATATTTAAATACAAAAATAAATGAAAAAGAAAGTCAGTTAATTTTGTTTGACAAATCTACGGATCTGTTTTTTTTTTTTATTATTATCTTGCATTTAAAAATTATTTGACAAATATCTTGTTATTTTTAAAACAACTTTAATGAGTAAAAGAAAGTTTTCAAGAATTAGAGAGGTTGAGCTTCAAAAATATAAAAAACGTATTTAGAAATTAGAAAGAATATGCTTAAATAAAATTTGTAAATTTAAAAAAATTTTCCCTTTTACACATTGGGTATAAGGTTAATACAGAATTCTAGCCTTTGGGCTCCTGATACAAATTATATTTATAAAAATATAAAGAACGAGGATATTCATTTTCAGATTTAATGGGCTCCTTAGCTAATTTGAAACAATTAGAGCATTTGAGCCGCTCTAATTGAAGGGGCTCCCATTTAGATTTTAATGCATCTTTTTAGATCTTGTAGAATTTTAGTTTTGCGCATAATTTTGTTTACTTTGTTCAACACAAACATGTAATAATCCATCACCTTTATGTGACATTAAGATGCTTTGCTAGTGAATTTGAATACAAGAAATTCAGTGTAATACAGGCCCTTTGTTCTAGATACATTTCTCTGCACTGCAGGATGTAAAGTTTTGATAAAAATATGAAGTTGCTAATGAAATGAATTGAATGAGTTTCAAAATCATTAAAAATTTTAGTTGATGTGTTTCATGCTTTACAATTACATAAAAAAAAGTAGGGGTTGTGCGAACATGTTATGAAGTTGTCCCAAATCCTAACAGGCCAGGATATCTTTGTGGTGATACCAACCGAGCAAAAGCGAGGGACCGGATGTTTGCACTCTCACGACAAAAAAGCAAATGACCAAAAGTCATCGGTGCACAGCCGGATTCACGCAGATGTTCCGGTTGAAAAAAATTAATTAAATATTAAATTTCCAGTTTGTGGGCCTACATGAATTTTATTTATCGGCCAATGGGAAGCCCGGAATCAAATACAAGTGTGAATCCCAACTGATCTGCTGCAATCCAAAAAGAAGATACAGAAAGCATAGACAGACAGACCGATACAGAAAGCATAGACAGACAGACCGATGCAGACACACCAAAACAGACAAGAGTAATTAGTATCTCCGTTGACCAAGTCAAGTGGCTTACTATGCTCGTTGCCTTCACCTCCCTTTTCCTTCGTCCAGGTCTCAAAACTATTTACTGACCTAAGGAACGGATACATCAGGCATTCCTTACTTACAACGCTCCCACATTCCTAAGCATTAATTCTCTTTTCAGCATTTTATTGCCATGAACATTTTAACGTCCGTTGGACCTATACTTCAAGTATTACTTTAATTGGAAAAACCTTAATTGATATGTGTATACATAAAATGTTATTTTTCAAATCAATTTGCTTTTCTTGATTTGTAATCATTTTATGACTTATAGTGGGCTATCTACAATGAGGCCAAATTCTGTTAATCTGCAACAATATGCAACTACCCTTCACTAGAACGGACTCTCCACTGTAAACTGGAAAACTATGGATAATCCACTAAGTCACTATATCTTAAAGCCTAAATACAGCCCTGGATGTAGAAGTAGCATAATGGGTAATACAGAAAGTGAAATGAGCAAACAAAATTAAAATTCTGGTCTAGTCTGTTGCATTCACTTTTGCACTAAGGTCCTTTGGAAAGGCATGAATCCAGCTCCCTACAGTTATAGCTTAAATAATAGGGTAGACATTGGCACCCTATTTGTCTCTCTAGCTTTATGTGACGAGTCTAAGAAAAAGACTATTCTGAATTCAAAATTGGAGTATGCAACAAGAAAGCATTCCATTAACTTACACAAGAAACTATTATATTTCACAGATAATAAAAGAAATCCAAAAGTAATGATCACCTACATTCTAAATGATATGGCATTTTAAACAAAAAATATTAAATTAGGGGTTTAGAAGGACAGGTATAAAGAACAGCTTTAAAAGTTAGCAATATGTAGCCTCTTCCAGATTTTATGCTTTCTTTCAACATTTTGCCAAAGTCATGAATATAAAAGAAAAAAAAAATTAATCGAAGATTTTTTGCCAATGTTCATAAAAGAGGAGACAATTCCTCAAAGAAAACAAAAAAAGTATAAAAAAAAAACAAACATGGCCGGTCTTAGAATTCCTACATATAACCAAAACCCTAATATACCAAACCTAAATTTGATAATTAAGAACAATTTACACAAAAATTAGGCAGAAAAGATAAGAACCGAAAAAAATAAAATAAAAAATACAAATGAAAATAAATAAATAAATAATTCAAAAAATAATAAAAAATAAGATCACACTGGCTAAACTCACCAAAAAAAAAAAAAAAAATTTCAAAGTTAACATTTCTCATATCTATCAATACTGATGTCCTTTAGATTTGTGGAAAGTTTTTCCCTATTAACATGTTTATATGTTTGAAAATCTTGCATTAATTTCTAACAGAATTAAAATAGAAAAGATTCATACTTCTTTAATTCTTCAATGTGGCAAAACAATGTATACAAGATGTGCATCAAAAACAGTAATACATTACTTTGATAAAAGTTCTTAAATAGCCTCATCCGCTCTAGACTTGTATGAATGTCATACATAGCATCCAATTCGTTCAGAAATGTCTAAACTGTCAGCTGTATACAACCTTTTTCTGAGATCATTAAGAATGGTTTTGAGTGAATTAAGCATGTACGTCTTAGAACCATCCTTTATGAGATCTCACGGACAAGTGACACAGAATCAGGAAGAAAGAACTTTATCAAATAAGAGAAACTACATCACTTGAACATTCAACAGTAAAAACAATTAAAATGGATAGGGCATGTAACTTGAAGATAAAATAATGACGTAATCAACATGTTGACTTTCCACACTATTTCATACAAAAGGTTAGGAAGGAAACATTCAACTAAATAAAAATTATAAATGACTAATCAAAATACCTAAATTCTCTTTTGATGAAAATTCAAATAAAATAATTAATAAAGTTCTTCAAGCATGAACAAGGGATTAGGTAACTGGGGATTGTTTAAAAAAATTGTTAACAGCCACAAAGGATAGTAAGTTGTAGAAAGTCTTTATCCTCCATATATTAAATGGATACAATGCATAGAAGATGCCAGAAAAATCAACTGCTATAACCACTCGACTATCACTCATTTTTATTCAATTTTTACAAATAGAATAGACTAATGTACAGAGGATGTTTTGAGAAAATATGAAGGAAGAATGACATCGACCTTAGAAGAAAGAAACTTGATACAAGTGTTTCAACTGAAAGAAAAAATACTAAGCATTGTAACTTTAAATTAATATTTTGTGTGGTAAATTAAGACCAATAATCAAATTTCACCAACTGTAAATGGAGCAGTTTATAATTGAAGTTGAACCAAACCAAGTTTCAGGTTACCATTGTCAAGGTAACTGATTTTGTTTTTTGCAATGCTGAGTATGCAAAAATTAATTTACAAAAATTAATTTAAATGATTTTTTGGCAGTCACATGAAAAGATAATCAAGTTACTCATAATTTTAATTGCATATAAGAACAAAACTTTTTGTACATCATAATCAAGATGAACTATACAGTTACATACCATATCTTTGTCTTAAGAAAATCATTTTTTTTTTTTTTTTTTTTTTTTAATCATATCACCCCAAGCAAGGTGAAAACACCACTGATGCGCAGGGGGCTACGTAAGAGTGAAAAGATTGGAAAAGAGAAAAACCGGGAACCACATCCTAAACAGGAAACAAGGGATGAGCCTCTTCACCTGTTCAATAGACGTGGATGGAGTGTGAACCGGGCGATAGTTTAGTCTATCTACTCCAATATTTTTTTATAATATTATTCTGCTTGTAAGCATGACTATTGTACTTTTCCACCAAGGATCAGAGTGTAGTAACTGCTTAAATCTTGGAAAAGGTAGGAGATAAATAAAAAAATTAAAAGGAAACAAGATGAAAACAAAAAATAAACATATACATATAGAGTTATGACAAAATAAGGAACAAACGGGAAAATGCTTGCAAATCAGAAAAACTACACAGATGAAATATCTAGAACTCCAAAAGCCTACATCTATGAACATAAGAGACCTACATTGAGACAACCCTTTGAAGTTGCTCATAACATACAGAAACAAAACAAGTCATAACTTCAATTAAATAAATACTACTCTAATTAGAAAAGAATAATTTATTACGTAGAAAATGCTCAGAAGATGCTTTGCCATCAATAAACACACCATATAAAAAAATAAAAACTTCCTTTTCTCCTCCATATTTAATTTTCTGATGATGCTTCAAAACCAAAACATGTCAATATTTATACAGAAACTGACAGCTAGCAGTGGGTTCACCCCTTGGACTGACTATCTAATTTTTACATGATAAATGTAGAAAATAAGGTCTTCAATAATTCCACCAAGGCCCCAACCTCTATATATGTGCTTTATATTGTCAACATTTTCATATTAGCAAAATACTTAGAAAAAAAAAAAAGCTTTAAAGAAATCTGAGAACAACTCCATCCTACACTTTACTCATGAACACAATGATCTTTTATTGCTCACTTTTATAAGCAATAAAATCCCTTTCCTTGATGTCTTAGTAGATGCTATAAAATAGCCTGTTATAAAAAAAAATGATTTACTGAACCAAAACATCCTCTTCTCCAGATATATTATTCTATAAGGAACTAAGTAACATAAAACAAACTCTAATCAACAATAACCCTAACCATATTGTTGTCAAACATAAAATTAATTTTCAGTATTTGTCTATACTTCTGAAATAAGGTAGTGTTTTAAATTTACATTGTTCTGACTGATGTTCTCATCTTTATTGCCATGTCTACAAGATTTCAGACATATGGCCCAGTGTATATAATGGTTAGTTCCAGTGACTTGACCCAAAGAGTTGTGAGTTCAATACCTGACTACATCAGTGATGAACAAATAAGAGAGTTGAGTTAAAGGGAGATAACTACATGGCATCCAGAAGTGAATAATGAGAATTATATACCCCAGTGATTGAAATAAAGTGTTCAGTTCAAAATTCCGAGCTGAAGAAGACTGCACAACTGCTGAAATGTCATAAACATAGCAGTAAAGATGAGGATAACAGTTCGAACAATGTAAATAATGAAATTTAGATAATATAAAACATCTCCCGATTGCAAACAAAACTAAACACTATTATACCCAGATGTATCCTAATTATAAACAGAATGACAAAACATTCAATGATTCTAAGATTTATCATCTACCATAAAAAACGGAATTAAATTCTAACATCTGGTACACATGAACTACATTCTTGCAAATTGATTGGTCACCTGTTGAAAATCAGTGCAGTCTGCACATCACAAACAACCGAAATACAACTACCAACATAAAGCAAATATTAGTGGAAATACCAAAATATTCTACAACACCCAATGTAAGGAGAGATTTAAAACATTAAAAACTAGTATTTTGCAAAACAGCCCACATTTAAATAAAATATCATTTTTCACGAGAGACAGTATCTTGAAGTACATATAGTATTTTTTATGTGCACATTATATAAATAAATATATAAAAATAAAAATTTTAGTTTCGTTCTTTTTGGTGCGGCCATGTTCCCAGTAACCATTAAACATGGCATCACCACAGTTTATTTCAAACTTTCAGATTTGAAAAGAATACCAAGATGTAGACAAAGGAAATCTGCCTATGACACAGGCACAACCTTGGTTCTTGAAAATGACTGAGATTGTAAAATGTATTTGAATAAAATAACAACACATGAAATTTGGACAGTTTATCCACAATTTCTACACAATACTCAACACATTTGAAAATTGTAAAAATACAATAAAAAACAGAGACCTGGTCACTTCTTTTCAGTCAAACTGGCTTGGGTGAATACTTGTTGCCTGAATATAACTTAACCACTGATGAGTGAACAGAGTGATTCTCAGACTGTCCATCTACAAAAATCTGGGGTCAAGATACTCAAGGTTATACCAATCAGCTAAGTGACAAACACTTTACTTGCATTAATTTTATTTTACATATAAAAATTCAAAATTTACAGGATTGTATGATCATTTTGGAATTTTACCATCAAGTCACTTCCTTTTGGATTTAAATATATGTAACGAAAATTAACAAAATTGGTTATAAACAACCAACAATTTGAAAGTATTTGTTTGAACATTATTTTTGATCGATACTCGTGTTTAAGTAGATATTCTGTTTATAATCAAACAGTATTATATATTTATTTCTACTGGTCTGATTATTGACTTTGTTTAGACTGTTAGTCATTCGTGGTCAAGAGGTCTAAGATGTGCCAGATTAATTGGTGGCTTCCCCTATGTGGATAGGGGTCGCAGGTTTGAATCCTGCCAAATGACACATTTTTTTAACAAAAATTTATCGTAGATAATCAGGCTGGTAGAAATAAATATATAATACTGTTTGATTATAAACAGAATATCTACTTAAATATGAGTATCGATCAAAAATAATGTTCAAACAAATAATTTCATATATGCACGCACACACACATTCATAACCTTTCCCACAGACTAAACTCTACAAGCCCCCTCATTACTATTATTTTCATGGCAATCGTTCTGTCAAACTACATTCCTTAGTTTCAGGCTTTCACAGCTAAGACACACCATCATCATGCCATTTATATTTGCTACTTTGTGAAACAGACCACCCAAGAGAATGCTTCTATGATCACTACAATCTTAACCTCTTCAAGTCTAAAGTTAACTATTTTCTCCTCTACATATCCTTCCTTTCTTACCTCCTACATTTACGTTTATACAACAGCCTCATTCAGTAACCTTGAGTAGCTCTTGGGCCTTCTTTTTAGTAAACAATCAGTAAAAATAAAAATAAAAAATATACTAAGTAAACAGAGTATTAGTTTATTATTTTTTCAGATTTGAAATTGATACATGTTTTAGGTGTTCTCAGCTTGATTATCAAGCAGAAATTTATTTATGGGTGACATATCTATAAAAATACTTGAGGAATATAACACGATTGCAATTTTGTTTTAGATAATTTTCAACTACCCAGTAATCTTAAAAATTTATTCAAATATGCTCTGTAATCTAAATTTACTGTAGTTATTGTTCTTATTTTCTAATGTGTATGGAGGTCTGTACTTACAAACAAAAATTAAATATTCTTTTTAAAATATTGGTTGCTGAATTCTTGTAAGCTTTTTCATTTCTGATTAGCAAATAATTTTTTACTTAATAACAATATTACCTAAGTGGTACAAATTAATACAAAAATTTAAGATTTAAAACTTTATAAGTCATTCTAATTAAAGTTTAGAGAAAAATGAAAACAATTCTTGTAAAAATTCATTATTCATCAAATATTTTTTGTTCTTCAGACAATAGTCCATAACATATCCAGCAATTAGTTTTATCACATTTTTTATTTTACAATTCAGAGCAGATTTTCCATAAGATTTAAAGTCTTCAAGTTCTGCATATAACTAATATAAACAGTAAGCAGTGCAAAAATTAATTTTCTAAAATTTCATAAAATTAAATAAATAGAGAATAACAGATGTATAAAAAAAATATTTCTAAAATAATTAATTTGTAAATAAGTTCTGAAAGTTTCATTAAAATCCAATGAGTATTTGATTTTTACAAGAAATTCCAAATCAATGTGTTTTCACTGCAAAAATGACACTAAAATTTACTAATCTTTGGTCCCTTTCCTCTGCTGACACAAGAAAAATAAAATTTTTAACCAAAATTTTGAACTTTCTAAAAAGGATGAAAAAACAAACTAATGATAAAAAATCCTTTCATTTTTTTCTCTTAATAATAATAAAGATTTTGACAATAAAATTTTGGTTTTATTAAGTTTGAGGCATTTTTCATCCTGGTATGCTCAGATGTGTATGGTGGTGCAGTGAATATCAGCTTGGAATGAGAAATTGGAGAACTGTGTTCAAATTCCAGTTGAATTCCTTGCATTCATTCACTTTTGCGTAAATATCCTTGGGAAAAGCATTAATCCATTTCTTCTCCCTCCAACTATGGGTTAAATAACAGGACAGATTGGGTTCTATACCCCTTGGTTGGCAACCAGTCTACCACAGAAAGTAATGGCAACTTACTGCTGGAAAATACTCTGCCTAGTCAATCATGTATCATTCGAGACATGATCACCCTAGTATGTATTGTGTATGACACTTAACTGACTGACCATTGCTCATTTTTGTAGCATATCTGTGGAGGTACCTAAAGAAATATGACATGTACAGAAAGTGTCCACTAATAGAACAGAATGGAAATGATTGACTTAGCATGGACACAAACAAAAAAATTTTGTGCCCTAAAATAGCATTAGTCTTATTGGGTAATACCAAAGAAAATTAAAAAAAATCGACTCTTCAGAAAATAAACTTTTTTTCTGACTCCCCTTTTTCCCTCCTTACACACACACAGCTTTCTTTTCACATGTGACAAAAACTTCTTCAAATTTATGAGCATATCATGGAACTACTGAAAACAAACTAACATTAATAACAAATGGGCAGGTAATACACTTGTATGAAATATATTTTGCAATTTAGACTAATTAATTAGGATTTGAAATTTCTGTTTATTCATAAGATTGTGTTCACAATTTCAAATCAAACTGAATTTAAAAGAAGCCCATAAATGAGAAAATTTTGTATTCAATAATTTGGTAACAATTTGAGATACAAAACTGAAGAATGCAAATAAGCTGACATCCAAATGTTAAAATTTTCAAGAATTTCACTCATATATATAGAATAAAAACACTATCAACAGATTACCTATAAAATGGACATGTCTAATTTCTATGCCTTTCACGCTCTATAAACTACAAAATACCATCTTCAGTATCTGATCTACTCCGCACAGGTGTAAAACAAAATAACAAATGTTAAATTTTGATTAAAAATAAGGAAAGAATATAAAATGCACCAAAAGTTCATAACTTTTCAATTTTTATTTTAAGTTCCAACAAAAAAGGATCAGTTATATGATTTTCTCTTCAGACCAGTATGTCCTTACATTTTGGACATTGTATCCTCAGGCATACTTCAGGTATATACTTCATTGTATCCTCAGGTATACTTCATTGTATCCTCAGGCATACTTCATTGTATCCTTCAGGCATACTTGGTATACCTCAGGCATACTTCAGGTATACTTCATTGTATCCTCAGGCATACTTCAGGTATACTTCATTGTATCCTCAGGCATACTTCAGGTATACTTCATTGTATCCTCAGGCATACTTCATACTTCATTGTATCCTCAGGCATACTTCAGGTATACTTCATACTTCATACATGGTAGCATTATTGGAATTTATTCAATCCATAAGGGTAGATGTTCTTTCCATGTCTAGGGTATATTAATTGGCAGTCTTATTCACCTTTGTGTAACTTGTTTGTTTCTTCCATTATGACCCTACAGCCCCAGGGACTGAATTCATAACTGCCAGTATATATTAACCAATACATTTTTAATCACATATTCTCTTATCTTTTATTTGACATCCCTTGTATTTTTTTTTCTTTCACTGTAAGCCCTTGCACACCAGCCTGGCTTGGAGTGAAAAGTTTATTTAAAAAAAAAAAAAAAAAAAGAAGCAATACAATTCAGAATTTGCGAAACCAAAATAAAAAAATGGAGCTGATTTGAGCTTAAAAAGGAATATAAAACCCATCATAAGAGATATTCAGCAATCGGACAGCATCTTGGCATGGGTACAGACTTCATGAGAAAGCAACCTTTCATCTCCAAGAAACAGTTTGCCAAAGGCCATTGACACAGCAAATCACAACTCATCCTCACACCTTTTACAACTCCACTGATCTTTTTTTCGAGAGACATCTACACCAATTTATCACTTTTATTTTACATTAATACAGTTGTTTATTTATTTAAATTTTCATTGTTTCTTCTTTGTTCTGCCACCATATGCTTATCATAACAGAGTATTCTTTCTTGATCAGAGGCTCAGGCATGACATTCAGCTCTATGCTAGGCCTACCAAGGTTGTCAGTGTCTAACATGTGTGCAGATCCTTTCTGTTGTCTTACACACCAATGTATTTTCAGTTGATTGTCTTGATTTTAGGACCACCCTTTTTCCCTCCATACATGATCAGCCATACCTTTTGTTCAGATACTATTTCACATTTTACAAACACCAATTTGTATCAAAAGAATTTTTCAGAACTGAATTCTTAAATTTATATTAAATAAAAGCAATGCTTATATTGTCACATTACAACTTGTAAATGATTTTTTTATTATTGTAGCAAAAATCAATCCCCCAAAATAAAGATATAAAATTTAAAATTCATTCATTTTTAATTAACAAAATATATTAAAAAAGAAAAAACGAAGCTACACAATCCTTGAATTTATACTGAAAAAGAAGTATTTTCTTATATTACTGTGTGTGTGTAATGTTACACTTTTCAGATTTTATTAAAAATGTGACAAGCATATGTGTAACTAATCTTCACCATATAACGGTGCATACAATATCATCAATTTGACTGCTTTATCTGTCAGACCTTTCAAATAAGTAATTATAAATAAAAAAATACAATTACAAGTCTTTTCTTCCATGATTAATACTCTAATACATAAGCTAAGTAAAATCAAACTACTAAGCCCTAAATAAGAAAAATCAAATAATGGGTAAGTGAAGATATAAATATTTACTTTGGCATTTAAGCATTAATTAAAAATACATAAATAATTATTTAAACATGAAATAAATTAAAAAAAAAAAAATACAACTACGAGTATATTTCTCAAACTTAAAAAAATCAGAATATTCCAGAAAATGAATTACCCTAAAAAGTCACAAGAGTCTTATTTCATCAAAAATGACATTGTTACATTATCTTTGACAATCAAAGTAAAAAAAAAAGAAAAAAGGAATAAGAAGAGATTATAAGGAGACAAGAAAATGTTGACAAGTTGAAATAGTCGCAATATTCTATATATATATATATATATATATATATATATATGAATAGAATAAGTAAAGAACAAGTAGGAAAATGTGTCTTTAATCTAACATGTTAGATTAAAGACACATTTTCCTACTTGTTCTTTACTTATTCTATTCATCTTGTTGGATTCGGATCCATATATTCAACTCATATACACACACACAAAGAAAAAATAACTTAACGTATAAAGTATGAATTATTTTTTAGCAGAATATAAAAATAAGAAAATTGGCATTCAATCACTGATACCTCCTGAGGAGTGAATCAAATGATTATAAAAACTTTTGTCTATGAAACTCTGGAGTTGGGATGCTGAATATAAGATCAATCAGCTAAATGACAAATTATATAAAGGTATTAAATTAATCATACATATCAAAATGGATATATCTTCTCATAAATTAATGTGCTTTAATATATCAAAATTATTTTTATCATTTTGTTAATTTTATAGTAAACTGAAAAGTTAATCTTTTCAAATTTCACTAAATTTTTAGCCTATAAGCTCTTTAAATAATCCAAAATTAAATGAAAAGACATTTAAAAAATAATAACTTCTCACACAACAAAGAATAATACATAGTTACACATACACACAGACGTCTTATTCCTACAAATGTATATAGATATCTATATTGACGTTGACAAATTGTCATTATCATCAGCTGTTTATTTCATGTATGTCACATCATCAGATTTGCATCATACCATCACATGATATGGGCAAATACAAGTGCAAAAATAAAAGAAAATAAAAACTAAATAACATGACAACCTCGTGTTGCTTAGAGTTCCTGATATTATTCAATGTGAGTTTTTTGTCTTACTTTTTAACTTAGTCACAATGAAACAGACAGAACAGAAAACAAATGATTGTGATAAAGAATTTTTATACAGATTTTGATAATTTAAAAACAAAAAAGGGGGGGGAATTATTTTCATTTTTTAATGATCACAGCACTATTTCTACAATCAACTTTATTCAAATGAGAATAAGAAACAATCTGAATAAAATATCTGTAGTTGGTCAATAACATAAGTCCTTTGAACATTATATATATATATATATATATATATATATATATATAAAGGCACACACACACACACACACACAAAAACAAACATGTTTAAAGGTTACCAAAGGCAGACAATAAGTGTAATGTTGAGTCACTTCCTATTTAAGGAATTTATATTAAAACTTTTTGAGTCAAAACAAAAAGAAAAATGACAGCAATATTAAATATTTTTCATTTATGCATTATATTTTCTTCACAGGTAATGTAGGATTGGAATTTTTACAATTCACTATGTTCCTGGTTGTGACAAAGAATTCTGCTTTTTAAATTATTCAAATAAAAAAGCAAAAGAAACAAAAACCAATATATTAGCAGTCTGATCACTCCTACATATTAATGAAAAATTCTAGTGTTATCTTGTTAAAACAAGGCATGTACACTAATTAAGTAATTATTCCTATTATAATAATAAATGAATATTTCATTACCTGAAATAAGAGAAAAAGAATATACGACTGGTTAATATAGTCATATTGTTTTTTGGATAGATAACTAAATAGATAGTAAATAGATAAGAGAAAATACTCTGTAATTAGCTAAATTTCAACTAGATTTAAAGTTAGTTATACTTGTACAACAAATCCCTAATCAGCAGGTGTGTAACGCTAAATGATTTTGAAAAATACATGCTTATAATTTACGAAAATTGTTTTTTAAGTAATAAGGTGTGCAAATGTTTATAATAGAAAAGGCAAAGAAAAAAAATTAAGAGAATTTTTTGATCAAGTAATGATATCCACAAAATAATTATATAAGTGTATGAAAATGACATACCCCAGTGATTGTAATAAAGGGTTCAGTTTGAAATTCTTAGCACCTGAAGAAGGCAGATGTGTAAAATGGTCGAAACATTGTAATAATAGCAATAAAGAGGAGGACAATAGTTTGAACAATGTAAACAGTTTAAAATAATCATATTAAAAAAAATATTTTCATATAAAATGTAATAAATTTTTTTAGAAATTAAAGGTATCATTATTTTTATGACTATTAATACTTTTTACAGCAATTAGCAATCATTTTATTTTTCAATGTTGATATGATTTTTCTGATTAGTTTTTGTAACAAACTAAAACAGAATTATTATTTGATTGAGCACTAGCAAATACCCAACATTTATTATGAAGTTTTAGATTGCACTGAAAATTCTTCAAGTTTGAACATTTTAACAATATTGCAACAATCTTCTTTACAATGTGCTGTTCTTGCTGCATTATTGTTACCAATCCAACAGAAATCATTACAATATAGATTCTTTTTTTATAGCTGAGAAGTATCATAATCTAGAAAAAATATTTAATTTATTATTTTAAGCAAAATTCTAATCTTTTTAAGAATAAAGATTTAAATATGATAAGTTCATTAATTCGGTATATGAAAATGGAACATGCATAGCGATACAGTAGATATAACTTGAAATGAGAAATCGGAGAGCCAAGTTCAAATTTCAGCTGATTTGTTGCTTTCATTTGCACATAAATATCTTTAAGAATGGTATTAATCCGTCTGTTCTCCCTCCAGCTATTGTTTAAATACCAGAACAGATTGGGTTTTATAGTCTTGGTTGGCAACCTGTCTACTACAGAAAGTAATGGCAACCTACTGTGGAAAAAATCTTCAGATCAGTCAGTCATATCTCTTTTGAGACATGATCACCTAAGTGTCTATCATGTATGGCACTTAACTGATATGAACATTGTTACTCATCTTTATAATTGTAGGTAACCTTTTGCTCTATAATAAAAAACAAATCTGAAATTAAATACAGGTCATTTAATAACATCACTTCTACATAAAAATATAAAGATCAAACAAAATGTAAATAAAAGTAAATATTTCAACATAAAAAACACATCTCAGACACAAATCTGAGGAAATGACCATGATATTAGAGTGTTTGGAAAGTAATTACATATTTCACCTCTATGTAAGAACTCCAATGTCCACATGTATGGCTTGAGAGTTTATGTCTGCCAACACCTTCCATTGGCATTCTCTTGAATCTCCAGTCCACTCTTATGTGCGCGTCTGTCTCTTTTCTATGAAACTGGGCTACCTGTTATTTTTCTACTGCTCACCTTCATCTCCTGACTGTTCTGGTATCTCAGATAATATAGACAAGTTCATTTTTTTTCACCCATTCACTAATATATCACTGCCCACCATGCCAAGTGGTTCAAAAACTCTGTTACTGATCTTGCTGGCATCCATACCCTAAACTTATCAATCACTTAGTCTCTCACTCAAGTAGTGAATTTCCCCAGTAACCCTGAAAAAACACACTTCCCTTTTAGATTTTCACTTTACTTCTCCTTTTTGGCAACTATAATCCTGCTGTGGTTTCCATTAATATCTCTTTTCACTTCCTCGCCTTCCAGGAACTGCCTACCCCCAGAATATCTTAATGTTACCAAAAAGCAGACTTGTTCCATGACTTCCTTTGTGACATCCCTTGGTAAAAGCCAGCATCAATGCTTTCATTCCAGTCAGGAAATTCTGACTCAAACCTCTTATCTCCTTGGTTCTCTCCTGCTTGCCCAGCTGCCAATGCCTACAGGAATCACTTCTTCTGGTTTTACCAGAACAACACAGCTGACTACAATAGACACTTTTTTTGTCTCTGCCTGTAATGAATGCAAGAGTGTCCTAAATGATGCTAAGTTGTTGTTTGCTGATAGAATGAAGCAGTATATAGTATCTTGCAAGTTTGGTTCCAAAGACTACAGGAAGCTCTGCAAAAATGTGCTAAACAACAACAAACCCTCACTCACTCCCATATTCAATCAATTTGAGGTTGTCGCATCCACAGCAGACAAGGTCGGGTGCTTTGCTTGCAAATTTTTTTTCAAATTCCCACTTGACTGGTCTGGAGTTCCAACACTTGATTTTTTCCCCAAGAAATGAGGCTGAACTAAGTGATGTATATATAACACTATCTCTGGACTCTAACATAGTTTCTAAGCTTTACTCCTATAAGACAAGTGGAGATGACAGAATTCCAATCATCATCCTAAAGAAATGTGTCCCTGAACTGTCTCCTGTCCTCTCCAAACTATTGCTTCCCTGTTTACTGTTTTCCAGCTTATTGGAGATCCTCCTCTGTATCTCCCATTTTTAAAAACTCTGGGCAGCCCTCTGACCCCTCTAATTATCATCCTGTCAGCCTCTTACCACTTTTTGGTAAAGTATTCAAAGCTATTGTCAATGCTGAAATGATTCATCATCTCACACCTAACAACCTACTCTCTGACAAGTAGCATGGCTTTCGATTTGCCAGGTCTACCACCTGATGTGCTAACAGCCATCATAGAATACCAGGCTTTTGATAAAAATGGCAAAGCTCAAGCTGCTGCTCTGGATATCTCAAAAGTGTTTAACAGGATTTGGCATGCTGAACTTCTGCACAAGTTACAGGGCTACAGTATTTTCTGGATGATTGTTTAATTTAATCCAACTGTTCCTATCAAATGGTGAAATAAAGGTCATTTTGAATAGACGTTTATGCAGATGATACCACCATTTACTCAGGTCTCAATAACAAATCTCCTAAGGCTGACAAAGTAAAACTCACTGCTGCTCTTGGAAAGGACCTCTAATCTGTAATGGATTGGGGTAAGAAATGGCACATAAATTTTAATGCTGCTCTTCTTTAACCAACACAGAGAAACTTTCTTACCTTCCATCAGTATGGCTCAAGCTAGTTTCCCATAAAGCGACCCACTGTGCCTCCTTAGCCTCACTCTCTGAACTGACCTCAACTACATCGAATCATAGCTACATCTACCACTAAGAAGGTTGGGTCACTGTGCCAGCCCAAGAAGTTTTTCTCGTCAGAATCCATCTTGCAGTTATAAATCTACCATTCATCCATGCATTGAGTACATATCTGGTTGGGTGCTCCTGCTATTCATCCTGGGGTTCTCAACAAAGTCCAAAGGAGGATGTGCAATGTAACTGATCTTGATTTAGCAGCCTAACTTCAGTCATTTTCATACTGGTGGGATGTGGCTTTCCTCTGTCTTTTCTACAAATATTTTCATGGCAAGTACTCTGACAATTTTTTTCCCTGATGCCTCAACCACATGAATTTACTTGTGCTACTAGGTTCTACCCTTTTACTATCAAAACAGTTAAATGTAACTGTCACTTCTACTCTATCAGCTTCTTGGACTACCCTTCTGTGGAACTCCCTTCTGTATACTTGCTTCGCTAATAGCTACAATCTCGAAAAGTTTAAATACAACGTCAATTGCCATCTTCTATCTCCTTGATTCACATCCATCTCTTATACTTTCTTTGACATCCCCTGTACCTTGTTCCTTTTTTTCTCTCACTGTAACCTCCCTGCACACCAGTGGCAGTTCTGCCTTGCCCAGGGTGAAATGATTATAAAAAATAAAATATGAATTATCAATCAAACAACAAAGATCAAACTAGGGTTGGACGGTAGGAAACTATCTAAAATTACTATATCATGTCTGACGTGTCACTTATAGTGCAGTTCATAGCTTAATAAGGAAAATTTGTAGAGAAAGTATTGGGGTTCCTCATGAACTTTTTCTTGAGAATTGAATACAACGTTCCACAGCAAATATCTAACAAAGAATTATTCAATCTACCATTTTTGCATCACATTACAAGCGATGAAAAATAGATCCTGAATGTCAACAAAAATGAAAGTAGTTATCACAAAATGAGAAACCAGTGGCAACACCAAAACCAAGACTACATTCACAGAAGTCCTTGCTTTGTGTTTGATGAAATATGAAAGACGTCATTCATTATGAGCTACAGAGAGGTCTATCAATGCAGACAACAATTGCTAACCATTTAGTCAGGTAAATAAAAAAAAAAAAAGCATTATGCTGAAAAATGTCCTGTTTTGGTAAAAAGGAAAGGTGTTTTTTTCCAGTATAACAATAAAAAAGAACACTACAAAAGCAAACCCAAGAAAAATATAATATCATTAAGATGAGAAGTTCTTCCACATCCTCTATACACAACACATTCATCCTCTACAAATTTTCATTAATCTCAATCACTAGAACATTTCATAACTGTCAGAACATTCAGAAACAAAGTTAAAAACACTTACTCCAACTTTTATTTTTGGATGGAAAAACCCACATTTCTTCCAGCACAATTTAAATTTTGCCTTCCTGTTTAGCCACAGATAAGGAAAATGAAGGCAATTACATTTTTATAAATAATGTTTAAATAAATTTAGCTTACATATATCCTTTCAGATAAAACAACTTTAGGAACACAAATATTAACATGTCTTATTCAACTTTAAAAAATAACCGGAAATGAAATTAGAAAAGATAAATTAAAATTAATAATGATTTATTTAAATCTTGAATAAAATTCACTTCCACCTACGTTTATTTTTCATTTCTATCTTATATAGAGAAGTTATAAATGTGTTTGTTTTTTTGGGGTTTTTTTTTTTTTTTGCATGAATCAACTTTAGAATAAAGCCTACCTCGAAATCAACTAATTCCAGTAAGGTTTAGAAAATACTTAATACCTAATCAATAGAGCAATATTCATAAATAGTATCTTAAAAAAATATAACAACTTTACTAAGCTACCTACAGCTGCTTCAACCCTCACTAAAACCAAGGTAGATTTTCACCCTATTTTATATAGGAGTTATAGAAAATGTATAAGAACTAGAGGTTCTGACATGAAGATATTTTAAAATGCCAGTTCTAAATTGGAAGTAAGCAGAAACAGACAATCAAAATCAAATTAAAATTTGTTCTGACATAAAAGCAGCATGTAGCTACAGTTAAAAAGCAAGCTAATTTATAAAATAATTATCAAATTCAGTCAGTTAAGTGATACACACTTGGGCAATAATGTCTCTTTAGAGACATGACCAACTTGGCAGAAGATTATCTCGCAGTAGATTGCCATTACTTTCTGTAGTAGACTAGTTGCCAGCCAAGGCTATAGAAACCAATCTGTCCTGTTATTTAACCCATAACTGGAGGGAAGAGACGGATTAATACCTTTCCCAATGGTATTTGTGCGTAAGTGAATGCAAGGAATTCAACTGGAATTTGAACTCAGCTGTGCATTGTGGTGCAGTGGATATCAATGCAGAAATACCCTTGAAAAAGGTATTAATCTGTCTCTTCCCTCCAGTTATAGGTTAAATAATAAAACAGATTGGGTTCTATAGCCTTGGCTGGCAACCAGTCTACCACAGAAAGCAATGGCAACCTACTGCAAGATAATCTTCTGCTCAGTCAGTCATGTCTCGAAAGAGACATGATCACCCAAAGAGTGTATCACGTATGGCACTTAACTAACCAGCTGAATTATCAAAATACTTGATCAAATTGAAAAAAACATTACATATGATCATTTTACATTTGAGACCCTTGTAATGTTTATATTTATAATTTCTTGAATTTCAATTTTTAAAAACATTCTATAAGGTTCCTAAACTAGCTTGTAAAAGAAAATACAATTTTGAATAATCACTTTAAGAGGGTAAATTATGAAAAATTTTTTAAAAGATTTAACAGATGAAACAAAGTGAAGACCATCTCATTTGAATCTTATTTTAACAATGTATTTTAGAAAGAGTATATTGTAAATTAAATTATTAGGATTAATATTCTTTTAAAATTATATAACATTTAAAATAATTCACTGGATGAAGTTTTAAAAAATAATTAGGAACAATAAACAAAACATTAAATAGCATTTAATGGAAAATTCATAATTTTTAATTTTACTCGATTCTATATACAGCCAATAAAAAAAATTTCTAAAAAATAAAGCAAGCATCGAATAATTTGTCAGATTTCATCACTAAAGCCAATGTTGTTGCATAAAATTATGTCAGAAATTAAGTATGACTTTTTCAGAAGTAAGTGTACAATTATTACCAAATAAGTAAATAATTTTTCTGACATTAGATTAAAAAAAATAAACTTTTACATAATCCTTACAGATATAAATTCTACATGGTACATATCAAAAAAGCATGATTGGTCTCTTATTTACAATAGCAGATATTCTTTTTAAGGCCATAGGTAAGCATGGCTGTCCAGAGATTCCTTTTCTATACTACCTGTGAATTGCAGTACTTTGTCTATAGTGTTGAATTCAATGTTGCCTTTCTTATAAACTAGTTGCCACTTAGAAACCAGGTGAAGGACAGTCTACTATTTTATATGTTCAACCTATACATGGGGAATAAAAATGGATTTAAAACTTTCTCAAATGTATTAGTGCATAGCAAATGCAACAGACTAGGCCAGGATTGAACTTGTTTGTAAAGCATACCTTTTCTGACCCAAGGGAATTAACCGTACATACACGAGTTATCTCCCTTCTCCGGAGATATTAAAAAACATTTTTCCCAATTTTGTTTTGATGGCTTCCAAAAGTAGTGATACCAACTATACAGAAGGCTCTGGGACATGCAAGTATATTAAAGGGTGACATTATATTTTGTTAAAGAATTCAAAATTTGTAAGTGTGTTATATCCATAAGGCTCTTACAAGCTCGTTTTTTGTCCACCATTTTTTTCAGATTTACAATTCCAATTCTTCTTTTTATGTGCCGTGCCCCTTTAGGACATAGGAGATCATGGCTCTCCACATTCCTTTATCTCTTAACACACCTTCTCCTGTTATCCTGCTCAATCCCCACTTTGCCATCCATCTGCTCAAGTCCATCAAGTATGTCACACATCTGTAGTGGCCTTGGTTATGTCAAGTACTAGGCCACTTAAAAACATAGCTAACAATCCCCACATTTAAAGTTACCAAATAATTTAAAAATTAAAAGTGTTTTGTTTGTAAAGTAAGTGAAATTTTATTAACTGAACACAATAACAAATTTGTAGGAAGTAAAAATGTTCAAATAGAAAATGTATGTTATTAATTAATGTTTACAAGTTAAATGTTCAAAAAGAAAATGTACATAGTTAAATGTTCCAGAGAAATAGTAGTAAGGAGTAAAGTGTCCAGAATTCTAGTTGCAAGTAGCGAATGTGTTTAATAAAGTCTGTGTTCCTTTCCCCTTTTTTTTATGGCCAGCGAAAAAGTGAAAAGAAAGGTGAAGCAATATAGGAAAATGTACTTATCGAAGTTAATATTGAGGAGTCAGTTGAAGTATCTTTTTGTTGTTGTTGTCATTGTCTTCTTTGTTGACCGTGAAAATGTTGAAGATGGAGAAGAAGAGGTTAAAAGAAATTAGCATGAGTGAAGAAGGAGAACAAATGTGTGACACAATCTTACGTCCTGGTCAGACTTGAAGTTTCCTTTGTTACATTTTAGTGTGTTGTCTATCTGTGCTCCCATTTGACTGTCTTTTGCCGATCAAGAGATGTGAATAAGTACTTAGCAGGTCACGTGGTTGGATACAACCACATACATATTTTTTAGGTGTTAAGAATATTTGACCAGGTGTCATAGTTCAATTTTCTATTCAATCAGAATTCAGAATCTTAATTTTCACACCAGCTTGTGAAATTTGCACTGGTCTGGGTTTTTCCAAAATGTTTTCAGTCATTCTGATCCATTTTGCGGGTGTGCAATTTTACTTTTTGCGTTTCAGTTGTTGGATGATATAGGATTTGTATCCTATACATTGCTTTCTCTTGTCTCTCCTTCCTTCTATCCATCTCACGAAGATCAAATTCTCCAAGCCCTGCAGCTTTTTACCTAAGATCTGAAGAGGTAAATGTGTGAGAGATTCTACTGGCAGAAATAAATTATTTTTTCACAAAATATGATTGTTTTTTTTTGTTTTTTTTAATTATCTTTTAACCATAAAAGTTCTAATTTTCTGAAAACTTTTCACTTTGAAATCCATTTTTCTTGGGTGTAATTTGAGGAAGAAATCATTCTGATTTTTTTCATTTTCAGAAACATGCCCACCTCAGCTTGTATAAAGAATGAATACAGGCATAGTGGAAGAAGGCAGCAGTAAAATTTCTTATTTATATCTGTTGGTGGGAGGTTAGTTTCTTTCATTGTTGACAAACTATGGACCAATCCTTCCTTCTAGTCTTAGATTTCTTATATCTGAAGTTTATTTTACAAAACTCCAAAAATCCCTGTAATATATGCAGGAATTCATTTTCTTTCATTTCAGTATCATTGAAAAGATCATATAACTATTTACTACTAGTATTGTCTATACAATTTATATTTTCTTTGAGGCGATTTTCATTGTAATTTCTTTAATGAACAATATGTAGTCTTGTGATGAGAACATAATAACCAACATAATCTCAAAGCTTTCTTTTTATAATATTATTTTCAAAATTTAAACGCATTTGGTGATTTTTGTGGCAGGTTCATTAAGTAAGAGGGCAAGTCCACAATATCAATTCTGATCCCTGCAATGACAATGGATAAAGTAACATTGTATAAATGATTGCAAACTTTCTCACAATATTTATGTCTGTTTTTCCCTTGCAGATCTTGAAAAAGAAAAAAAAAACATGCCACTTTACACAGCTCCAGTATCTCTACTATCTAAAACTCAGTCAGTTAAGTGTCATATGTGATACATGCTTGGACAATTCTTTCAAGACATGTCTCACCAAGCAGAAGATTTTCCCTCAGTAGGTTGCCATTACTTTCTGCAGTAGACTGATTGCTAATCAAGGCTGTATAACCCAACTTGTCCTGTTATTTAACCCATAGCTGAAAGGAGAAGAGATGGATTAATACCTTTCCCAAGGGTATTTGTGTGTAAGTGAATGCAACGAATTCAACTGAAATTCGAACCTGGCTCTCCAATTATCTCAGAGCTGACATCCACTGCATCATAACGCACATCTAAAACTACATAACTTACTGTCTCACTCAAAAATATGGGACCAATATGGTCGTCTTTATCCCTACTCATTAATACAACATTAGTTATATCACTATATGTTCAATTGGCCTGGTTAATTTCAATGTAATCAATATAATGAAAATCTCTAGCCCAGTGGAACTGCAGCCTCGTCCATGACACTTGAAGGTCAGACCATCAGGTCTTGAAGGATCCATTTTTTTTTTATACCTTGACTGCCACAACATCAATAACTTAAGTATTAAAAAGGTCATCTACCTGACCAGCAACCATAATGCACCAATTACGAAATCCTGAGCCAGCCTTAATATCTTTGCACTTTCATAAAATGCTACAACTAATTCTTTCTTGATTGCAATAGCTGAAGTAAGCATTTTTTATCAAACACACACTGATTTACACAGCTAAACAAAAATGTAAATAATTTTGGTTTAATCCAAAATCAAAACTTATTTTATAAACAACTTAACAGTGTTTTGAAACAAATCAAATATAAAAAGAAAAAAAAGTTATATTAATGTATATTTTATAGGTAGAATGTGTTGTTTGAAATCCTTGTCTTCTCATCTGTGTAATTCCTTTGTCAGTTAAGTAGACAGCAACTTTCAATATCATTTATATGGTAAATTAGTCATAACATCAAGTTATAGAGTGAAAGAATGCAATTACTTGATGTCATTAAAATGTAGGAGTTTATAATAAATGTAGGAAATATATTAAAATTGAAACTAAGAAATAAATTATAATTAACACAAAAACTATGACAATAATTAAAATATGTAAAAGCAAATTCAACAAAACAAAAGCTGTTGCTTGGCATTTTCCAATGTTTGACTATAAAGAGAACAATTGAATATTTGTCCATATTTCCAAGATGAGGTATTATTTACATTGTTCAGACTGCTGTCCTCATTTTTATTGCCATATTCACAATGTTTCAATGTTGTTTGCTCTAAGCTTCTTCATGTGATTGAAATTTTGAACTGAACCCTTTGTTTTGATTACTGGGATAGATTGTTCTAATTCCATGAGTCATACTACTTCCAACATGCCAATGCAACTACAGTAATGAACAAAACAGAATATACACAAAAATAGGAAGACCCCATTAGAAATGGTCGCTATAGCAAAGCAAGGAAAGGTCCAATATTGAAAACAGACTGACAGCTATTGCAGATCCTAATCAAGAACAAGCATCACTTTCAGACCAAGACATACAGGCAGTTGTCTCAACGTTGCAGCAGGCTACCTCACATATAAGGTCTCCCCAAAATTCACAAAGACAATATTCTGCTCAGGCCAATTGTTAGCTGCTATGGCTCTGTGTGCCACCTTCTGAGTTGCTTTCTTGTGGATATAATTGACCCATTAAAAGGAAATTTGCCATCTTATGTCTGAAGCTCCACTTAGTGGAAATAATCAAATATGCTACCATCCAGTGCAACCAGATGGTGATCTTGGATGTGGGAAGTTTGTTCATCAAGGTAACCACAGTAAAGATACTATCAGTAGCCAGAGAGAGGCTGGTCTTATACCAGTATACCAATAAATAACCTGATGGAGATGCTGACTTTCTGTACACAAACAACACACTTTGAAATGAGATCAGACATCTATCAGCAGGATGAAGGCTTAGCAATGGGCTCACCATTATCACCAGCAATGCCTAACATATACATGGAATACTTTAAAGAGATGGTATTAGAATCCACATCACTAAAGCCAACTCTATAGCCGAGATATGTACATGACACCTTCATACTCTGGCCATACCAGGAAGAGGTCTAGCTACTACTGGGCCCATGGGCCATGTGAACTCAATAAGAACAGTTCACAATGGAAAAAGAAAAAAAAACAACAAACTAGCATTCCTGGGTGTACTAATATCTCAAACAGAGAATGGGCTCAAGATATCTGTATATCACAAGCCAACAATTACCAGACAATACCTCAACTTCCGCCACTCATACAATGTAAAGAAAGGGATCGTGCATGACTTACAACATCAAGCAAAAATCATAAGTGGCAACCCAGCAACATATGAACAAGAAATGGTCAGTATAAGCAGTACCCTACAGCAGCTCCAACTAATGCAGATAGAAGGATGCAAGAGAATAATAACAATCAGAAAACAGCCTTAGTCTGCCTACCCTAGGTAAAGAGATTATCGCAAAAAATACAAAACATCTATGGTCAATATAACATCAGAACATTCAAAAGTGGTTTTGCACTTTGCAGATACCTCTCCAGAGTAAAATCTCCTATAGAGGATTGTCCCATGATGCTGTGGTAAGAAATATAAAGAAGAAACAGACCACCCATTTACAATAAAACTGCAAGAACCTCACAAGGCCATAACACAAGGGGAAATAGAAAATTCAGGCATAGCTAACCACATATGGAGGAAAAAAGATCACTGTCCCCTGTGGAATAAAGTTGAAATAATAAATAGAGAGCACCATTAAAAAATACAAAAATTTAAGAAATCAGTACATATGCCAGGCCACAAAAACCTAACCTGGCCAAGCATAGAAATAAATACAATATGGGAATCAGTAATACAGAATGTTAGAGAAAACCAATAATGTCAGATTTGTAATATGAGTTTTGGTAAAAAAAAACAAAAAAAAAAAAACACACTATTGAAACATTAGGTTTACACATCCCCAAAATTCATATACTGATGTCCTTAGGGACACATGGCCCAGTGGATAAAAGCATTGGTTAGATCCAGTGACTAGAAACAAAGAGTTCTAAATTCAATACCTGACTACAAAAACTTCGAGAGTTGAGTTAAAGGGAGATAACTAAGAAATCCAAAAGTAGCATAACTCATGGAATGAGAACAATCTACTCCAGTGCTCAAAATAATGTGTTCAGTTTGAATAAACCAGTGTGGAATATCTTGGCCACACATTATCAACCAAACAAATCATGCAGGGATCAAAATTTGAGGCAGTCATGAAAATGCCATTTCCTATGATCATTTCAAGTTTAATGTCTTTCTCGGTTTCATTTCAAATCTACAGGAAGTTCATCTCAAACCTATACACTACAGTCATGCCACTTTACCATTTAACCAAGAAGAAAACTCACTGGAAGTGGGGAGATGAAGAACAAGCAATATTTGGACAGTTGAAAAATATACTATCCTCAGATCAAGTTTTTGTACATTTCAACCCAGACAAGCATCTAGCACTGGCTTGTTATACATCCAATACTGGAATTGGAGCAGTCCTGTTTCATTGTTATCCAGTTTAAAGCAAGCACCCAATTGTCAACATGCCAAGACTCTTGCATCTGAAAAAAAAAACTAAATCCACAAGGAAGCCTTATTCATTATCTTTGGCTTACAGAAATTCTACCAGTACCTGTACAGACATAAGTTCATACTCGTGACTGATCATAAACCACTGATGGAACTGTTCAGCCCAAAGAGAGGGACACCACTTCCTGCAGTCAACCAACTAGTGGTTAAAACAGTATGACTACACAATCAAGTAATAGAAAACTGCAACTCATGGCAATGCCGATGCCCTTAATTGCATGCCATCTGGAGATGACAATGACAGGCAGGAAAGTGGTGAAGACACAGATGCAATGTGCACCATCAAAGTTGTCAGTCTTCAACTCAAACCTATAGACACCAACATCCTGATAAGAGTCTGGGAAAGAACCAGTGATAACTACAGTGATGCGCCATGTCCACAAAGGGTGATCACTGAAACACAGTGAGACCAACAATGAAGTCAAAAGTTCCAAAAATTGTCAGATTCACTCAGTATCTACCACAAATACCTCATCCAAGGATCAAGAGTGGTAATTCCATAGAACCTACAACCCAATATCCTAGATATACTGCATATCGAATACTTTGATATGGGACACATGAAACAGCTGGCAGAAACTGCTGTCTACTGGCCAAGTATTGATACATCTGTTGAGATGGTCCTTCAACAATGTGACTCGTGTGGCAAATATCATTACAAGCCATCCAAGTCTGCAGTTCCCCCATAGATGCTTTCAGAAAAGCCATGAAGCCACTTACACATTGATAATGTCATCAACTTCATGGGTATAACCTAGCTGATGATCACAGATGCTTTCTCACTGCATCCATATGTTCACCCAACATCATCTAAATCCACTAGAGCTACTCTAGATCAGCTGGAAAAGGACTTTGCAAACTTCAGATACACCCACACACTGATCACGGATAATGCATCGACTTTCCTTTCTGAAGAATACCAGAGTTAGTGCAAAAAGCTTGGGATCACACACCTGACAGGAGCACCTTACTATCCAGTTACCAATGGAGCAGCAGAATGTTTGGAGCAGACATTCAAGCAAGAAAGTCTTCTCTACCCCTAAAATGATCTTTTCAAGGGTGTTTGATGCTGTAGCAGAGAACACCAACAGTCTGTGGATTCTCTTCAAGTGAACTCTTTATTTCCCAGCAGACAAGGATTGACACTCTGCTGCCTTAACCAGCTCAGAACAAGCAATACAAGGTATCAAGTGTAATAATAAAAGGTACAGAGCAATTTTAAAGAAAAACATAAAAATCTTAAGCTGTCCTTATATAAAATCAACATGATTAGTTCATTTTAACTGAACTAAAAATGTACCTAACAAAAGAAAATGAAACTTTTCAATCGCAGACAAAAGAGGAATATAGAAAAAAAGCTACCAGTGTAAAGCAGTGACCTTTAGTATTTTAAAAGGACAAATGTTAAATACTATTTAAATTTTAGTCAAAGGGCAAATGGTTAACACAAATTTAAAAAATAAAGCAATTCCAAGGATTTACTAAGAATGTCAAGAATTGCAAAATGTTACCTCTACCTGCAGAGATTAATATCAGCTTTAATCAATTCAGATTTATGAGTAATCTCAACTTTGTTACATATTAAAATCAAATTGGCACCTATCTTGAGAATCAATAAGATAGCGTGTCTCCAAAGATAAACAAAAAAAAACATAACAGATATCATTCTGCTTTTATTGATTGATTTTTTTACAGTTTATCAACAATTTGAAATTTACAAGCTATCAAACCATTATTACCAATAAAAAAAAAATAAATAAATAAATAAAATAGATATATTCTTGTAATCTAAAATACTGTTTTAGATTTTAAGAATTTTTTGAGATAAATGTAATATAAATCTTTCGGAACTCAGCTTTCCAATGAACAATTCCTAGCTATTATCATTACATTACCCATACATCCAAGCTTACAGCACCAGGTATTTTTAACTAAACCCTTTACTTAATCTATGGAAGTGGACAGTTCTCATTCTACTGTCCATACTAGAGGATATCGTATATCAGTTAAAGCTATCTAGTTAATTAGTCCTTATAATCATCAGCAAATACAACAGCTAAAGATGCAAACTACAAAATAGAGAAACCAGAATCAAGTAAATACAAAAATTTAAATATCGAGGAAGTGTTTTAATAGAGCACAGAAAATGTGGCACCAAAATCCAAACATGTATTGGAATAGTGAAATCTGCCTTCCAAAAGCTAAGGAGAATATTAAAAAACAGGAAAATCTCATTAGAAACAAAGTAAACAGTACTGATTTATTATGTAATATCAGTCTTTCTATATGGCAGTGAATGCTGAACAATATCATAAATGAAGAAATATGAAGCAACATAAATGTGGTTCTACAGATGGATGCTAAGAATATCATGGTCTGAACAGGAGTTAAAAATTTTTATGAAAAATGGAAACACATACTTGAAATAATAAAGAAACAGCTGAAATTTCTTAGTTAAATAATAAGGAATGAAAGTTTGGAAAATATGATGCTCACAGGACATGTTTAAGACAAGAGAGACAAAGGATAGCAGCAAATAACCTGCCTAACAAGCTTGTGTAAATTGTTGGCAGAAAAGGGGTTGGAAATGATAATTAAAAAGGCAAACATTGCTCAGAGCTACAAGGAACAGGAAGTTGTGAAGAGCCATGATCACCTATGTCCTGAAGGGACACAGCACATAGAAGAATGTCACTGTCTCTTCTACTGAAGCAGAATATATAATTGTTTATTTTTTTTTTTTTACACTACCTGACTCAGAAACTGCCCTTGTTTCCTGTTTAGGATGTGGTTTCCGGTTTTTCTCTTTTCCAATCTTTTCACTCTTATGTAGCCCCCTGTGTATCAGTGGCGTTTTCGCCTTGCTTGGAGTGATATGATTAAAAAAAAATACAGCATAACCAATATACAATAGGCCACATAACATATACTGAAGATTCAAACAAAAATTATGAAAGTTTTTTTTGTTTTTTTTTAATTTGTATCAGTCAGTTAAGTGCCATATGTGATACATGCTTGAGTGATCATGTCTCAAAAGAGACATGACTAACTGGGTAGAAGATTTTTCTGCACTAGGTTACCATTACTTTCTGCCGTAAACTGGTTGCCAACCCAGTCTATCCTGCTGTTTAATCTATATCTGGAGGAAGAAGTGACAGATTAATACCTTTCTCACAAGTATTTGCACATGAGTGAATACAATGAATTCAACTGGAATTGGAACTTGGCTCTCCGAGTTTTCATTCCAAGCTGATATCCACTGCACCATAACACACATCAAAATTTGTATGCATTACTTGATACTCTGTATTGCTTCATAAATGATCAGGAAATTTGTTTGTTGCTACTTCATTCTTCCTCCTAACCCACTTATTTTTCTTGTGCTCTAAAAGCTGAGAAGAAAACATTTATATTTAATATTTATATTCAAGTGGAATAAGAACTGGGTAATAAAACAAGTACCACTTGCTGGACCAATGGAAAAACCATGGTTTTTGACAAATAAGAAGTCATCTTTATGCTTGCATCATTACTGTCAGAATAATGCTATGATATATATATCAAATATAAATTTATACATATAAAATTAATAAATAAAAGTAATAAAAATAAATTAGGATAGAATGAAAAAGAAAGAAAGATATCATGTTATAATTTCCCCCAGACACTCTGGCGACAGACATTTCCGTGCTGTCAGTTGAACAGTAGTTAAATCCGGTCCTGTTTTCCAAAATGTAACAGTAAACTCATGGAATTAATTATTTAGATATATACACAGATAGATAGACAAACAGATTTTAAAAAAAAAAAAAAAAGAGGGTGATTCCATGAATTTACCCTGACCTTTGTAATTTCCATCTATACAATTAACTTAGTCCAATTTCTTACTTTACTCGGAACTAAATACTCGGAGCCATGGTTGAATACAGACCACAGGAGAAACAAACATATTCTATCAAAAGATCCAATTCACCATCCACACAAAAAACAATATCATTGTATTTTATTTTTATCCAATGAAATTAATACACAAGGCCTTTTTTATTTTATCTTTTAGCACCAGGTAATTTTATATGAGTCTGGGCAAATTCTAAAATTTACACTGAATTTCAGAATTTCTTAAAGTATAAAAAGAGTAAAAAATTTAAGTTATGAATACTTCATAAAGCTGTGTGATAAAAAAAATCTGAGCCTTGATTTATGTTTAAAATATGCTTAATTTTTGGACAAACCCAAGCTTTGTCATGTTTATAAGGTTTGTTCTAATAAAAATGGTGGTGATTGTATCTAAAACGAACTATTTCTTTAATAACAAAAGCAGCAATAAATCTTAAACTTTAAAATCAAAGACTGTCTTATGAAAATTTAATAAAAACTCCAAAAAGGTTAAATTTATCATTCTTTTTTAAAGAAATCTTAATACTTCTAATTTCCTCATATATTCAAAACAACAGAACAGTGGTTAATTAGATATGTCATTTGCCTGTTTATTTTCAGGTCAGACATTTGAATCAAAAATTTATTTAATTTTTTTGTTTGCTTTTATATTTCCAGTGATAAAATTAACAAACAAGACAAACAGACAAAAAAAAAAGTGACAGACTTTCATTTGTATTTAAAAAAAACAGGCATAACAGATGTACTTAGAAATAAGCAGAATAATAGAATGAATTCTCTTATATACAAATGTGTGCACATTGTCTCAATTTGTGACAAATAATTTTAGTTTTTTGTTAGTTTTTATATTAAGTACTCCTATTATTTCTTTAAAACTTTTCAAAATACTTTTTGGGAAAGAATATTTTTTAACAATAAGGCATTACAGGAATGTTTGCTTGTATAAAATGATTTCAGATCAACAACACAATAGTTATTAGAAATTGTGGAACTGACTCCCATCTGGATTAAGAGTCAATGATTATCATCTTCATCCTTCTTACACTTCCTAAAACCACCTCTTATATTCATATCAGGCAACTTATGCAGTGGCTCTCGTGCCTTGTACTGGACTGGTAAAAAAACTCAATGGTTGACTTCACGAGAAAGGTTAAGAAAGTTATTACACATTCATTAAATGAAAAATGGCTCCAACAATTTATACTAAACAGTCTTGTTCTTTCATTGTCTTTTCTCTCACTCTCAGTAAAACTTTTAATCTCAAGCACTCTTATTGCCTTGCTTGGTGTGAAATGATTAAAAAATAATAATAATGATAATAATAATGAATCAAATGATTGAATAATCAAGCAGTAACTATCCCTAATACAATATTTAAAACAGCTTTGATTACTGTATAATGATAATAATTACTAGATTCATAACTACAAAATACTGTTTAAACTTTTATTCTTTGGTAATACAAATTAAAGCAAAACAATACCTATAACAGGCCAAGATTGTAAGCTGAAATCAACATAAACAAAAAAAACAAAAACAAATATTTACCTTTTATCCTTAAGGTAATTTACATTTATTAATTTTATTTTATAACTGCACTAGGTATATGGTTTGTTTAACGTTAACATGTGATAAAATTTTGTTGCTGGAATCACTGTAAACAATTTAGCCTTCTTTTTAAAAAGAAATATTTACTTTTTTACCTTTAGAGTGATTTGCATTTGAGACACTGGAGTAAGAATATAGTTTGTTTACCTTCTTTGAACTTGCAGTAATTTTATCTTATTATACGTGATTTCTTTTGAAATATTGTAATCTAGAGTGCTTAATAAATAGTAATATATGAAAAAGGAACTCCAAATTATGATTTTCAATTTATTTTTTCTTCCTTTTAAGAACTCACGTGTTCAGGTTTCTGTAAGGTGGATCAATTTACAATTAATTTATATAGCAAACTGGATCCCCTATTAATTTTTATGCAATTTATTTATTTTTTTATTTATTCATTCATGATCTGGAGTGTATAATCTCAGTCAGTAAGGTGCCATACGTGCTTGGGTGATCATGTCTCGAAAAGATTGACTGGGCAAAAGATTTTTCTGCAGTAGGTTGTCATTACATTCTGCAGTAGACTGGTTGCCAACCAAGGCTATAGAACCTAATGTCCTGCTATTTGGAGGGATAAGAGATGGATTAATACCATTCCCAAAAATATTTTGCATGTAAGTGAATGCTACAAATTCAAATGGTATTCAAACTTGGCTCTTTGATTTCTTGTTCAGAGTCAATATCAACTGCACAACGCACATCCTACTTTACATTATTATAAAAAAGTATAACTCCACCTAAACCTGAATCAAATTTCTAAGTCCAAATTGTTCAGACCTTAAAATCTAAGGTTCATGCAATTTTTAGAATCAACCTGAATTTTTTTTCTAAATAACAGTTTAGTTAACGTTGTTTAATTTTAGTATCCCAAATTTTTTTCTCAAAATGGTGAAAAAGTGCTGTGTTGCCATGGTAACTAACAATCAAGATTTATGTATTTTGTCTTCCCAAACAGCAGAATGAGCAAAAATCAATGGCTAAGGGTGACGCTTAAGACAAACCAAACAGTGTTGTTGTGGAAGATATTTTCCATTTGTCTTTGAAACCGTGATTTATAGAGGAAAAGTATGACCCAAAAGTCTATCATCAGTATTTAGTGATTTGCCATAAAACTCAAACCAAAAACTACATATAAAACATTTGTTTCTGTGTAAAATGTTCAAATAAATGAATTGGTACAATTTAAAAAAAAAAAAAAGCAAAGACTAAATTATCAGTTATGAAAATTCGTGTCACAATATTGATGAAAAGAATTTTGTATCAGCTGTTACTTGCAAACAATTAGCTGTTCATACAGTCTACATATTTTCACTAAAAAGAGAGAAGAGAGAGGGACATTTTTCAAAAAGGAATACTTTTAATTCAAATTTTTTAAAACATGAATGTTACCACCCATACTGGTATATATATATATATATATACAACAATTGTTTCTCTTATAAAAAATAAAATTCATGTTTTAACACTGGTACCATTGAATGTAAATTTTGTAAATTTTAATTTCTCAAAAAGTAAAAATGCTCTTGTTTACCGGATATCTACAATCACTAAAATTTTAAATGCAACATAAATTGCCATCTAAATTCCACATGAGTGGCAGTTTCACATTCCTTGGGGTGAAATGATTTAAAAAAAAAAACAAAAAAAACAGAGAAAGTACATGATGATGATCCATTGAAAATAATGTGATATTAGACTTAGATAAACATTTGACATTTATTTCTAATTTTTGGAAAATGACATTAATAATAGAAGCAAAGCAAGGAAAAAAATGAAATCCTTTACAGGGGACACTAGTTTAGTTATTGAACATACATGCAATTGCTTAAGTGATGTTTGTAGGTATTTGCTAAGTAGTAAATTTAATTTTATGCTACTGAAAGATTTCATGTTGAAAAAACTAAATTACTTCTTCAACTGAATATTGATGTCAAAGAATTACAACTTCGATCCAAGTCATAATTACTCAAAATGTGAACATTTGCTGGGTAAAATAGCATGCCAAACATTTGATAATTTACCAGACTTTGAAACTAGGATTTCTAAAGATATTAAAATGTCACTTTTATTTATAGCAGGCTAAGTTACAAGAAATGATCACTCCAAAGAAAAAAAGATTTAATAATGCAGCTTTTTTATTTAAAAATATGGACATTCTTTTTAAAGAAATAGATTTTGGCAAATAAAAAATTCCATTTGGTAAAATGTTGAACTTGCTTTCTGTTTGTTATTATACAGATATATTTTCTGTGATTATTCAATTCGTATAAACAAATTGAATCATTATTTCTGCAATATCATTTAAAATGTTTCCTAATTTTTAGTGAATAAAGTGATTTTTGTGAATTTACTTTAGTAGAAGAGGTTAGTTCTTTTTATACATTTATGAAAATTAATTGTTATTGTTGTAAAGTTATAAGGCTTCCTAATAATGGATATAGCTGGTAATTAACAAATTACTGGATATTACAAAAAAACTTTCTCAGAATGTGTTATTTAGTTTAGATACTCTCTCAATTCTCTACTCCCCAGTCATGGATACCAACTGCATAGCTGCCAAGCCTCTTATAGATATCATCTTGATCAGTAAAAGTAAAACCATATTAGATTTACACTGACATCTCTTTATTCTTCTCAGTCAGTTAAAGTGCCATACGTGATACACGCTTGGGCGATCATGTCTCGAAAGAGACATGAGTGACTGGGCAGGAGATTATCCCGCAGTAGATTGCCATTGCTTTCTGCGGTAGACTGGTTGCCGGCCAAGGCTATAGAACCCAATCTGTCCTGCTATTTAACCCATAACTGGAAGAAAGAGATGGATTAATACCTTTCCCAAGGGTATTTGCGCATAAGTGAATACAATGGATTCAACTGGAATTCGAACTCGGCTCCCCGGTTTCTCGTTCCGAACCGATATCCACTGTACCACAATGTAATCTTATTACATTTCTTTGTAAGCAACACCAAAAAACAAGGAGGAATAATAGAAATACAGCATCATTTCATAATGTAATTAAGTCTATGTAAATAAGTTTTATTAGAACTGATAAAAGCCTTTTTATCTTGAAATCTCACTGAAGGATTTATGTTAAGTGATTTAGACTGATTAAAATCAAAACACACACTCACTGACAGATAAGCACAAACAAATTATTTGGTAGAGAGTATAATTCATCTAAAAGTATGACCTGAGCATCATGTTCACTTCAATGTTGGTGGTGGCATTGACCTTGAGGTTTTCCAGAAAGAATGGTGCTGCCATGACATGGTCCTCAAGATCAGAAATAATGTGAACTTTGTGTCCATCACTATGAGTACTTCTGTGGAGTTCATGTACTTTGCTCAAGATGTATTCTCAATTACCTAGCATGTACTGCATATTCCATACATGTATATAAATCATTAAGCACATAGAAAAAAGAAAATAAAAACCACTTATACAGTGAAAAAAAAATGTTTATCTTGGTAGAGAGGGCAAATTGTTTTTTGGACAAGTTACTAATTTCAGTCTGATTCCATGGTTTTAGCTCATATTGGTTATATAAGAAGCCCTTCTCTTCAATTACCCAACAAATGATACAGTATTATACCAACAATCATGCAATACACTATTAAAAAACATTTAAATTTTCAATGTGGTACCAGTGAAGCATATAAAGTTAATAGCATATGTAGAGGTAGTAATTTAACTGATAAATTGATGAGAGGCTTGTTTACATAGTGTAGGTGAGGAGTTGATTGATTGCTCACTTATTAAAAAAACTTACAATTCCAGGACTGTCCAAGCAAAATAATAAACAAAATGATTGCTGTAACTCTTCCAATATTTTTCAACACAAGAGCACGATTTAAGGGGAAAAAAACAGAAAAAAACTGTTTGACAATGTGGAACAATATTTTGACAGTATCTCTGTCTTCAAGTTATATATTTTTTTTTAATTTTCAAGTGTAAAAATATATAAAGAAATATGGCCTAATGGATAAAATGTTGGTTGGATTCATTGACTTGACCCAAAGAGTTGTGAGTTCAATATCTGGCTACAGCAGAGGTGAATGAAAGCTTAGAGAGTTAAGTTAAAGGAAGATAACTGATGCTGAGACATCTGGAAGTGTCATGACTTGTGGAGCTAGAACAACCAACACTTTTATTCACTGTGTTATGTGATCTTGAAGCTAATATACAAAACAATCCAAATCAACTTCCATAGAAAAAGAATTTTGACAAATATTACAATTTTTCATCACTGTGAGATCCTGATGGATTTCATTATTTTCTATTAATAAAAATTATTAAAAGTTTATAATTAGGTGTGAAAAATCTTCTACAAATGTACAATTTACATTACAAACCATAAAAAGCCTAAGTGTTAACCACTCACCTTTAAAAATGTTTTAGTACTGTCAGTCTCCAGGTCACAAAAAGTTATATCTAATATATAAAACTCAAATTTTATACACTTGTTTGCTCAAATACCTTTAAAAAAAATTTAACATAAAATTCACTGTATATGATATGTGTGGGGATGTATAAATATTATATACAACTGTGTCATCATATAAAAACAATTTTATCTTATCTACCAACATGTGTCATATATCTTGCCCAACTCAGCAGTTCTTGAAGATAAATAATTCTTTTTAAAAATCAAATTAAATATAAATAACTTGTCATTCATTCCTATTTTTTTTTTAATTTTAATAAATAAACAGTTGTTTTAATGATGGATTTTAGAATTATTTAGTTACTCAAATAAATCAATTTCATGCCCTGAAAGATCACAGCTTGAGTATAATGAGAAATAAACAATTTTGGTATTTTCTAATTGTATATTTTGAAAATTTAATAAATATAAATTATATTATAATGTTGTATGTGAAATAAATGGCTAACAAAATATTTAAACTATTCAAACTGTTTGAATTACAACACTGACCAATATCATTTTATAACATATATAAATCTATCAAAGAAATGATTGATGTACCATAGAGTAAAGAAGAGAGATTTGGTCAGGGCATTAACTGAAATTTTTCTAGTTGCATGATAAAAAAAAAACAAAAAAAAACTATTCCCTAATTTGTTTTTTTTTGGAGGAGAAGGGGAGGTTAAGAATTGTTTTTCTTTTTTTCTTTTTTTTAATGAGAATTACAGAATATCAATAGTTGAAAAGTAAACATTAAAAGTTAGCTGACTTCTTTTTAAAATAAAGTCACATCCTATAGCTAATTAAAAGGGAAATTTTAATGCAAACATTTAGAAAGAAAAAAATTGTAAAGGACAGATTGCAACAAAACACAAGAAGTTGAATATACTTAAAAAAAAAAAACAGGCAGAGGATATTACTATCAGGAAATTAAAGAATACAATGGCTAAGTTGTATAATGTTAAAGAAATTTAATAGAATTACTAAATTTCAACATAAGTGTATGTCTTATAAGATGAAATTAGCTCCTTCTACAAGACAAAAAAAAAATAGTTATGAATCCTGCAACAATAATAAAATGTTACTTATGAATGTAAAGTTTTGAGGTCTACCATGATGTAGATCGTTTAAAGTTTACCAAAACAAATGTCATGGAAAAAAAAAAAAAATTGCTAAACATTATTTTTTATTTCTTCAAAGTATTAATTCATTTTTTTTTGTGGTTATAAAATTAGAAAGAGCAGAAAGATTTCTAAACTAATTACTTATTTATTTAAATGCCCTAAGTATTTCTATTAAAAAGTTAAAGGTTTCTTAAATTATTTCTAAGTAAGGCAAATTGATTAAAACACTCAAGTGAAGGTTATGAAAGTTGTTTCATAAACTGAAATAATAATCAGAAAATTCTCTAATTTCATAATTAAAACAATAAAAAACTAGCCTACCTCAGCATTTGTTCATATAAATTTGACGGTATATAATGTTCATATCTAGAGTCCTGTTAAAGTTTTTATATAAAAAAATGCAAAGAATGAATATTTAAAAGCAGATGAAACTTTTCCAGTTTATTCTAAAGAATAGAATAATTAATAATCATACATTATAAGAATTTTTAGAAGCTTTCATAATTAAGTAAAGTCTCATTATTCCTGTAAGATAAATTCTCCATGGATAGTGAAATTTACAAATAAAAACAAAACCATTTATTCAGCATGTTTCAAACTAATGTCAGTTGATGTGAAAGGGGACGTAACTCTAAGAAATATATTTGTAAAAACCAATTGTAAAAATTAAATTAGAGAAAAATATTACAGTATTTTCAAGACTGATAAGTTTGAAGAGATTTTAATTTTTTTATTTCAAATTAAAGAACTTATGTTACATATATCTTTTGTTGTCTATACTTTTGAAAGATTTTTTTAAAAGTAAATTTTTAAGTTCTGACCGACCAAAGACATGTGGAATTATAGTTGGTGATTCCTAGGATAGACAGTGAGGGCCTACTGGGTTATGTTTTCTTTATTCATAAGTGATAAAAAAAAATAAAAAAAAAAAAATGAAAAAATAAAATAACTGTGAAGAAATGATTTTACAACTGCTGGTAATATTTTTAAGATACATCTTGAAAGATTTTATATCATCAGAATTAATTGATATTTAAACTGACATGTTCAATTTCATTTCTCAAGGAACATTTATATATTTTCATACTGTTCATAATGAAAATATTTTAATATAAATTAAGAAAATGCCACATGTTTAAGCAGTATTCCAGCAGTAATTAACTAAAGTCATTAGACATTAAAAAAAGAATATATCTAAAAAAGCTGAGAAGGCAGCCTTCAGGTTTTATTAAAGTTGTCATTTTCATAACTTTTTGTAACTTGAGGGAGTTAGTTCAATGATATTCAAGAATAAGTGACTTAATCAAATAATGGAATACATAAATCATAAGCATCTCGAAGTTCAGCAAGCAAAATCTAGAATAGATTTTATAAATTTCAGGGAGGCCAGACTGAGCTACAAACTAACAAATTGGGCAACCTCTGAAAGCCCAGTACTACTAAATCATGAATTCATTTCTGTTCATTAATTTGTCTACCTTACTTTAAAAATAGCCCCAAAAGTTATAAGTAGTAAAATTCAAAATTTAATATCATTTAACTTTCAGAAACAGCCTAATCCAGCAAACTTAAACACAACATAGTTGGCATGAAATTTTTTTTACCTTCTCAACTAAAACATATTGAACTTTGACTGCCTATACTGGAATTAGTTTTAAATAAAAAAAAATTATGATCTGCAAATAACAGAAGCTTGTATTTATTATTTTCATTTGTATTAAAAGAATACATGCAGTTACTCCCAAACTAGGGCTACTTGAAAGAATTACATGTTACATTATCGAATATTGTAATAAAAAGAATTCCTCTACTCTTAACTGATTCAGGTTAATTTTTTTATAATGAATAATTGCAATAAATATATTACCACTTCAGACACTATCACCTTTTCTTTAAAAGTTATAGACTTTCTTTTTAATATTTTGTTGCATTTTTTACAAATAAATTTGGAAGCCTAAGTGAAAACAACGTACGTTTAGAATTATGAACAAGTGCCATGTCGTACTGGTGTCGTGGCCTGTTGTCGGTCATTGATGGTGTGACACAGCAGCTGGTCTTTAAGTTGACCTCTTCAACTGTAATCTCTCTTACCCACGTTGTGATTTTTGATCTTAAGAGAGTTAAGCTGAATTATCATTGAGGCATCTCTGCCAAGCTAAACCAAGTTGGAAACGCGCACACAATTGTGGAAATAAAATGGACAACACCGGAATAAATCATTAGATGGTATTTATATACAAAATAAAAGAAAAAAAGTTACAGTTCTTTTTTTTCTTCTTTTCCCCAACCTATTCCTAATATTTGGCGACGGAACAAAAATTTCGGTTAGTTTCTCAAATACTTGGTAATTAAGTAAGTGGTAAATTCAAACACCATTTTTTGTACTTTTTGAAAACGATTCGGAGTTTTTCTTATTATTATTATCAAGTTGGCACAAGGGTTTCGGAGTTTTTCTTCTTTAGCAGATAACTTTGGTTATTATTACTTCAAACTTTGGGTGGCAACTTGGAACTCTAAACAAAACTGCAAACTCGGGTAGCAACTAACTTCAGGCAGCACTGGAACTCCAACTGCAGTGGGCAACCAACTCCATCTTGCTCCATCTCTGGGTGACACTGGGACTCCAACTGACTTTAGCCCCTGTGGCCTCTTGTATTTATGGGTGTCCCTACTTACTGGTGTGGTGAGGATGCATAAGGGGGTTTATGCCAATATCCTAAAATTCAACCAGTCCACTTTCTCTGCTTCACACTTCCAATTCTGGAAAATTCTCCCTCCTCTTTGGGAGGAGCTATTACATGACGTCAATCTCTTTCAGGGAAATTTAGAATGATAAATCCCCAACAATTAACAATTGGTTTTTCTCTTCTCTCAACAAGATTAATTTAACCTTTGGCTCCCTAATAATGTCAGCTGTGTTTCACCAAATTCTACCCAGGAAATATGAATAAAAAAAATCTTTTTTGTTAATCGTTTTTGTTTATGCAATGTTAGTACTGCTCCATTTCTTGCAACAAAGAGGCTTTAACATTTGACCTCTTAATTATGTCAGCTGTGTTTTGCTGAATTCCACCTGGGAAAATATGAATTTAAAAAAAAATCTCTTTCTTTAATCAATTTTGTCTATGCAATATTAGTTCTGTTTCATTTCTTTCAACAAGGCGGCTTTGACATTTGACCTCCAATAGGCCAGCTGTGTTTTGCTGGATAATAACAATCATATTGTGTGATTCTATTTCATTTCTTTGTTAACCAGTTCATAATCTTGGGAAAATGAATCTCTTTCCAACAAAAAATAAAAATAACATGCTCGTTAACTCTTTTTTGTCATGTTAAATATTGTCATACAAGGATAAATCAATTGCTTTAAAGGAGAAAAAAAAAACAAATATATAATAATAATAATAATAATGTTAGTACATTCTTTTTCATTTGATCTTACATTTTTTTAAAAATTTAAAAAATATAATTCTTTAGGAAGTAACTATAAGCAAAAAAAAAAATGTTCTTAAATGTCAAGTTCAAAAGATATCTTTGAAAATTGATAGAATGATATTCCCTACTTCTCTTCAGTACAACTTACAACAATATATTTAGCTGACCCAGCCAGAACCTTGATGAGAAAAATAATTACATGTTCAGTTCCAGGAACCATTCCTCTAGACAACAAGAGAATCGATCCTTGATGACTAAAGCATGGAGGTGTGCCAAGGGAGACAAATAGTTTTTGCCACTAATCCCAAGTACATATCTCACATTCCCACTTTAAATGCAGCCTTGTGCTATATTCCATTTGAGTGAAAAGAGAGATCGCCAGCACCCCTTGTTCATGCACATGTGCAGTTGTACCAACGTAACAGTCTGAGGAAGTTCTGAAGGATGAAATGTGCCACTAGTAAACTTTTCCCCACTATATTATGCAATTTATGTGGTTCCTGGCTTTCTCTTTTCCAATCTTCTGTTTTTTTTTTTCAATTGGAGTAGATAGATCTATCTATCGCCCGGTTCACACTCCACCCACGTCTATTGAACAGGTTAAGAGGCTCATCCCTTGTTCCCTGTTTAGGATGTGGTTTCCGGCTTTATCTTTTCCAATCTTCTCACTTTGTTTTTTTTTTTTTCAATTGGAGTAGATAGATCTATCTATCGCCTGGTTCACACTCCACCCACATCTATTGAACAGGTTAAGAGGCTCATCCCTTGTTCCCTGTTTAGAATGTGGTTTCCAGCTTTATCTTTTCCAATCTTTTCACTATTACGTAGCCCCCTGCACATCAGTGGCGTTACTGCCTTGCTAGGGGTGATACGATTAAAAAAAAATTTCCCCAATATTGTTCTTGATTATATACCAGCTTATAAATATATTTCCATTTAAAAACAAAAATCCAACACAAAAATTATTTTTCAGTAATAAATCATTAAATCTGCTATTAAATATATATCTCCCTCTTAACTTTTTATAAGCTAATCTTTACAATGATTTTTATTAGTTTTGATACACAGAAAAATCAAATCACTTTTTCAAATGAAACCTTTCTAGACAATTAAAATGTTGATGATTTTAATATTGTTTCAGATGGAAGCTCATTCTTCACTGATGAAAAGAAATGTCTACTGATAATGATTAAGGATTTTGAAAAGAAAAAATGAGAACTATAGAAAATTATGTAATAAAATCTTATGATGATTAAGAACAATTTTATACTCATTCTAAATCTAGTCAAATATAAACACTAATTTTCCTGTGTATCACAACTAATAAAACCAATTGAGAGAATTAGCTTATAAAAGTTTAAGTGTCATTTTATATATATATATATATATATATATATATATATATATAAAGTGAGGAGAGTTTTGTTCTGATTTCTGAGATGAGAAATTATTCTTATACATTGACTTATTCAAACTCTTATACTCATCATTGTTGTTATAGTTAAACGGTTTTCATCATTAGGCTCTCTTTTTAATGTACCCATTGTATTTGTAATGTTCTCATAATTTCAAAGTGATTCCTTTATTCAATTTGAGCAAGTTAAATTGTTTTTTTATTCAGAAATCACACGGTCAAATAAATAAAATTAAATAGCAGAATTAAATGAGTTACCTCCCCTAACATAAAAACGAACGTGAATATCATGTATAAATTTAATGTGAATATTGGCAAATACAGGAAATACCTTAAAAAAAAATAAAGTGTACAATGTTCAATTACAACAACCAAGACGAGAATAACGGATCAAATAACACAGCTTATAATAAGACTATATGTAACAAATCGACCCCCCCACACACACACACAAAAAAAAAAATTTTTAAATTAAAATTTTTCTTTGGTTTTGATGCTGAGAACTAGAAATATCTATCATAGCCTGTTGATGAAAATGAACAAGGGGTACTGAGCTTTTTAGAATTTTTTTTTTTAACTTAGTCAATGATAAACAAAACAATGAGCTAAAATATAAAGGAGGAATTTACTCCATCACCTGTAATAATTGTCACAAAAAATACATTAGAGAAATCTCAAAGAATCTAAATAAAAGATTATATGAACACAAAAGGGACATTTTACAATATGTCAATTGCGTTTGTTGCCCACCATAATGAGAATGACAACAATTTTGACATAAAATATTCTACTCTGCTCAGAGAAAACAATTCACTCCAATGTAAATCTGTCCTGGCTTTTATAACATTTTACCATTTCACCTGGTAGATCTACTATCACTGTATGAGATCCTACTAACAAAAGTGATAGAAAGAAAAAAAAAACACTAAAACACTTCAGCTAGAAATTACAAAGAAAAAAAAAAGAAAAAAATTCTAATATCCAAAATCCCCAGCACCCCTCATGTACATGTGTAGTTATACCAATTTAATAAATTTAGTTCAATGAAGTTCTGCAGGATGAAACATACCACTAGTAAACTTTTCCATTTTATCATAGAATTTTCTCCAATATTGTTCTTGACTATATATATATATATATACACACACACACACACACATACAGGGCTGTAGCTGATGCTAAAAAACACCGGGCACAGAGAAAATTGCCCGGATTTATTAGTTGACAATGTGATGACATCATCAGTGTTATCCGTTTCCAGAAACTATGATTTTCGGATTTTTTGGCTATTCCAATGGAAATTAGCCACAGAATGTGAACGAAAGCAGGAAATCGGGTTCGGACTTTCTGAGTATAACCAGTCTTTTCCCCAAAAATTAATAAATAAACAAACGGATTTTTACTGTGTTCATTTGAATGTTTTCTTCATTTTTCTTTCTTTCTTTGTTAATTGTTTAGTTTGATTTCTGACGAAGACATTTTTCCTTGTCCGGATTGGCCCAGACCCGTGCCCAGTAGTCAGTTACTGGCCATATATATATATATATATATATATATTAATGTATTATTAATATCTATTCAGTTATCTAAACATTAAAATACCTATAAGATTAATAAAAATAAAAACAAAAGGCTTGGATAACATATTTAGGATTTATTCCATTTAAAGCCATATTGCTGCTTTCATTATCATTATGCCGATAAATCTGCCTTCTTGGAACTGTAGAAAAAAAAAAAAATGGAATCAAAATTGTATTTTCAACTCATTCAACCCTGTCCAGGTTGTGACATTGCTGAAGTCACAAGCATAGAGAAAAAAGTGCTGCAAATTTAAAGAAATTTGCTGTAACTCAATCTCTAGTGAAAACCACCAGATATTTGATATAAGCATGTAACTGTATGTATAAATGTTGTGGTGGTAGTAATTTGATTTTGTGCCTGTCTATACTGATACCTCCAACAACAGTATTAAGCATTAATTCATCTGCAAGCTTGAGATATGTAGTAATTTTATCAACATATTTTAACAAATTGTATTAGCTAGCAATAAAATAGAATTATTCTAATACAACATTAATTTAGCATACACATCAAGATAACCAAGTTACTGTTTATATATATTATTGTCTTGGTATAAACAATAATATATATAAACAGTAACACTGACTGTCAATAGTGGAATAATCCCCAATAAATTTTTCTCTTTAATTAAATATCATTTGTTGTTCTCCCATATTTATTATCAACAGACAAAATGTTAAGAGGAAACAAAATGTAATGCAAAAAATTCATTAAATGAAGACGACAAAAATAATTTTATATTTTTAAGTTGAAATTTTTAATTCTAAAATTAAATGACAAATAAACAAAAAGAAAAAAAAAAAAGAACATTACTTATAATATACAGGGTGTATCAAAAATACTTTTACAAACTTTAGAGGCAGGTTCCTCAGACCAAAACCAGGTAAAATGTCCATATAAACACATGTCCAAAAGGCCATCATTGTACCTAAACACAGCAACTCATAACAAATGTTCAAGATGTCTTTCACTTGCTTCTACACACATATGTACCCATCAGAACATTGACTGATGGACTTTTTTCAAATACTGCCACACGGTGTGAAATGGTTTTGCAGACCCCCATGACACATTTATAAAGTGTCTCTGCATTATCAATATCTGCTGCATAAACTAATTGTTTTAGGTGGTCTCACAGATAAAATACAAAGGATTGAGTTTGGGGGAAACACGCACGCCATAGAAGCAGTCCTCCCCTACCTAGCCATCTTTCATGGTAGATGTCAACCAGTGCTTCACAAACAAGCAGACTAGAAGGTGCTAGATCCCCATCATATATAAACTACATGCAGGGGTACATCCTCTAGCAAGTCTGAAAGTGTGTCTGAAATAAAGTTCCTGTAAACAGTTCCTGTAAGATGTGCTGAGAGAACATATGGACATACCAGACAGTCATCTACAATTCCAACCCACACATTAATCATAAATTGATGCTAGTGTCTAACCTTTATTGTGCCATGGGGATTTCAATCCACCCACAAAATGTTGGTTGTGTGAATTTGTTATTCCATCTTTTCCAAATGCTGCCTCATCTGTAAACAAGGCTTAAAAGACAAACAACAGATTGGCAGTTTGTGCAATAAACCATTGACAAAATTTCTCTCATGGTAAGTGATCAAAGGGTGAAAGACTCTGCACACATTGCAAATGATATGGATACAGGAGCTTCTCCTGAAGTACCTCCATGTCATACAAACTGTCGTCAGATTTCATCTATGCTTAATTTTTTTTTCTTTTTTAAACATAAGTCATTTTAATGTATTTTTAATTTATTTTTTCTTTCACTAAATGTGCTTCCATGTCTCTGTTATCCATAATTGAACGTTTGCTGTCACATGTCTTTTTTTTTTTGTTTGAACTTTCTCTTGCATTCAGACTTTAAATTAAAACTTACTAAAAAAAACTTTAAAAAGTAATTTTTTTTTTCAATTTGGAGTAGATAGACTATCACCCAGTTCACACTCCTCCCACTTCTATTGCACAGGAATAGAGGCTCATCCCTTGTTCCCTGTTTAAGAAGTGGTCTCCAGCTCTCTTCCTCACCTCAGACCTCAGTATTGATGCTTCTGCGATTTTTCTGAGATGTACATGGTTGGTGGCAACATCTCTTTATTGTGAGGGTACCAGTGTGGAATCTTTTCTCCACAAAATGTCCTGACATCCTAGCACTCTGTGAGACTAATCTCAACCCCTCTGACTTCTCAATTCTTGGCTACTTTCCCCTAAGGACTTCTCTGTACATATGCATGATCTGGGGTTTCCTCTAGCTAGAATGTCATCTCTCAAATCCCCTCACCACCCGTATATGTGTCTCCGTCTTTCACTTTACAACTCGGTTAGCTATCTTTTCTTTCTGTATCGTTCCCCTTCCTCTCCCGACTGCACCCTGGTTGACAGTATCTCTGACAATATAGATAAGGCTACTTCCTCCCACTCATTCACAAACATATTTGTGTTCAAAGATCTTAACGCCCACCATGTCAAGTGGCTAGAAAACTCTGCCACTGATTCTGCTGACATTCATGCCATGAACTTTGCTATTTCCCAATCTCTTATGCAAGTAGTGGATTTCCCACGTACTTCCCCAGTATCCTTTCAGGACACCCTTTTCTACTAGATCTATACTTCATCTGTCCCTGACTCCTGCCAAGCCTCACAGCTTTGCCCTCTTGCTAACTCTGATCATGCTGTAATTTCTGTTAATATCTCTCTCCACTCTCACTGCCCCCAGGAGCCTCCTACCAACAGAATTCCCTACTGCTACCAAAGAGCAGACTGAAATGTGCTCTGCAATTTTCTATGCAACCTTCCTTGGAAAAAAGTGTTTAATCTTCCTGTTGAGGACTGCGCCACTGAGGTCTCTTCCTGGGTGAAAGCTGACATTGATGCTTTCATACCAATCAGGAAGTTTTGTCCCAAACCTTATTCGTCCATCTGGTTCCCTCCTGCCTGCTTGGCTGCCATTGCCCATAGGAGCCACTACTTCTGGCTATTTCGGAGCCACATGTCAGACCATAATAGGCACCTATTTGCCTCTGCTCGTAATGAGTGTAAGAGGATCTTAAATGAGGCTAAGCTGCAAATGTGTGCTGAACAACAGCAAACCCACCATCCCTCCCTTAATATATTTGAGGACCTCATGGTATCTGTGGTCAAGGCTGAGTGCATTGCTCGCAGATTTTCTTCCAACTCTACATTTGACTCATCTGGAGTATCCATACTCGACTTCCCCCTTAGAACTGAGGCTCAACTGAGAGATGTTCATATAACCCCCTCCCTGGTATCTAAGATAATTCCAAAACTTGACCCCCCCCCCCCGATAAGGCAAGCGAAGGTGACGGAATCCAGGTCATTGTCTTGAAGAAATGTGAACCCCCCACCCCCGAACTCTCCTCTGTCTTCTCTAAACTCTACAATAACTGCCTCTCTGCTTTCTGTTTTCCTACTTGCTGGATGTCCTCTTCTGTGGCTCCTGTATTTAAAAACTAAGAGGAACCATCAGACATATCCAATTATCGCCCTATCAGCCTCCTATCAATTTTCGGAAAGTGTTCAAGGCTATTATCAATGCTGAAATAGTTTAGCATCTTACTGTCCATAAACTTTTCTCAGACAGACAGTATGGCTTCCACTTTACCAGATCACTGCTGATATGCTAACTACCATCACTAAGTACATATACCAGGCCCTCAATAAGTCCAGCAAAGCCCAAGCTGTTAACCTGGATCTCTCCAAGGCATTTGATAGGGTCTGGCATGCCAGCCTTCTGTGCAAGCTCTGGGGTTATGGTATCACTGGATGATAGTTCGATCCAATCTTTCCTATAAAATTGCATAATGAAGGACATCTTGAATGGGCATGCCTCCTCACTCTACCATGCGAATGCTGGTGTCCCCCAGGTCTCTATCCTAGGCTCAACGCTCTTTCTGATCTCCATAAATGATCTCCCTGATGTGACCAAATTCCAAGTAGGCATCTACACAGATGACACCAACATTTACTCCCGCATCAGTAAGAAACCTGGTGAGACATATAACCTGATCTTGAGAAGGACCTCCACTCTGTGGTAGACTAGGGTAAGAAATGGCTTGTAAATTTCATTGCTTCTAAAACGAAGCTGCTATCTGTCAACTATCACAGGCAGTCTCTCTACCCTCCCCGCATGGATTAAGAAAGTCTCCCTGAAAGCAATATACTGCACCTCCTCTGCTTCACCCTCTCTTCCTACCTCAAATGAAACCATTACATTGAATCAATAACTAAATTCACTGCTAGGAAGGTTGGGTCACTGTGTCAAGCAAGGAAGTTTTTTCTGCCTGAATCCATCTTGCACATATACAAATCAACCATCTAACTGTGCATAGAATACTGTTGTCAAAACTGGTCAGGCACCTCTGTTGTTCATCTCAGGGTTCTTGACAGGCTCCAAAGGAGAATCTGTAATGTAATCAGTCCAGACCTATCAGCCCAACTCCGGCCACTTTCTCACCGGCAGGATGTAGCTTCCCTGTTTCTTCTATCAATGTTTACAAAAATTTACTTGAGCAACCAGACTGGCAACAAGGTCCCACTCTTTTACAGTTAAATCTACCAAATGCAGCCAACAATTCTACTCCATCAGCTTCTTTTCTTGCACTTCCCACCAGTGGAACTCCCTTCTATATACTTGCTTTCCTGACAGCTACAACTTCCAGGAATTTAAATGCAATGTCAATTCCCATTTCTTATCCACCCAACTCCAGTCCTTTCTACATGACAGTGTATTTTGTTCTTTTCCTTTCTCACTCTAGCTTCACAACTGTCATCACACCTGTATTCCCATCCTTCTCTTGCCCTTTCTCTTCACTCTCCTCCCACTTAAACTTTTACTCTCTTATGTAGCCCCCTGTGCATCTGTGGCGTTACCACCTTGCTTGGGGTGAAATGGTTGAGAAAAAAAATGGGCATACAACATGCTGAGGCCACTTGATGCATGCTGATACCTGGAGAGTCTGACAGCCTGTAGAATGTGTTGCAGTCAGGCATATGAGCAGATCTTGGTCTTCCTTGAGCTGTAGTTTGTAGTGCCACAAGTCCTGTCTGCCATTGTTAAACAGTAGACTTCCCTGTTAACTCACTACAACACACATTAACCACTTAAGACAGACTAGCCACAAATATACATGACTGACAAATGTAACCTAGTCCATATGATAACACAGTACCATCTACCATAAACTTTCTTTAAACTTAACTCACAAATGAATGATTTCTGGATATATGTTTATGTGAGCTTTCGTCCTTGTTTTAGTGTGAGAAACCTGCTCCCAAATTTTTTGAAAGTATTTCTTTTACACCCTGTATAATATTTTAAAATTTGGTGGGAAATAAAAAGGTACAATAAACAGGTAGTGAAATAGTAAAAGAAAAAAAATCATTAAAAATTAATTTAAAAACATATAAGAAGTAGTAAATAAAAAGTGTAAAGCAAATTATTTATATAGTAAATTATTAGTAATTATTCCAAGCTTATGATTAAAAAATGAATTATTTAAAAATTCTGCTTCTACCAACTTGTAATTATAAAATAAGTGATATTGGAAATATTAATGCTAGAAGGATTGAAATACATTTGTCTTGCTATAAAATCAATGATGCATTTTAAGATTTTAAAAACAGTACAGGTTCTGGAGTAATAGGCAACACATGTCCCACTCCAAATCGAAACCAAAACAGTTGTTTACATACAGTTGGCTGATCTATTAAATGTATTCAAATGGATCAATAGTATAGTAAATCAAGTACAAACAAGTTTCAATATGATTATCTGAAAACCAAAGTAAAGTAACTCAAGTTATTTTTCTTTCATTATGATTTATTGAAAGTAGCAATGATTAAAAAGAGAGGCAGCCAGTGTCTGTCGGTTTGACAATAGTAGTAGTGAAAAGAACTCAAGAGTGATAGAGCTAAGATGCCATTGCAACTACCACAAGAATAGAAAGAGGGGGAAAAAAAATTCTAATTAGAATAATTTTGCCTTCATATTCTATCAATGTAAATATTAAATTAGGTAAATAAAACATAAAAGAAAAAACCCAAATTGATGAAGATCTAGCCAGAAAAAAAAAAATCATAGATAAATCAATTATGTGTTTGTAGGCAAAGAAAGTCTACCATGTTTACAGCATGCTGAAATCAAGAGAAAGTGTTCTAGAATGTAATAACTTGATACTTAAAAATAAAATGCATACAAAGCAGAAGTTAATTATAATTTTTCTTAAGCATTTTAAAATAATCAATTATTCTTATTTTAATATACTATGGAGGTGTAGCCATGATCTTTGATTAGTTTCAAAACAGAATTTGCTACTATTGCATGAGAAATAGTTATTTAATACAAATTTTCAGTTATTTCTTAATAAAATAAATAAATAATAAAATAAAAATAAAACACACACACACACACAAATGTACATATTTGATTTAAAAAAAAAACAAAAAAAACTGAACAATTGTAACTAATAAGACATTCTCATACATAAATAAAACTGTTCACCAAGTTAAGCAAATATTTGATTTTCTCACATTGGAAAACATTCCTTCCTTTTAATTATCATAAAAGAAAGAAGCAATAGTAAAAATCATTAAACTTGATTTCAGTCAATCAGTTAAGTGTCGTACGTAATACAGGCTTGGGTGATCATGTCTCAAAAGAGACATGACTGACTGGGTAGAAGATTTTCCTTCTCTAGGTTACCATTACTTTCTGTGGTAGACTGGTTGCCAACCAAGGCTATAGAACCCCATCTGTGCTGCTATTTAACCCATAGCTGAAGGGAGAAGCAATAAATTAATACCCTTCCCAAGGGCATTAGTGTATACATGAATGCAATAAATTCAGCTGGTATTCAAACTTGGCTCTCCAATTTCTCATTCTAAGCTGATATCCCCTGCACCAAAACACATTGTCACGATTTACTTGTTCTATGATCCACTTACAATGACAAGATCAAATATGAACCAAACTTAATAAAGAACATTCAATCCAAAAAACATTCATAATTTTTTTTTTTAATTGCATAGTGACAACTTGAAAGCAAAGTTTCACACCAACAGTAATTAAATAGAAAAGCTGCTATGTAGATTTCCTTTTGAATATTTACACAATGATTCCAAGCTAAGGTTTAATCAACATGTAAATGATTTAAAGAGACATTTTTAATGAAATACATTTAAAATGGGTGACAACTATTAATATTGAAAGATAAAAGGGTGAAGGATTTCATTATCTGAAGGAAAATTATTTATAATTATATCAATTTCACTATGTACAATATAGCTGCAAGATGAAAGCAATCATGACTCTTCACAACTTCTATTCTCTGTAACAGTTTCTCATCTATGAACTCTTTGACTGTGATAATTGTTCTTCCATTCATTTATTCAAAATGTTCAAGTAGATTACTTGCTGCTTTGTGCAAATTAATTGAAATAATTGCTTTAGTTTCCTTTCTTTCACCAAATGGTCATTTTGAGACTCACTGGAGTGTCAGGGTGTAATCGATTTCTATTTTTTCCTCAGATAACGTCATTTGCAGTGGTGTTCAGTAATATGAATATTTTCAGGGTGCATGATGACATTTGTTTGGCCTTGAAAAATATTACAGCACCCATGATTGCATCATATTTTTTTCATGCCTGGACACTACTGTCTTAATTGTCAATTAGTTGTTCTACGACCATTGTCTGCAATGGATGTTACTCCAAGAAAGCATATGAAAATTGTAACTGCACAAACAGTGGCAAGCATCAGAGAGATTGTGGATAGTGTTGGTGTCAACCTTTTAACTGGCAGTTGTGTCATCAAGGCAAAAAAGCAAACTGGATCTATCAGTTCAAAACTTAAAGGAAAATGTGGTCGGAGGAGAAAATCAATGCCAAGAGACGACGTATACATGATCAGGAAAAATGTGAGATCCTAGGAAGACATTATTCATTTTATTTCAATTGATTTGCACGTGCATGTGTTTTCATTGTGCTTACGTACCTTGTTTGTCAAACACATTGTAAACCAGTGCAAATTGTTGAATGCCAGTTCTCTCACAGAGAAGCCTCACCCCAAAACTTAGCTCTAAAGGTTTGCAGTACATTTATTTAAATGGGCAGTGAAAGACATTAAGATTGTTGAATAATTCAATTGCATCAGAAGTCAAGGCTAAGAGTGACTTTCCTGATTCAATGTCAAAGTCGAGTACTGGTACATTTTCTTTGTAGTAGTAAAATGACGTGTTACGTTTATTTGACAAAAGACACAAACAGGGTCAACACTACATCTGATATACATGTAGTATTGTCTTACTGTGTTCCCAATTAGAATCAGCTGCTTATAAACAAACAAGTGCATCAATCTCATTAAATGACGTTTTTTTTTTCAATTTACTTTACCTTTGTGTCAGAATTTTCTTTAAATTTGTTTTTCTAAAATAGTTTTATATTCATACAAATAGATAATACAAATGGATACATACAATTTTAATATGCGTGGATCATAATATGCATATAAATTATTGATGCTAAATAAATGAACCCAGTCAACAGTTTCTCTGATTTATTACATGTATAATAAGGGCTCGCAATGCAAAAAGTGTTTATTGATGAGGATTGCAGTAAAAAGAAGTTTGCAAAATGATGCTCTAAACAATAAACAGGTTTTATCATATTAAAATTTAGTGCAATTCCATTATTAGATTTTAAAATCTTTACATTCAGTCATTCAATTTACTGTCTTGTGAAAGATTCAACTAATTCAAAACATCTCATGAAGGTCTTCTGGACATTTCCCATATTTCAGAATTCAAAATGACCAAAGAGAGTCAATATTTTTTTAAAGCTGTTACTTTTAATTTTTTTTTTTAATACAGTGGTTTCTTTTCTTCAAATAATTCTCATTAAATATCAGAAGATGTCATTCATACAGAATAGATTTACCATTCCTGAAGTGATATACTACATGTATTCAAAAAGCTTTGAATGTCAACTGCTTCAAAGCAATCTTCATCCAATTATTAAACATCTGCAATATTTAAGAGTGAGCTAGTGATACAAAATTCTTTGTTAGCAATTATTCTGAACCCTGTTCATCTACAATTCAAAAATTGAACAAATGAAATTTTAACTGAAAAGTAACTGTGGACCCAGAACTCTCAGGTTCTTGTTTACAGTTCAAATTAGAATCCCAAAATTTGATTTTCTAAGACACTGACTTATTCTGATTTCAGATTGATAAAATCACATGACTTGAATATCAAAAAATTACTTGTATTCCCTCATTATAAGTTATGAAATAAAACAAATATTAAGCTCCTAAATTTAATATTTAACAGTATTGAATGTACAATAGAACTGGGCATTGTTTGCATCAAGTTATCACCATTTTCATCTCTTTTCTTTTCAAAATGTATATATGCAGACATGGCACTAAATTTCGTTTGGTCTTTGAGGAGTTTTTTTCTTGTTTTTAACAAGCAAATACTCCAAGTAACCTTATGAATCCTAGAGTTACTAATTAGTCATTTAAACTCAAATCAGGAATGAACGATGACCGTATGATTAAAAGAAGTTTAGATCATTAGTTGATGATAACATCTGCTGATCTCTGATGAACCATCAACAGATGCTGCCTATCATTTAAGGGTTAAAGGAAAAATAGCATTATGGGAAATCTGAAGATAGAATATCAAACTGAAATGAAACCTCATTCTATTACTGAAATGCTAACAAAAACTAATAAATTATGATGATTTGAAAATTTGCTTCACAAATCATTGCTAGTTTATAGAATGTGATTTTCATTGGATGACCCATTATTATGACTATCTGCCAGACTAAATTAGGCTTAGTAAATATTTAAACTGATATAACCAGAAAATAATCTATTTTCAACTCGGTGTAAAAGATTTTTTTTTTTTCATAAGCGTTTCACTCCAAGCAAGGTATGTCACTGCCACTACTGCGCAGGGGGCTACATAGAGTGGAGAAAGGCTGATTAAATATAGGAAATGTCAGAGGGTGGGTGATAGGCGGGTAAGGATACCAAGAATGAGGGTTGGGTAGATAAGAGTGTTCTGAGAATAGTTGGGAGTTAGTGTGATAGGAGGTATCTATTGACCCTACATTTAAACACCTGGAGATTGTAACTGTCGGGAAAGCAGACTTGTGGAAGGGAGTTCCACAGGCGGGAAGCGCGAGAAAAGAAGCTGTTGGAGTAGAATTTACGGTTACATCTTATTTGTTTAACTGTAAAAGGGTGGGACCTAGTTGCTAATCTAGTATCTCGTGTAAATTCGTGCTTAGGCGGCACCAGTGATCTAAGCTCATCGGAGCGGAAGCCATGAAAGTACTTGTAGAAGAGGCACAGGGAAGCCACATCACGCCGGTGAGAGAGCGGCTGCAGCCGGTCTGCCAAGTCAGTATCAACCACATTACAGATCCTCCTTTGTATTTTGTCAAGAAGCCCAAGGAGAGCAGCAGGGGCACCCGACCAGATATGGCAGCAATATTCAATACACGGGCGGATGGTAGATTTGTATATGTGCAGAATAGATTCAGGTGGGAAAAATTTCCGGGCCCTGCACAGGGAGCCGACTTTCATAGCAGCAGATTTGGCAATGGATTCAATATAGTCATTCCATTTGAGGTCCGCCGAGAGTGTAAGGCCAAGGAGGCGTATTTTACTCTCTGGGAGGCTAGCCTGTCCCATGCTAATGGGAGGTAGATGCGATTGTCTATGGTGGTTAGTTGATAACAGCTTTGTTTTAGAGGCATTGAAATTTACCAACCATTTCCTACCCCAGGCCACTACGGATTGGAGGTCCCTTTCAAGTACGGCAGTGAGGTTCACTTTGTCGTCCAGACCTGGTTTTTGATCGATGCGAGAGTAGATTGTTGTGTCGTCGGCATACATGCCAACTTGGGATCTAATGGTGTTGGGGAGATCATTAATGTAGATCAGAAAGAGCGTGGGACCTAGGATGGAACCTTGAGGGACACCCGCGTTCATATGGTAGTTTTGGGAGGCATGCCCATTTAATACCACCTTCAATGTGCGGTTAGAGAGGAAAGACTGGATGAGGTCAAACAGATGTCCAGTTATCCCGTAGCTCCGCAGTTTGCACAAGAGGCCAGCATGCCAGACCCTGTCGAATGCTTTGGAGATATCCAAGGCAATGGTTCAGGCTTCACCATTCTTGTCGAGTGCCTGGTATATGTACTCGGTAATGGTCGTTAGCATATCAGCAGTAGACCTGGTGAAGCGAAAGCCGTACTGTTTGTCAGAGAGAAGCCTGTTGGCCATAAGATGCTGAATCACCTCGGCGTTGATAATGGCTTCGAAAACTTTGCCAAAGATTGGAAGGAGACTAATAGGACGGTAATTGGTGGGGTCTGAGGGTTCGCCAGAATTCTTAAATATAGGAACTACGCAGGAGGACTTCCAACAGGCAGGAAAGCAGGAAGCAGATAGGCAGAGGTTATAGAGTTTAGAGAGGACAGAGGAGAGTTCAGGGGCACATTTCTTCAGTACTATGACTGGGATTCCGTCACCGCCGCTCGCTTTGTGTGGGTCAAATTGTACAATTATCTTGGCGACCAGCGAGGGTGTAATGTGGACGTTATTTAGTTGAGCCTTAGTTCTGGGTGGGAAGTCTGGTGTAGGTATTCCTAACGAGTCCAGTGTCGAATTGGTTGAGAATCTACGGGGTGAGAACTTCAAATTCATTGATTCTTTTAGTGTAAAATCTATGAAGCATAAATAATTGTATAAATTGTCTTTTAACAATTAACTAAACCAGACATGAAAACAAATCTTCAAAGAAATATCTGATCTAATGGAATATTTATCATGCCTAAATATCAGTCATTGTTAATTTATAAATATACTAACATGATTAAGCTTATTTAAAATGTGAACTGAAAAACAAAAAATACTTGAAAGCTTTATAAAAAAATTCATTCTGAACATGTCTATTTATATAACTGGCTTTTATTTGCTTTTTCAAATATGTTAATAATACTAAAGTGTCTTAACCAATCAGATTGTTAGGATATTTAAAAATGATTTGCAGACAAAATCTTCCTATTATTATTAAAATGTTTTTTCAAACATTATACATTTCTTTCTATTCCAACTAATCTTTTATAAGTCTTTCTTTAATGCATCATAAAATTAACAAAGTATTAATTCAAGCTGAAAAGGTTCTTAATGCCAAAATATTGAATTTTTTAAAATTTAGTTGGAGGGAAGGAGATAACTTTTTACTTTCCAGTCTTATATACTAACCATGGATTCACATCTGTGATGTATTTGTGGACATATATCTGCTGGTTTGCTTATTCTCAATATAAATCAATATGGTCCACTTGAAAAATATCAAAAAAGACTAAAGACTAACAACCTTTCATGCATACAGAATATTAAGAACATAGTGGATTTCACTTCCAAGGCCAAAAGGAAACAAAAACAAAACTACTAATAATAAAAAAAAATGTATAAAAAAAAAAAAAAAAAGCACCAAAATCAATTTGTTATAGTAAATGTTTCTTACCGCATTAGACTGTAGATCTATAAGTGTAGCAGAATATATAATTAAAAAGAACTAGTGTGTTCCAACATTTTATGCAAATCCTTTTGTTTTTTTTTACTATATTCTTTATTGCATATATTTTAACTTAATTTGGCAATGTTTATATGCATAATTATTGTGGTTTTACTCAACAGTAAACCAATGGCAGCTGTTGTGATGATCAATTGATCTTTTGTTACAGTTTGTAAGTTATTTAAAAGCTAAATAATTTGGATAGAAAGAATTTTTTTTTTTGAGAATGAATAATGCATTAACATTTTTGTTTTTAAATAACAGTGATTTTTTTTAAGATACAAGTACTACTATTTAACCCATATCTGGAAGAGGAGAGGGATTCATACCTTCCTCAAGCATAAGTGAAGGAAACGAATCCTACTGGAATTCAAACTTGGCTTTGATTATTCATCCTGAGCCATTATCATACCACAACACATCCTGGTTATGATTCTCTTTTTTTTTTCTTTTTTTAAAACCAAGTATAGTTCACTTTGTACAAGGCCCAGGGTCACTCAAAGGAGAGAGTTACATTAAGGGATAGTTTATATGGACAGGAGGGGAAGATAACAGTTGATTCTAGACTTGAACAGGTTCAGATTGTAGTTATCTTGAGAGTTTGTCCCATAGAGCTGTGGTTTGAAAGAAGAAGCTGTTTCAGTAGAACTTACTTTTTGCTGATGAAAAAGGAGAAAGTGTGGGTGGTTTGCTACTATATAAGTGTCATTGTTAGTCCTAGCTGTGAAGATCAGACCTGATGGAATCAGGTAATGCAGTTTGTCCAAGCGCTTTTCATAGTAATAGTGATAGAGTAGTGAGAGACTCACTACATCCTGCCTGTTGGGGGAGAGGTTAGAGTGTGAAATAATTAGAAATAATTCTTCTCCAACAAAGCCTTGGAGATACTTTTGAACTATTAAGACTGGAAAGTGAGATCTGGACAGCTCCTGCCTAGGCATGGCAACAGTACTCCATTTTCAGCCTGATACAGGTACTTACTAGAGCAGTATAAGGAGCTGATCCTTTTACCTGAATTTTTAGCAATGGGTCTTATATAAAGATGTGCGTTGTGGTGCAGTGGGTATCAACTCGGAATGAGAGATCAGCGTACTGAGTTTGAATTCCAGTTGAATTCCTTGCAATCACTTATGCATAAATACCCTTGGGAAAGGTATTAATCCATTTCTTCTCTCCAGTTATGGGTTAAATAATCAGACAGATTAGGTTCTATAGCCTTGGTAGGCAACCAGTCTACTGCAGAAAGCAATGGCAACCTACTGCAGGATAATCTACCCAGTCAATCACGTTTCTTTCGAGATATGATCGCCCAAAGCATGTATCACATATGGCACTTAACTGACTGACTTATGTAAAAATTCCATGTGAAGTTAGGTGTGAGTTTGAGGTCCAATATCCTCTCAAGGTATAGCGCTTCCTCAAGGGTACATCTGATTATGACTGGTGGTAGATCAAGGTCTGATTGGCAGTAATGTAATTTAACTGATTTTGGATTTGGAGGCATTGAATGTAACCAGCCAGTTTTCTACCCACCACAGGGAAGCTAGTGTTAATGTAATGGCCAATCTTCAGCCATAGATCAAGAAGAGAATAACAGTCATTTTCATGCATAGCAATGCTCTTGCTGCTTGTGAAATTAATGAATACTGAGATTAATTAGTTTTTAAAAATGACATGTGATGTTATAATATTCAGGATTCAAAATGTTTGAAAAATTGTCAAGAAGAGTGTTTATGAGTGCAGTAATTGATTAGTATCTTCAAATGAATTTTGAGAAGCCAATACTTCTAAAATTCTTAAATGATCTTCTCTATTGATTGTACAAGGGTCAGCTGGAAAATTCAGCTGTTGTAGTCTGATACACTTGTATGTCATTTATTTACCAATCAGTGATGTCTATTAACATTTACATCTGTCAGTGAATTAACTTTTCAGCAGACCCTCATATGTTGCTTAAAATCATTGGAAGAAATAATCAATAAATAATATTTTTCTACTTTGTTCTTTCATCCAGCTTGTCATGAGCATTTTTAAGTCATTTCTTTCAATTAATTATTCTGGATTTTATTTGTTAATTTTACATACCTTCAGATGACCTTAAAAAAAAAAAAAAAAAAAAAAAAAAAAGTAAACCATCAAAATTATTTTTATATATGAAAATAAACAGTGCTATTTACATCATTCAGAAGTTTGTCCTCATCTTTATTGCAATATACACAACATTTTGCCCATTGTAAGCTCCAACCTTCAGGTAATAGATGCTGGAATTTTAAACTGTACCCATTATTTAGATTTGTGGTACCTAATGTTGAAAATTAATTTTAAAAAACAAAACCTTTCTTGATGCTTTTATTCTAGTTTTAATTTCAAGCTAATAAATTAAATTTAATATTTCCAATAAGCAAAATATTTTGCTTTATTTCAAAACTAATTTAAATTGACTGGAATGAGTTTTTGTTATGAAATTGCTGATTTTAGTTCTATTTTTAACCATCTTTCATCAGAATGTAATTTGCATTATTAAAAAAAAAAAAAAAAAACTTCAAAAAATACTTTTCTGAAACTGGGGAATATTAGCCGATTTAAAGTTTAATCTGATTCCAAACAAATATTACTTTAAGTAATGCAGAAATGCATTTTTAACATGTTTATTTAAGGCATTGACAATGTGAATAATGGATGGAAGCTAATCAAATGTTTTAATATGGTGAATATATCTAAAAAAAAAAAAAAAAAAAAAAAAAAAAAAAATATATATATATATATATATATATATATAGATATATATATTTGTGGAATACAATGTAAGTGACCTTATATATTTAGGAAAATATTCTCCATAATCTAATGTTTCATTGAATCTTAGATACCTTGACTTTAAATTTACTATAGTTATCAATCTTATTTTCCGATAATATTGTGTATGGATGTCAGTATCTACAAAAATCAGCAGATTTATGCACACACGCACAAAAAAAAAAAAAAAAAAAAAAAAAAAAAAAGATTCAAAATCATTAAAACATTGTGTTTGATGAATTTTACTAAGCTTTTCAATTTATGATTAGTGAATATAGTTTTCAGTTAGAAAGAATATCACCTAACAAAGTAAAACAGAACTTTAAAAGATTTAAAACTTTATAAATTATTCTAATTATGTTTAAAAAAAACAAAAAAAAAGTATGAAAACAATTCTTGGAAAAATTCATTATTCATAAAAGCAATTAAAAAATTGTCTAATTAAATAACATCGTAGTTTTACTGCATTTTTTATTTTACAATTCAGAGTAAATTTTCAGTAAATTGTGTTCCAGGTTTACAAAATGTATTTTACATACCAAATTATACCAATAATTCAAACATTCTAATAGGGATCAAAATATATAATTAAATAATAAAAAAAAATCCTTCAGTCTTTCTCTTAATAATAAAGATTTTCACAATAAAACTTTGTTTTTATTAAGTTTGGGATATATTTTTTTATCATGGCATGCTAATTTTAAACATATCAGAGGATGTATCTTTTATCATCTATCAATTTTAGGAAAAAAATAATAGATTCAAACTGTCATACCAGTTTTTATATACAAGAATAGAAAAAGAGAGACAATCCTTTCATAGTGTCATTAGGACAATGCCTAGCTATAGGATAGATAAACTTCAACTTATTTGCCAATTGTACAACTTTTTTTACATTTACAGTTAGACTAGAAGATTAAAGAATTAGTTTGTGAATTTGCTGGGCATAGTGATTTTGAGTTCAATTCCTGAGCCAGGTAGTACAAACATATTCAAACAATAAAAACAGGATTAACAATCACTGAGCACTAAATAAAAAGAAAAATTCACCAAGATGAGATATCCATAGACATGGATAACAGAATGAGAACTATCTAGCCAGTAGATTAAAGGATTCAGTTAAAAATTTCCAAGTTGCTCAGATTGACAGACACCAGAAGGTCATAGGTCATTACAGCTAAAACTTTGATAACAGATGAGGACATTAGATGGGCTATAAATAATGATAATTCCTCTTCCCAGGAATTTAGACAGAAACAAATTGTCACTAAAATGTAAATTAACTGACATATCTCTAACATTGCCATATTAATATATTTTTCTCTTGCATAATTGTAAAGATTAAGGGAAATATTGATAGCAAAGAAAGATATGAGTCAGATTACAAATAATATATACAGAAAATTTGTTGGTTCACTGATTTCATGAAGTGTCAACTCTTACTGATTCTAGGTCAAAGTCTTTTTTATATATCATATATCCATAAACAAGTCGTAAAGAACAAAAATCATAGCGAACAAATAGTCTTAATTTTAACCTTTTACATCAACCAATATCAAAAACTTTTTCTATAAAGTTTATTTTATTAATATTGTAGAAACATGTAGTTGATTCTTAAAACATGTCAACTAATAAATTACTGGGTTTTGGAGTCAATTATTAGCGTTTTTTGCTAATAGCTTATATAAATGATGTCGCTTTATGAAGTCTATATAGCCCTGGGTATGGCAATAAACTAACATCCAGTAACAAAGCCACTGTTTGGGTGACTGGAGGTTTCAAGGAGTGTGGAACCACCTCTTAATTGCTGCTGTTTCTAGGTCTACCATGCTCTGGAGTGATGGTACCTGTAAGGGGCCCTAACTATGAGCAAATAGTGACTCCCCCAGGGAAAATAAACACTATGAAAGTATAAAAATTACATTTCTATAGTAAAATTATCAACAATACATATGTAAAGCAAAATGACCAGCAATACATTTTATAGTAGAATTACAGACAATGCATTTTATTGTAAAATGAGTAATGATACATTTTATATGTAGCTAAAAGGTATACAGTTGAATTCAATTTAGATTTTGGCATTAAATAACCCATAGAGGTTGATATGTCACTAAACAAAATCAACCAAACATGAAATCAATTTATCTTAGCCTGACAAGTGGTATATTTGAAAAATTTTAAATTAGAAAGTAAGTTTTTTAAAACTTTTATTTATCTATTCATTTTATATTTATAAACTAAATATTCATAACAGTAGATCAGAAGCAAAAAAAAAAGTTAGTTTTTAAACTGTAAGGATGATTTTAACAATTATATTATTTTCCTGTAATTTAGCAAAATTGCATAAATTCCTTTTCTCTTCATGAAGAGTTTTATGAATAAATTTTGCAATGACCTTTAAAGATGGTGATTGACAGTTGACATTACTTTCTTACCTTCTAAATTCCAGAGTATTATAGATACTTTGTGAAGGAACAGCAATGGTTTAGTTTACTTGCTTTAGATCTTCTGTAAGTAGCAATGTTGTTAGAGGAGCACTCGTCCAAAAACAGCTGTCCTGCATCAGACATTAATCTAGATTTACTTCTTCCAAGAGCCAATATTTGAAAAGGTTTCTTATTGATATTAATCAACTCTACTGACTCGTGGTTGTTTATCCAATACTGCTTTCAGCTTGCTTTTGTTTTCTTGCCCAAGTAAACTTTGATGAAACAGTAAAGGAGAATTTACATTATTTACACTATACAGACTGTTGTCCTAATGTTTATTGCAAAATTATCCCAGTGACTTCACCAAGAGTTTTGAGTTCAATACCTGGCTGCAGCATGTGAACAAATAACTTAAAAAGTTGAGTTAGAGAGGTAACTATATGGCATAAGAATGATATACCCCAGTGATCAAAATAAAGTGTTTGGTTAAAAATTCCTAGCACCTGAAGAAGGTCGGAGCACACAATGACCAAAACGTCGTAAACATGGCAATTGTAGATGAGGCCAACAGTCTGAATAGTGTAAAAAAAAAAAAAAAAAAAAAAAAAAAAATATATATATATATATATATATATATATATAAAATAAAGAAGAAATTCTTATCAAGATAAAATTATCCATATACAGAAGGTTTATTTAAGCTACAAAAGTAATGAAAACTTAAATTTGACTTCCCTTTTTATGATTGAGATTTTATCTTTTATTTACCTGAAGAAATGAAAGGTAAGGAGGACATATTTGTTAATATGGAGAAGGATCAACTCGGTGGAGAGTTCAATATTTTGAGTGTTTCTTAAATGCAAATATTAGTGTCAAGGACTGTAAATTAGTGTTCATTTATCAAGAATGATAGATATCCTCACTACTTCAATGAAGAGTGGTTTAGAAATAAAAAATGTTTTTTAATTTGAGATCATTTGTTTGCTGAATATCATGCTACAAGGGTGCATCAATAACAAAAAATTGTATTCTAATAATAATGAAAACAAAAATATTCTTCAATTTGTTGGTGAATACTGAAATCCAACATTATACATTGAACATTTCAGATCAAAATTCAGCCAATAACTGTTTGATTTGGTTATGGACTTACTGAGCCACTATTGGGCATCGAATTACACTAGCTCGTCTTGTAGAGAAACTTATCAGAGAAAGTTAAGACTAAGAGTAAATGTGGCAAGATATCAAAAATTTGGTGTATTCGAATAGAAGCTGGTAGCATTGCTTGGTGTCCCAAGTATTAGGGTAAATTCACCTGCACTGCTTACCATTTATTCGACAAAACGTCACGCTATGATGGTGTCTATAGACACCACACGTGATAAAAAAAAAGTTGTTTTTGGGAAGATTGTTGCAGAATGTAGTTTGTAGACGTTTTTTAATTCAGAGATGTAAAAACGATAGCACTGATGGGGTTATGGGATATTTGGGACGAAAACATGAACACATACCCAGTGTTTAAAAACTGAAAAGAGGATAGGTACGGATCAATATGAAGTGAACACGTAAAAATAAATAAAAACAGTACACCTGAGTAAGGAGTGGTTCGGGAGGGGGGGCGTTAGGATTGTAATACTCGTTGTGTTTGACACTTCTTTTTTTTTTGGGGGGGGGGGGGGTGATCAAACAAGAAAAAAAAAAATAGTTTCTTTTAGCTTTTTTTTTTTTTAAATCGGAGAATACCAGGCAGAACCGAAAAAAGGCAGTTTTAAAAATATTTTCATTAGCTGCTATAAAGAGTTTTTTGTCTGTTTAAGAAAATAAGGCATTGATCATTTTTAAATAAAATGATTTTAAAATCACGTTACATTATAAAAATTACTTAAATTATCGAACATCATTTATTTTAATTTTTAAAAACTGAAGAAAATGCTAATTTCCAGTTAAAAAAAAAAATGAAATCAAGTAAAAACTTAATAAAGAGGTGAAAATTCAAAATTTGTCTTTACTTTTTAAAAACAGGTGGTTTCTGTTAAAAAAAAAATGTAAACTTTTTAGTTATAACCACTCCCATGGATCAAAAAGCAGACGAAGTCAAAACCTCGCAAAGATACGAATTATTTTTTTATATCATAAAAAAAAAAAACCATTTTTTTTTAACTAAAGTACTGTTTATAGCCTAGTGATATTAAATTTTTAAACTGTTTTCGTTTGCTATCGTTTTTTTTATGCAAAAAAAAAAAAAAAAAAAAAAAAAAAAAAAAAAAGGCAGACTTTGAAATTTCAAAAGACGTGAAAACAGTTTTCATTGATAGATAACTTTTTATTTCAAAAAAATTTTCAAATTGTGTGCCAACCCCTAAAAAAGTTATCTCTAGTAATAAAATAACAAAAAGAAAAGAGGCAAACAGACATGACAAGAAGAGTAAAGACCGTACGACGTACGTACATGTGATTAAAAAAAACAAAAAACAATATTATTATTAAAACACTTTTCTGAAAAATGAACCCTCAATTCCTGACCGAATAAATAAGCAACATTTATGCGAACACTATTCAGAAGCTCTTGATTCAAGATTATATTAAAATTACAGCAATATCATATTGATCAGTTTAGTAGTCTAAGAAATTGAAAGCAAAAATGACATGCCTTTACCTGCGAACGAATGCCCCAGACGATATTTCCTCCCGTCTAATAAAAATTCCCGGAAGTCGCTTAGGTTAGATCCACTTTCTAAAGTAGGGATGGCTGGTTATACCATTTTCGTCTTATCGGGGGGGGGGATTTTGATTAATAGAAGAAAAATTATAACAAGTGCTTTATTTTCGAAATGTTTTTTATTATTAAAGAAAAAAAAAACAACATCTAAATAACAGAATGTAGAGTTAAGTTTATATTTTTATTTCTCTAAATTTAATTAATTTCTGATTCATTTTTTCGAAAGCGTAACATGGTTTCCATAACAAAAAAAAATTGTTTTGTTTTTTGTTTGACTGATCCACGTGGTCAGTGGATTTCTACATGCCTACATTGCTTTCTTATAAGAAAAAAATTTTGTTTCTCTACAAGCAAACATGCTTTTTAAATAGACGCAATATTTTTAATAAATTTTATTAAATAAACCTTTTCTTCGTCGATTAAAATTAAAAATATCCATTAAAATTTAAAAACAAATAGACATTTTTTCCTATTGTTTGAGAAAAAATTGTTACAATCTTCAACGCACACTTTCTTCTTTGAATGAAAATCGTTTATTAAAATGAAAAACTAAAGGCTAAAAAAAAGAAATAACTAAAAAAAAAGTAAATAGCGCCTCCTTATTGTTGGGATTGTTGGTTAGAGTAAACATGGAAGTTGTCTTGTTAGAGATTTAGCATTTCGTGTCTGCGTTGAGTTGAGAGCTGTTGGGTATGGTTGTGGTTTGCCTTCTTGTGACAAAAATTAAGCCGTTTTTCACCTTAAGTCGCCTTAAATCATATATGGTCAGTCTATTTTAAGATTACAAACAAATAAATTTTAGTTTTTAATATAGTACAGAAAAAAAGAAATCTAAATTTTACAAATACATTTTTGGTGATCTTTGCCGACTATTTGTAACTTACAATTAATATTTAAAGAGAAGACATAAAATGATTTTATCAAGTTAAATTGCAAATACAGTTATTAAAATTATTTTGCAATAGTAGAAAATAATGTAATTTATGTTAAATTTACCAAAATTTACGTTCAATTTGTTTATTTATATCACAAATGTAGATGGCTGTGGATCATCAGCATCAACATGTTACTGGGGTGGGCGTTGAAGGAAGACGACTCCGCAAGGTTAAATTTAGAAAAGTGTGAACAGCCAAGACAATGAGGAGACAAGGGCAGAGGTATGAACAATAACAACTTTGGTGTTTATTTTTATAAGGTTTGGTACAGGTCTCGTTCGGATAGGTTTCTGGTCCGGAGAGTAGCTGCTTCCATGGATTTGGTGTGGTGAGTGTCAGGTTATGTCCAGTGTTGAATCCAAAGGGTCATTCATAGTGGTAGCTGGTAGACTGAAGATGCTGGTAGAATCGCCTGGCTGGTTGGGACATATCCGTCTTCGAGTCTGAGTTGATATGGTGAGCGTGGAAGCGAGCTCGTACTGGGAGATAGCACTTGCTGAGAGGCAGAATCCCTAAACAGGGCTGAGTCGAAGTAGGGTCGTCGCAGATGTGACTCCGAGTGGCTGATTCGACTGCTGATACAGGATCAATGCCGGAAGCTGGTGTTGCGGTTTCGATGGCCGATCAACTGCCAGGAGGCAGGATCAATGCCAGAAGCATGGGGTGTTGTGATGGGACAACCTCGAGTTTTTCGGGGTGAAACGAGGCTGGTGATTAGCAAAAGGGTTCGGTCAACTACTTCCAGATCGGTGGGAGTAAAAAAAACGGTAAATAATAATTGCTCCCCATGTTGCATTGGTGTTTTGGGGATCCAATGCATATTATGATAGTTTTAGGCTTGGACATATTCGTTAAATTATTTTGTGTCACACGTGCAGCTGGATTTTCTTTACAGCGGGTCTTAAAATCCGCAATTGTTTGTAGAGAGTTAGGGTCATTTCATTATAGGGAGCGGCTAATAGCTGCTGTTTTGGTCATTTCTTTCTGGGAGCGGCTATTAGTGGCCGCAATAAACGGTACTGTGTACAGTAACGTTATGCTTTTAAACACTTTTTTAGTGATATTACAACTTCAATATTTGTGGCGGACAGATGTAAGGTTAAATAAAATGACTTAAACTTAATTTATATTTTAACACATATTTTTTTAACAAATGACATATAATAGAGAACAGTCAGTCAGTTAAGTGCCATACGTGATACACACTTGGGCGATCATGTCTCAAAAGAGACATGACTGACTGGGCAGAAGATTATCCTGCAGTAGGTTGCCATTGCTTTCTGCGGTAGACTGGTTGCCGAACAAGGCTACAGAACCCAATCTGTCCTATTATTTAACCCATAACTGGAGGGAAGAGACGGATTAATACCTTTCCCAAGGATATTTGTGCATAAGTGAATGCAAGGAATTCAACTGGAATTTAAACTAGGTTTCCCGATTTCTCGTTCCGAGCCGATATCCACTGCACCACAACGCACATCCAATAGAGAACAACTTAACTCAAAACGATGTAACTCAAGGTATACCTGTAATTGCCATCCAATTTAACACAAATAAATGGAAGCCATTTATTCACATGCCTGCATACACTTGGTTAAATACAGCATAAGGCCAAATATTGGTACAAGAATTATGATTTGGTAGCAAATCAAGCACAGAAATAGAGACCTATAGAATCTTTGGTAATCTTAGACTTTCAGTCAGTCAGTTAATTGCCATATGTGATATACGCTTGGGCAAACATGTTTCAAAAGAGACATGGCTGACTAGGCAGAAAATTTGAAGTAGGGAGAAGGTGGAATGTTTATTAAATTGGCCTTGTGTCCCTAAAACTTAGGATTATCAGAATCATCAGAGGGTTAATGGTTGGAAGAATAAAAGTATTTTGTTTGTATGTTAAAGTAGAATTTTATTAACAGAATAACATCAATTTGTAGGAGTTAAATGTTCCAAGAGAAAATGTAGTAAGAAGTGAATCTAGAGATCTAGTTGTAGGTAGCAAATGTGTGTATGCAGAAGAGGTTAACAGGTTTGTAATAAAGTCTGTGTTTCTTTCTTTCTTTTTATGGTTGGCAAGAAAGTGAAGAGGTGTATAGGCCTCGGACATGTTTGTCAAATTGGCCTCGTGTCAAACACAACTGAAGTCCCCACAATTTTAATTATTAGAAGGCTGAATGTTGGATGTTGAAATGTGGAAGGATAAAACATTTTCACTTGTATGTTAAAGTAAAAATTTTATCAACTAAACAGAAATAACGAATTTCTAAAATAAGTGAAATTGTATTTATGGTACAGAATAACATAAATGTATAAGAAGAAAATGTTCAAATAGAAAATGCATATAGTTAATTAATTTGTATGATTTAAATGTTCAAATAGAAAATGTAAGTAGTTAAATGTTCCACAGAAATTCAGAGCTTATAGTTGATAGTAGCAGAATGTGTGTATATAGAAAGATTAAAATGGTTACTAATAAAGTCTGTGTTCATTTCCTTTTTATGGCTAGAGAAAAAGAAGGTAAAGTAATAAAGAAAATTGTACTTAGCAGACTTTAGTTTCTCGGAGTCAGTTGAAGTATCATGTTGTTTTTTCTTTGACAGCATGTGAGTGAAGACGAAGAAAGAAAAATTGGAAGGAAAAAGAATGAATGTATATCGACGAGACATAACAGGGTCAGTGTCTTGAAATTTCTTTGTTACATTGCATGAGGTCCTTCAGATTACTGCTCCCATATCGGACTGATTTGAGACGTGGTTAAGTAGTGAAATTTAGTCACATGGTTGGATCAAATGACATACCCATTTTTTTAGGTGTTAAGAAAATTTGACCGGGGTCATAGATCAATTTGCTATTTTCCATCCAATCCAAATCCAGAATCTTAATTTTCACACAGACTTGTGAAATTTGCTTTGGTCTGGGTTTTTCCAAAAAATTTCCAGTCGTTCTGATCCATTTTTGCAGGTGTGCAATTTTACTTTTTTTTTATTTTAGTTAATTGTTGGTTGATATAGGATTTGTGTCTGAACTTTGATAGGTACAATTTTCTTTTATTGCTTAACTTCCTCTATAGGATACAAATCCTATATCAACCAACAATTAGCTAAAATAAAAAAAGTAAAATTGCTAAAAGTAAAATAGCTAAAAGCAGAAGAGATGGATTACTTTCACCAAAGGTATTTGTATGTAAGTAAATGAAATGAATTGAACTAGAATTTCTGCACAAAAAAAAATTAAAAACAAAAAACAATAAAAACCAATGTGTCAAAAGGACAGTTTTTCTATTGACACTGTTATTATTTTAATTTTTAACTACCTTCACTCTCTGGCAATGTTTATTGTTTATAAAGGCAATGATTATAATTAGAATAAAACAAAAATATATTATGTAAGTTAATTTAGGTTTTATTACAATTCTAATCATCACTTTTTAAAACAAACATTACTGAGAAGTAAAGGTAGTTAAAATAACAGCAGTGTCAAGGGAAAGACTGTCCTTTGACACTGTTTTTTTATTTTTTATTTGCAGGCACAAAGGTTCAAGTTTACCAGATTTTTTCTTCATCCGAGAGTTACATATTAAAATGTCTAACATAATGAAGGTGGTGCAAAATATTTTATTTCAATATTTTGAGTATGTCAGCTATCTCACTTGGTCTATCTAAAAGTAAAATTGTCATTCAACAAGAAATCTCCAGCACATGTTCAATCATTTTTGGTAGCTTCTCCAAAAACTGAAGTTTTTTTTTTTTTACATTTAAACCAGATTTTTACCTTTTTTTAAAGAAAGGAAAAAACATAATATACTGAAAATGTTATTTATTTTCTTCCATCTTCAATGTTGAAATAGATAAATGAAACAATCAAATTTTTCAGAAATTTTGTACTAAAACAATCAAACACTATATTTTTTAATACAATTATTTAAAAGTAAATACTCCTAATTCTTCAAACAGAATTAATAGTTTGACCAAATCTCTCTCCTCCTCCTCTCTCTCTCTCTCTATATATATATATAGAGAGAGAGAGAGAGACAGAGAGAGAGCGAGAGCACATATAAATAAGTTGGCCTAAAGATTGTGTTTAAGCATGAAACAGACTGTAGCTAATGCGTGTTGACCTTAGTATCTACTTATGTATTGATTGATTGATTAATACTTAGTTTTTGGTCATAATAGGGTTAGACTAGTACACATTTGTATTAAAAAGTGTTTGATACAATTATATTGTAGAACTTTAGAACTGTACAATTATATTGTAGAACTTTTGAATATTATTTTATTAAAAATCACCTGAAGACACCCCTCACAATAGAAACCTGAGTAGCGTAATAACTCATTTAGAAATGTAATATATATATATATATATATAGTGAAGTAATTGTGGGTTGAATTGGAGAATTGGAGAGCAGAGTTCAAATTCCAGTCGAGTTCATTAAATTCATTTACATGCTAATGCCCTTGGTATTACCATCTTTTCTATTCACCCAGCTATGGCTAAATAATAGAACAGACCTGGTTCTATAGCCTTGGGTAGCAACCAGTGTAGGAGAAGGAAAAACTCTGAATTAAAAATCTCCAAGTATGGGTAAACAGTAGAGCATTCTGGGCTCTGTACCCATGATTAGTAACCAGGCTAGAAGGACAACTCTGAATTCAACTCTAGAATTCCTAAGACAATGCAATGTTATGATCAACTGTGTTCTGGCAACTCCTGTGTCAATACTAATACCAAGCTGTACTGGCCTCTGTCTTTCCTTTGGACAACATCAATGATGTGGAAAAGGAAGACATGCTGCATGGGCAACTGCCAATCTCCCATAATAAAACCCTGTCCAGTCTTGCACCGTGGAGAACGCATAACTCTCCAGATACAGATCCATGGTTTCTTGAGGCTGATGGATCCTATACCATATATATATATACTAGCAGTATAGCCTAGCGTTGCTTGGGTGTAATGAAAGCTTTAAAACTAATCCATGATCCTGAAGCTCAGACTCAGCCTAAAGAATATTTGTGTGAAGTTTGGTGAGAATCGGATAAAAATTGTGGATTTGTATAAAGGACATACAGACAGATAAACAGACACACACACAAACATCTTGCCTTTTATATATATATATTATCGATGTTCTGCACTATTGTAAGAACTGCAACATTGAAACTTATGAATATCATTTCTTATGTCTTTGTCTATGAGCGTATCCAATTTGATTAAAATCAGACCACTTCTTCTATAACCTGATTTTTTCGATTATTGATTTTTGATATTTGTCGGGGGGTACCTCGACACAAAACCTAGCTAAGAACACTAGCAGATGCTTATAGTACAACTGTGTAAATTTTCAAGAAAATCGGTTCAGCTGTTTTGGAGTCTATAGGTAACGGACACACACACACACAGACACACAGACAAAGTTCCATTTATAAATAAGTTTAGATTAGATTTAGATTTAGATATATATATATATAAAATGTGTGTATGTATAAGATATATTTAGACAGAAAGTATTCATCCAAAAAGTTCAATCAATGACTGACTGGACAGAAGATTATCTTGCAGTAGGTTACAAGGTTTGATACTTTTATCTTTTATTGTATTTTTTCAATTTTTGAATAAGATGTTGTGTATTGTGATCAAAATTGTAGATAATCCAAAGTTCCTGTACTGTTATTGTTTTGTTCAAGCACCTTTGCCTGTCTCAGTCATTTACAAGAACTAATGTTCTTACCTTCCCCACCACACATATATAAGATTAATACAAATATAAAATATGTCATTTAATTAATTAAAGATAATTGAATATAAAATATTGCACATTGAATGCTAGTGCTAATAAAATAATGCTTGATGTATAATAATATGTGTTGTGGTGCAGTGAATATTGGCTCGGAACGAGAAATTGGGGAGCCGAGTTTGAATTCCAGTTGAATTCCTTGCATTCACTTATGTGCAAATACCCTTGGGAAAGGTATTGATCCATCTCTTCCTTCCAGTTATGGGTTAAATAAGAAGACAGATTGGGTTCTATAGTCTTGGTTAGCAACCAGTCTACCACAGAAAGTAATGGCAACCTACTGCGAGATAATCTTCTGTCCAGTCAGTCATGTCTCTTTTGAGACATGATCACCCAAAAGTGTATCACATATGGCACTTAACTGACTGACTGACTGACTACCAGTGAGGAAAGAAATGTATATTTGTTATTAATATAAAATGTGTGTGTGTGTGTGTGTGTGTGTGCAATCATAGTGAAAATCTGGGCAAGGAAAAATGTCTTTGTCAGAAATCAAACTAAACAATTCACGAAGAAAGAAAAAAAAAATGAAGAAAACATCCGAATAGATGCAGTAAAAATCTGTTTGTTTATTTATTAACTTTGGGAGAAAAGACTGGTTATACTCAGAAAGTCCGAACCCGATTTCCCAAAGGGACTGCAAGGCAAAGCTTTTTCGTCTTCTTTTTGTGGCTACCCTTTTGATTTTTGCCGCACCACTTCCACTTACTTGCTTAGTTGAAGGGAAGACGAAATAATTCATTTTAATCTTCCAAGAATATTCTTGGAAGATTAAAATGATTTCTAAGCCTCCCGATTTGGGAGGCTTAGAATTCTGGCACCTCTGTCTGTAGCACCAGTCGTCATGTCTTGATGAACAATCTGAACAGGTCATCCAGTCCTTATGCTTCTTGCATCCCAAAAGCCACTAAAAATCTTCATATGATTTGTTAGAATTTGCAAAGAAGGACACTTTTTCATAACTTTTGTCTGTTGCAAAGAATTTTGGTAAGTACTAAATTTGTTCATACAGAAACAGAAACTACTTGTATAATTCGCAAAAATTTTAGCTCATAGCTCATAAATTAAAACTTAACTCAAAATGGAAGAATTTTTTTACGATAAATTTGAAAATGTTCAATAATTAAAAAAATAAAAAATACTACAAATATTTTCGTATTTTACTCATGAGTAAAAATGAAATTGAGAAATGTATGTACGCTAAACTAAAAAATATATTGCTTTTTTTATACCAACATTTCTTCGCCCTTAAAAACCCTACTTATTCTATTTTAAAAATTAAAACTGAAATTTTCTTTCAAATGTATTTTTTCTCAAAATTGACTAGGTGTTAGTGTTTCCTAGCCGATATTCTATTTATTATAGGTTTTTGAACTAGAGGAGGTGTCAGTAAAAAAAAAAAAAAAAAAAAAGAAATAAAGATATATCAAGGAAAAAGTTGTCTGTAAAAATCAACAAAAATAATTTAAGAAAAGTACTAAAACAATTAGATAGGATAATTTTTTTTTCATAGAATTGAATAGTTTAAGATGCAAAACCGGAAATGATTTCTTACGTAATAAAAATAATAGCTAACGTTATTTTGAAAATTGACAAGTTTTCACTATAAATTTTTATAAGCACCTCCACTCATTTTTCTATACCTAAATTTAAATTGAAATTTTAATAATAAATAAGTTATATTCAAGCTTTAAAATTAGCTTTAATTGAAAGCCAAGGGATTACATTTACTAATTCCAGTAAGCAAAATACCCTGGTGTATTTTAAACCAAAATTATATTGATCGGAATCAAAAATTTTCTAAATTTAAAAAAAAAAATTTTAATTTCAAATTTTCCGCCATTTTTCATCGATTGTAAACAGAAACCAATTCTTACAAAAATAAAATACACCTCGCTGACATATTATTTTCTTCAAATTACCGAAACATACTTTAAGTTGACTTGAAACAAGAATTACTTGTTTACTGCTTGAAAATGTTTCAAAAAACATTCATCAATTACGGTAGCCTTGTTATCACAGCTGTCAACACCTTAGCAGCAGCCGACAACTGATCATTTACAGTATCCGGTCAAAAGTATGGAAGACGAATTTGGTATAAATCTTATTCATTCAAATCGTTTTTGTTTTTCGTTTTTTTTTAACTTTGTTAAAATTAAAAATTTAATACAGCAATTATCCAATATTTGATGGAATTTTAGTTAGTTTAGCTTTGAAGGCTTATGTCTGAAGATGATTTATGAAAAATAAAAATTGAAATAATATCAAACTTTCTTTTAAAAAAAATTTACAATTTAATAACAAAATGAAAATAACGGCAGAGGTAACTCAATAATTTATGAAATGTTATAGTATTTATTAATTTTTATTTTTAATATCTAATTTTCATATTATTTTTAGGCACCTTTACAAATTGTGAACTTCACAATTTTTTTTTTTTTTTTTTTAGCAAAATTAGAAAATTAGGAATTAAAATGCAAAAGTTGCTTTAAATGTTTAAGGAATGACTTGCAAAACAGGCTGTTGAATTTTATAAACGTCTTGAAGAGACTTGAATCAGAATCAAAGTGCGGTTTCTGTCGTTTTCCATGGAAAGGGAATAATCAAAAAAACTTGTAAACTTCTAAAATAAATACGACCCCTATGGAAACTTTAAAACTTTTATGAATTATTACAATAATAAAAAAATTAAAACAATTCTTTTAAAATTTTATTAGTAATCGAAAAAAAAAATTCTTCAGACTATAATGTCCTTAATTATTATTATTTATTCCAGCAATTTAAAAGCTAATCAAATTAAATTATATCAGAGTTTTATTGCATTTTTTATTTTACTCTTTGGGGAAGATTTTCGAATAGTGCCAAATGATTTTAAATAAAAAAATAGATGATTTATATTCCCCGATGAGTTCTGCATTTAACTAATAAAAAAAATTTGCAGAAATTAAAATTTATTAAAATTTCATGGATTTACGTGGATGTGGGAGGGTAACAGAGTTTTTTTTTTTTCATCAATATTTTTAAAAAATATAATATAATAACTTTATTCATTTGTTAATGAGTACTGAAAGTTTCATTAAAATCTGACAATTATTTGATTTTTGCAAGAATTTCCAAAATAATGTGGTTGTCACTGAAAAAGTGAGTTACGTAAAAAAATTACGTAATCGATTGTAAACAGTCGTAAGATTTTCTGCAACGCTAACTCAAATTAAAACAAAATTTTCTGCCAAAATTTCTAACATGTTAAAAGGGATTAAAAAATCTTATAAAATAGATAAAAATTACTTTGATCTTTCCTCTTAATAATATTATAAACATTTTGATAGAAAAAGTTCGTTTTATTAAGTTTTGCTTTTGACCTTTTTTAATTCATGCTATGTTGGATCTTTGTGACTGGGCAGAAGATTTTTCTGCAGTAGGTTGCCATTTACTTTCTGTGGTGGACTGGTTGCCAACCAAGGCTATAGAACCCAATCATCTGTTTTTAGCCCATAGCTGGAGGGAGAAGAGATGGATTAAATTTATCAAGTAAGTGTATGCAACGAATTCGGACCTCCGATTTCTCGTTCGAAAAGATATCCACTGTACCACAAGTTGAAAATTACACATCATAAAATTAAATACTGAAAGTAATTTCTAAAAGATAATAATTGTGTACTGCAAATTGACTTTCTTTGTGTTTGTAATGAAATTTTCCCTTAATCGTAGTAAATAAGTATTTATATTTAACTGACTGATATTGTCGAATAAACGTTTTGATTGACTTCCCTTGCAATAATTTTGCCTAAGTAGCGATTACTTCCCCTTTACCGTCACGTGATTTTGCTGAACCAAATAATTGAGCAGCGCATATCGTTTCGATTTTTAGTTTTAATCTTTTAAGAAGTTGAAAATGTCAAAAAACAAAAGTTCTGGCAATGATCTGAAACAAGAGGATGTCTTACAAGCTGTTGTTTTGGCTGATTCCTTTGATTTTCGATTCAGCCCCATTACGCGTTCTGCACCTCGGGTACTTAAATTTTATTTGATTTGCATATTCACCTTTTTTTAATTAGTTCTTCTATTTCGCCACACGTGGATATATAGAGTTGGTTTCCACTTTATCATCCGTTTCAAAACATATGTTACCGTAATGAAGAATGTTTTAAAAAGATAGCATTTTTCAACTTTAAAGTCATTATGCCAACAAAAGTAAAACACAACAAAAATACTCCACCAGCAAATATTATAGTCATTCATTGATTTTTCTAGTTTTTAGTTTTTATCATGAAAGTTTTCATGCAAATATTTTAAAAGTATAGTTCTATGAAAAGAAATTATGCTATCAGTAAATTCAAATTTAAGTTTGAATTTATTGATAGCGCCGATTTTAGTTCCCCCCCACATGAAAGTAAGTTTGAGAAGAAATGTCATAAGGCTTCTTTAACTTTTTTAAAGCAAGCAGATTAATTTTTTTCAATTTTGCTTGAGTATTCCTTATTTTTTCCTTTCATTCACTATTATTTATAGATGAAACTGTTTTATTGCAAAAATGTTAAACTTCTGCTCTTTTTTTCAGTTTATTTTTAAAAAATACAAACGACAAACACATAGCACAAAAAAATCAAGTTAATGTGAAAATTTATCTTACGTTGAGCAAGTTGAGTCATAAAAATTTCAACTAATTTTTAACTCCGATCCCAAAAAAGCATAAACAGCTTATTCTTAGAAAATCGAAATTTGATTTTTCTTAAATTCTTTTTAAAGTGTTTTCGCTTCACCACATTCATTAACAAAAATATTGTTTAATTTTCTTCTTACGACTACTGCAAAACTATTTTGTGCCACGTCCTTCATCATCTGTCTGGACTTGAAGGTACATTGTAAATGAAAATGACATTCCCTGTGCTGTGATTTTTCACTTTTTAGCATGGCTGCTCGTTTCCAAACAGGCCCCTCTTTGTTTCTTCAACACCCACAATCAACGTGTGGTTTACTTACAGAGCACACCGCAATTTGCTAAAAGCAGAGCCTAAGTTACAATTATACGCTGCACAAAGGACACATACGGTTTTGAATTCAGAGTTTGTTTTTTTCTTATACAGGTTGTCGACCACGGCTAGAGTCCAGGCTACCCTAACTCAACTCAAAGCTGAAGAAAGAAGAGATGCATTATCTTTCCCAATATAGAATACAAATGTGAATATAATGCTCTCGACGTGGATTCGAACTCTGCTTGTCTATTTTTCGTTCAGAGCTAACTAAAGTAAACGATTAATACACAACAATAACATACCCATCCATTTGCACTACGTATGATCGAAAATCATTCTTTGTGCGTTTGAGTACGCGCACATTCATGAAAGGGAGATAAATTTCTAGTGGCCTATTCTCATCTTTGTGCCCTGCCCTATTTGGACGTAGGCGATCATGGACTTCCCCTTGCCGCTCTTAACGTTTTTATGTCCAAAATATTTGATTTAGTAATCTGTACTCATATTCAAGTATAATTTCTTTTAATAAATACAGGATGCGTAAGGTATTTGAGGACAGATTTATACTTGCACAAAAAATGACCCGTAGAAACAGATGTCTTTTTACTGAAAGAGTTGTGGTGAGGATAAGAAAACTAGGCTAAATACCTTCACTCATTTTGATACCTAAGTTTTAAAATTTAATTAAAAATAAAAATAAAAAAAACTTTCTTGAAGCTTTCATTTTAGCTTTAATTGAAAACTAAATGATTAAGTTTACTATTTTCAGTAAGTAAAATAATCTAGTGTAAGTAGAAATTGTATTGATTAGAATATCAACTTTTTTAGAGTTTTCAAAAGTTTTTTTTTGTTCATTTTGACAGATTACTCATTTTAAAAGAACATATTAACATATATTCATACCTGTCAATGGCTGTTGTATGTGAGTTACTGCATTAATAATAGCCAGTTTGAAGTTTGTCTTGGGAGGTGGCACTAGCAGCTAAATTACATAGCAGTTGTGGTGACCAGTGCTTGTCCAATCAGTGCTAATACCATTGCTAATTTGGTTGTTTTATGTAGAAAGTTATAAGGTTAATCTTGAAGGTATGTAGAATTCTTGTGTTAAAGTTACAACTGGTAGTTGAGCTTCATTGATTAAGATGGCTTTCAAGAATTTCATTTCCCATCTCTTGAACCTGAGCATTATGAAGCTTTGTGTAAAGAAATGAAGTGGGAATTGTCCTCTAAGAACATATCTTCACATCCTCCTTATTGAAAAGCTATAGAAACTATTCTGAAGATGAAATGTGCTGAGAATTTTATATGCTAAATTTTGACAAATTTTAAAGATATTAAGAAGTTTATCCTTATTTCTTATGACAATTTTCAGAAGATATGTATGACTGTCTGATATGTTAGTGGTGGACTGACTTAGAGAATTTGAAAGAATATTAATGAATCACAAGGTATCCCTTAAATCAGTTTTGGAATTGCAGAGTGCAAATTTTACATGGATAATGAGAAGTTTATCATGACAACAATTTCAGAGTTGACATTCACTACAATGACACAACAATATAATAAAGTTATGCTGGGTACTGGTTCTAACATCTGCATTGGATAACTCTAATATCCTAACTGTAAAACAATAGTCATATGGTGCCAAAGGCTCTTTGATTGTCTTCTTCATCCTGATGTCTTTTATTGGGTAGTAATGAGCAGAAGACATTCCAAACTCTTCTATATTAGCAGAAATCAACAAAGTTGGGAGCCAGTAAGAGAGTAAATCCTTTCAAAGCTGATGGTAAGACTGCAGAATGGATCTATATATTATTGGACCAGAGCTTGTGACCTTCTCAAGAAACATATTATATTTTTGTTTTCTGTGTAAAATCACATTGTCCCAGGACAAAATTGGTCACTGAATAATTATTATTAGGTGATTCAAGAACAACTGAAACAATTGTTAGTGTTAAGGGTATAATTGTTTCCTGAAACCTACCTGCATCACTTTAAAAACAGATGCAAGTAAAACCTGGTGATAGTCTTTAAATTTAGCAATAGAAATAGATTGCTGAGTCAGAAACAAGTTTGTTCTTTCTTATATTATTGGAGAAATGGGAATAGACATTGGTAAGTCTGATATCTGATTATTGTTGAGTGAAGCTGTAATATAGAAAGCAAGAAAATTTCTAAAGTTTGATAAGGGCATAATTTTTTTTTTGTTTTTCATATAAAAATTAAAACTGAATACAACTGAATCAGACCATAAGTAAACCCTTTATGTATTGTTTATCAAGCAAATTTCATAGTAGTTCAAACTGAAAATTATATAAATAATTTAGCCATTCAAGTGATGGTAAAATGGCAGCATTGGTAAGAAACGCTGTCATATACATTCTATACATTCTATAGAAATTTCCATTTATATATAACATTTGCCTCACATGCAAAAAGGTTAAGCCAAAATTTGTCCCTGGACTTTGGCACCACAATTCAATGAATAGCTTGCTATAAATGTAAAGGACATCCATCAAGTGCATTATATGATTGATAACAGCACCAAGTATAGTGTTACAGCTAAAATTCCTAAGCATAACTCTTTCATTGTTAAACACTGTTTTAAATATTGTATTTCTTATTTCGGGGCAAGAGGCAATTTTTTTGTCAGATAAGCAAAGAGGATAAAAGCACCAAATATAGTGTTACAGCTAATATTGATATTTCATTTTAAAACATTACAAAGTGTGAATGTCTACAATCCAACCCAGTTGATGTTTGGTAAGAACCCAAACATTCTTACAGTTTTGAATAGCAGACCTTCAGCTTTAGAAAAAGAATCCTACAACATCCAGCATTTTCCCAGAAACATACTAATGGTGACCTCGTTATTACAAAAGGAGTGAAGTGAATCAGAGAAGTGGATGGGCTCAGGAAAAATTATTGAATGGCAGGTGAACCCATGAGAAATAAGTTCTATATGAATGTTATTCTTGATGGGGATGCTGCCCCAAACAAGACCTTTTTATTTACATTATTACAATTTTAAAAATGGCATACTTGACAAAGAGTTAAGTGGTGACAAAGTAAGATAAAAAAAAAAAAATTGTTCGTTATTGATGCAGTCTATAATATAATGTTGGGGTCTGAAAAAATGAAGTCAGTGATGAGCCAAAACGCAACATGCAGAAACATGGTTGATTTAAATCTTTTTTTTTTTTTTTTTTTTAATGAACAGTTAATTTGTGGTTCACTATGCATTTGTGTTTATATGACTCTGCACATTCTAACACTTAATTGATAAAGGATCATAATAAAAATAAAGAAAAACTTTACAACAGTGATCACCTCCTCACTAACTTAATGTTATCTTTGCACTCATCTTATGGAAAATAACTGAAACTTCTAAATCTAATTAGGGTTATATTTTAAGCATGAAATGAAGATCAAAACTTGATACATAGCCTAACCAAGCTTAGCTAAAATTACCTGATGCTAATAAAAAAAAAAACTGAATGGAAATAGCAGTTGTCATGAATGGTTGCCCAATCAGAACTGACCTCATTGCTGCTTCCTCTAGAAAGGTTGTTGATTGTATATAAAGCACAATATTGAAATTACACTTTGCATTAAAGAAGAAACCTAGAAGATTCAAAAGAATTCCATTGGAAAAAAAAATGTACTAAAACCTATAGTTGTTTTTACAAAAATAAAACACAAGCAGATTGGTCATGGACATTTATCATTTGATGCGGTCAGTGGTAAAGTTCCCCAAGCATAATGCCGACAAAATATTGAAATCCTACTTCAAACACCTGTGAAATTCATTATCTGAGTTTTTGATAAAAAAAATGAAACTCTAGAGATTCCAGAAAGAGTTGGCTTCCAACTATTTGGGATTAAAGTCTGGTGTTATATCAGTACATGGATTTAGGTACATTCCTTAGAGGGGACATTTTTCATTCATCAGCCATATTAAAAATAGGGAGAAAATGTAAAACTTTATTTTTATTTTCCAGAGATTGAAAATGTAAGCAAATGTATAAGAGATACAAGAAGTTTCTTTCAGTGGGGAGAAGTTATTTTAGGTAGATGGAAGGAAAATCATGGAAAAGAAGAAATAAAGTGATACCTTTTTATTGTCACAGGTGGTAAAAAAAAGAGGCATTGAGGAAGAGGGGAAAATAAAATAGACAAAACAACATAACTGCCCCCACCCCAAAACAAGGACTGAAGTACTTTTAGCCAAAGTTTTCATATGTATTCAGATTAGCTGTCTCTCTTTCAATTATAGTATTTTTGAGATTAAAAAAAATGGTTTCTTTTTTCATATATAAAAAGAATTGTTTCTGGTTATTTTAACTCAAAATGTAAAAGACTTATGGACATGTTGAAACACCAGTTCTTTACAGTCACCAAAATTCAGCAACATTGACTCTGGTTAGTACCTTGATGGGTGACCACGTGAGAATACCAGGTACTGTAAACTTGGATGCGCAGGTGGTATAATGGGTAGTTTTGGAATTGTTAATTGGGGAGCACAAGGTCCAATTCCCACTGGATTTTTTTATATTCATTTACATGCAAATGCCCTTGAGAAAGGTATAAATCCACCACTTCTCTCCAAGCTATGGGTTAATTAAGACTTGTATCACTAAAACCATTATTATCTCAAAAATAACTTCTTACAATCTAACATTATTTTCTGGTTTTAAATACTGCCCATAAACTATTCTCAGACAGTATGGTTTCTGCTTTGCCTAGTCTACTGCCAATATGCTAACAACTATCACTGACTACATATACCAGGCCCTCAATAAGTCCAACAAAGCTCGAGCTGTTGCCCTAGATATCTCCAAAGCATTTGATAGGGTCTGGCATGCCGGCCTTCTGCACAAGCTACGGGGTTATGGTATCACTGGACGATTGTTGGTTTGATTCAATCTTTCCTATCAAATTGCATAATGAAGGTCGTCTCCTCATCTTACCATGCGAATGCTGGCATCCCCCAGGGTTCTATCTGATCTTCATAAATGATCTCCCCCGACGTGATCAAATCCCAAGTAGGCATCTACACAGATGACACCACCATTTACTCTTGCATCAGTAAGAAATCTGGTGAGGCAGACAAATATAACCTCACTGCTGATCTTGAGAAAGATCTCCAATATGTGGTAGACTGGAGTAAAAAAAAAATGGCTTGTAAATTTCAATGCTTCTAAAATGAAGTCACTGTCAACCATCACAGGCAGTCTCTCCTGCCCCCCGTAAGCAGGGATCAAGCGGGTCTTCCTGGAATCAGTATACTTCACCTCCTCAGCCTCACCTTCTCTTCTGACCTCAAGTGGAACCATTACATTGAATCAATAGCTGAATGCACTGCTGGGAAAGTTGGGTCACTGTGTGGGGCAAGGAAGTTTTTTCTGCCTGAGTCCATCTTGCACATCAAATCAATACAAATCAACCATCCAACTGTGCATAGAATACTGTTGTCATATCTGGTCAGGTGTCCCTGCTGTTCATCTCAGGGTTCTCGACAAGCTCCAAAGGATAATCTATAATGTGATCGGTCCAGACCTTGGCAGCTTGACTCCAGCCACTTTCTCTCTGGTGGGATGTGGCTTCCCTCTGTCTCTTCTACCAATATTTTCATGGCTTCTGCTCTGACGAGCTTAGGTTACTGGTGCCTCCTCCACAAGAATTTACTTGAGCAACCAGACTGGCAACAAGGTCCTACCCTTTTACAGTTAAATCTACTAAATGCAGCTGACAATTCTACTCCATCAGCTTCTTTTCTTATACTTTCCGCCTGTGGAACTCCTTTCCATATACATGCTTTCCTGACAGCTACAATCTCCAGGAATTTAAATGCAATGTCAATTCCCATCTCTTATCAACTTGTCTGTAGTTCTTCCCTCATCATTTTTACATCACCCAGTGTATCTTGTTCCTTTTCCACTCTACCTTTGTAACTGTCATCACACCTGTATTCCCATCCTTCTCTTGCCTTTTCTCGGACACCCCCTATAACTGGTTCCGCTTTCTCTTTGCTCTCCTCCTGCTTAAACTTTTACTCTCTTATGTAGCCCCCCTGCGCATCAGTGGCAGTACCGCTTGGGGTGAAACGATTAAAAAAAAAAGGGGCAATGAATTGATTAGCTGTAGAAAGCAAACAAATCAATCAATCAAAATGTTATATCCCTTCAAAATTTCTCTGTAACAAAGTATCCCACATGGTGGTGGGAGGGGCATGGTTATCATCTGGATAATAAAACAGCTAATTTAGATTGTGTCTTCATTCATTGGGAATAAGTGACAACAAAGTCTCTCCAATTGAAATGCTTCTCACACCTCTCTACTTTATTAATAAGATATCCTCAGTAAAATAATTAGCTCATTATCAAAGAATGAACAGCACAGGGAACAAATAACAACAAACCACAAATACAAGTCTCTTCTCTACACCTGTCCAGGCAGTGAAAAATGCTGAACTTTTATGTCCTCATCATTAAAAGATGTTAAATTTTAACATTCAACCATATAAATATATTAAATTTCAGTATCCAGTGACAATTTATTTTTTATTTCAACATTAAAAGCTAACAGGCTGTCTAGGGAGTGGAATTTAGTATCTTCTAGTGTCTGGAAAGACTCTATCAGCTTTTAATATTGAAATAAAACATTTTCATAGCCTAATATTGAAATGTAACATATTTATAAGAGGCTGTTTAAAAAAAAAAAAAGGTAAAATCCCTTCCAAAAAGATTCTAGTCATTTGATCAGACTTCCAGAAGTGTGTTGGGCTGAAATCTTCCAGTAAATCCTTTTGGCATCCTTTGGTACCTAGACATTGGAATTTAGCATATGTTAGTGCATGCACAAGCCCTGTCAGCATTTAGGGTCACCCTCCGAAAGTAGGCATTTGCCTATTATACCGATTTTGCTACTTATTTTGTGTGTGTGTGTGAGGGATTTACCAGCTGTTTAAAGACAGACAAGCTGTGAGTTATACCTTTGTTTCAAATTAAATAAATGCTAGTGATCTTTGAACAAACAAACAATCATTTTGTTTCATAACTGATAATTTCTGTAACTTTAATATGAACATTAGTGATTTCTTCAAATAACTGAATAACTAGGTTTAACTGGATGCTTTTAAAATAGGGAGACAAATAACTTTTCATTATAACAATTCCCTTGGCTACTTGTAAACTGATGGCTCTCTTCACTACTACAATTCAAGCATAAGTTTCTTGTGAAAAATCTTTTCTGCATCTTATTTGATTAGTTTATCTTGAATGGGTTAACATATACAGTTATATTTAAGGGTTCGAAAATTGTTTAGCATGTTCATGTTTTTTTTATTTTATTCAAAAACAACCTTTAATCAAATATTACAGACACTTGTAAAAATGCAGATGAATTGGTTTTAACAACAGGCCAAAGCTATTGACCGTGCACCAAGAAAACAAATCACAACACATTGAATGAATGGTCAAAAAAAAGATCACAACTGGATGACTTGCTGTTAATAATCAAAAACTTACTTATCTGCAATCTATCACACATCATTTATAAAACTGTTCTTTAAATAAAAACTCATGGTACCAGAAAATTGTTACCATTTATTGCTGTTATAATCATTTTGAATTTTGAACAGCAGGTTTCTCCCAAATTTGATCCCATTCCAAACAATCTTTTTCTGTGCAAAGAAACCATTACAAAATTTTATCATTGATCATAATTTTTAATTCATAGGTGCTTTTGCCACTTGTAAGTATTCCTATGTTGGATTACACATTGGAAGCCCTTGAAAATGCTGACTTTGATGAAGTGATAGTTTTTTGCAGCTATCATGCTAAAGATATTGAAAAACACCTTGAGTAAGTTCACATTTCCTTTTTTGTTTAAATATTTTTCTCTCTCTCTCAATATATATATGTATATATATATAGGAAAGAATATTAAAACGTTTTGAGTTTGAACATGTGTTTTTTTGACAGTATTTGTTTATTTCTACTATTATATTTTATATTTCAGACTGCCCTCAGTCCTTCATCAGAAACAATGTTTCAAGATTTGTTTCTGATGAAGGACTGAGGGCGGTCTGAAATATAATAGTAGAAATAAATAAATACTGTCAAAAAAACACATTTTCAAACTCAAAACATTTTAATATTCTTTCCTATACATATTAAGACAGTACATGTGGATCATCACTATGCTATATATATATATATATATATATATATATGAGTTGAATAATGCATATTGGTGTAGTTTTCTTTTTTAATATGTTAATTCAGATTTTATTATGTAAATTAAGATTTTTTACCAAATTGGTATTAATTAACTATTAGCAGTAAAATTTTAAGTTATATTTATATGAGCAATATATCATGTGAATTTCAGTTTAGAATATAAATCCTTAGTTAAAAAAAAGAAAGAGAAAAAGAAAGAATAACTTGTTCTGAGAAGTTTTAGTATGCAAACAAAGAGCAACACAATATGTTTTGGATTTTATAAATAAATCCAAAACCTATTGGCCAAAAAAATAACTATTTGATTAACCCAATATACCATATACGTGAATAAATTAATTTTTTTATCTGTCTATTAGTTTGGGCTACTTGAAATTTTATAACCTTCATCAGTCTTTCTCTCATTGGTTTTGTTAACTTTCTGCTCTTTCAACTTTAACATTACTTGCAAGTTTCTATTTCTTCAGTATTGTTTTTCCATTCACATATGCATCTCTTAATAATGGACCCCAAATTTTCTATTGGATTGATATCTGGGGAGTCATTCCATTAATTTGGCATCTTGGAAATCAAACAGGACAATATGGTATTCTGAACACTAGCTCATCTCCTAAAAAGATCTGGGCCAAAGAGATTGTATCAGGTTTGGTACAAGACCACATTAATCTTTCACATGGTAATGGCAGTATTAGCTGTTTTCCTTTAAGGAAACATTCAGCATTCATTGACTGAGCAGCCAGTCCTGTTGTCGGTTGGAATTGATTAAGTCTTTTTCTTAAAACTATTTTTCTGGAAAATGGGTTTCTCAAGTTCAGCAAATAGTACTGTTCTTTCCAGTATTGATGAGAGATTCTTCTGACTTTTTGTTCAAAGTAGTGTGGATTATCAACATTTTGATCATGTTGATTATTTTCTCTTTGAGTTACATATGCTATCCATCTTAATTGTTGCTTTTGTTGAAAGTCCTCAAGTGATGTGGTTTCTGCTGTTATCTGGTAGAGGTCTTTGTTTTTGATTCTGTAGTGCAAGTTCACTAGGTTTGGAGAAGGATTGTCATTGCTGAGGCTAACACACTTCATTCAGTCAAAGCTATTATTAACCATCAATCCGAGAAAGTGGTTGTATACAACCAACAGTTAAGCTATTTCTGAACAAGTTTGACACCATGTATGAGATCCATATGAAAGTCTTGATCTGACAAGACAAGAACGCTAAGTGCTGTGCTACTATAGGAACTGCCATGTTCCATTGTGTTAGTTTTATATTCTTTAGGCAAATATTTGTGTCTTATGTTTTTTATTTGAGTCTTCAGCTTAACACAATTGTTTATCGTTTCTGTTTCAGACTCTGGCAGAAGAAAGCTTCATTCAACCTCATTGTACTGACTTTAAAAGGTTGTTTTTCTCTTGGTGATGCAATGAGAGACATTGACAATCGTAATCTCCTGAGAAATGACTTTCTCTTGTTATTTGGAGATCTGGTTACCAATTTGAAATTAGAGGAACTTATTGAAGTTCACAAGTAAGTATTGTTATCTATCAAATGTTAAACACTTTATAAGCCTTATGAGTTTATTAATAGCTGTTTTCAATTAAGTCAATTGACAAAACTGAAAACTGATAATAAATTTTAAGTTTTTGTCAGAGAAATTAAATTTTTGAAATTAAATTGTTTATTTTTTAATTTGTAGAATATATTTTTAAAAAGTCATGCTGAACTTGTTTATTATTTAGATGAGGTAGTTAAACAAATAAATTTATTCCTTTTAGATGAGGTAGTTAAACAAATAAATTTATTCCTTTTAGATGAGGTAGTTAAACAAATAAATTTATTCCTTATTAGAAATAAAGATATAATGGTTGAAGAATAAAGCCATGAACTGTTTATGCTGTGAAAGGATGTGTGATAGAGTTTATAACAATGTTGATAAATGTAGTTTTTATTTTGGTTTACAAGGATGCTTTTTTTTAAGCCAAATTTAAAAGGTAATCAATGAAAAGTAAATTCATTATTGGCTTGTGTAGAGTAAGTAACCATAATGCAAAATAACAGAACTGTTTTACAAAATTGACAAGAAAAAGAAAAAAAGAACAGCAAAAAATAATATAAAACAAGTAAGCCACATATGCAAGATAAATTAACAGTAATAATGCAAAATATTCACAAAATAAGAATTGGGGTTGGCACATATAAAAGCAAGTTTGGACAAGTTAACATGATGTTCTGACTTCGACAAGAGTGACCAGCAGATGAAACAGAGAACTGTTCTATTCTATTGGCTAAGAAAAAGTCCCAGCATGCATTTGTGTGCTTCTGCCTATAAAATGGGGTGGGAAAAGTGTTTTGCAGTCATTCTTAATCAGATTGGGTTAACATTGTTCTTTGAGTAGTGAAGTAGTTGTGTTACCTGAATAATTTGGTTATTTTGTCTACATCTTGTTATTTGTGTACTCATATTCTTGAACATTTTCTCTTTTTGTGCTGTGGCGAGAATACAATGACCAAGTTTCCCCAGCTGAGTATTACACCGACATTGTCACTGTCTGTTTGGTCAGCAACTGTGACCAAGAAAGATGCAGCTCATAATGAGTAGATGCATTTAGAGTACAAAGACTACACCTATGGCAATGGGTTGTTGTCCATTCCTGAACCTTTAGATACAATCACAGCGAAAACTATCTCCCTGTTGACAACCAATATCAAAATTCGAAAGCTAATTCATGTCAGCAGGGAGGCAATGGAGGAGGCTCTCAAAAGCCAGCAAATAGTTGTCAAGACATTGGCAAAAAGATCTAGAGCAATGTGGGACGTTCTGCTGGAGACAAAAGACAAGGCTAGAAAGCCGGCAGGAAGTGTCTTTACCACAAGGAATATTTGTTTACAAACCTAATATATGAGCACAAGACAAATAAGAATAAATGGTACATGGTGTTCCGTTAAATATAACCACCAACTATGTAGGAGGCTTCTTCGAATTTTGACGCAGTAGAAGAAATCTCCCATATCCAAAGCAAAGCAGGAGTGCTGATTGGAGACTTTTATCTTCACGTGACTTTGAACAGACGGGAGTTATAGACGGTTCTAGATATACTGTTGTGCAGGGGTCTGAAACTGTTCATAATAGTGGAAGACAGGAGACTCACTGCTGGTTGTGTGGTACCATGGAGCACATGTCCAAAATGTGACCTGCCATGAATCTGGTGACAGCACCAGTAACACCAGAATGGACAAAGGTTGTGAGGTGGGGTAAAAAATTTGCTACCCCTCCTCCTCTTCAACAGAATGTTCCACCAATGAAGGTGTTATTGCCCAGAAAAAAAGAAGTCACTTAAGGTGTCTCCAAAGAAGCAGCAACAAAGGGAGCCAAAACCAGTTCGTCAAGGGAGTCAGAAGGATCTACCACAGTTAGATCTCTACATAGAGGTGGAGGAAATGCCTCCACCTCATTCGTCTTTGCTAAAAAAGGGGAGGAGGAAAGAGAAAACAAAAAAGAAAACTGGTCAAAGCAGGGCTGAATAGGCCCTGGTAGATTCCAAGACCCAATCTGTCCCTGCTTCGCCAACAAAAAGTCAGCATACACTGGACAAGGTAAGGAGTTTCTCTTCTTCCTCTACTAAAGCTCTGTCTACTCCCTAAAAAGACGATACCCTAAGGGGGAAAACTCTCCTAGGTGGGCAGGGAGACCATTGAGAGTGACTTTTCCTCCCAGAAGAGAGCCCTCATAGGGCTATTCAAATGTACCCCAGTGGATGGCAAATCTACAGAAGATCTAAAAAATCTTTTCCAACGTCCCTGGGGTGATCACCCTCATTAGAAACAATGAAGGTAATCTTAAAGTGTGGCATCACAGCGGGGCAAAGGACATATTTCCAGAGCTCAAGTCTCATGAGATAAAGAAACTATCATTGCTCTGTATGGGGAGAGTCCTGGTAATTCTCCACCCATCTTTGTATGGGACATTAAAATTAAAATTCCTGAAAGATGTGAGCAGCATTGTCCTGACCAGACAACTTACACCCGTGACTGGCACAGGCAGTCTGGGACAATATGTTGGTGTTCTGACTCCTGCAGATTTCCATCCAGTATATGTATAGAAAATCAGACTTAAATAATGGAGATCACACTGAATAGACAACAAAGTCGCTAGACAGCACACGAGCATCAACTTCACAAACAAAGCGGGTTTTCCTGATCGTAGCCTCATTTACCCCGAAGGTCACAAGATCACAAAGTTGGTGAGCAGCCTTACTTCAATTTCTTATCACCCCCACATTCAAGCTGACTAGCTTGATTTCCATTTCTAAAGTCTGATTATTTATTGGGTATACAGCTGGTCAGAGGTGTTTCCTTGTTGATTAAACATACCCTGGGTGCAAAAGTAGACCTTGTTCATGTCAATGCAGTGGACCAGTTGATTATGGCTGATATTACTATTATTAGTTTGTTTTGCATATTAATATTACTATTATTAGATTGTTTCAGGTTTGTGGTTTATGCACTCAGTGACCAGACAGTGTGTTTCTTTTTTCCTTCAGTTGGGGCCATTCTTAGTGGAGGACTGGAATGCCATCCTGGATCCCAAAATAGACGGGGGTGGATAGTGGGAGGTCGGGCGGTCATAGTATGGTTCATCTGATCAGCAAGTTTGATCTCATTATTAGATACTGGGTCGTTCTCCCTGAAGAGAAAATGATGTGGGCTGTCTACCCAGATGGCTAGCTACCTGGATCGAATGTTTGTGAAAAGGGTTGATCTAGATTTGTGCAAGGAAGAAATCTGTCAAGTTGGTGATTGATTCATTCGTGAGGTCAATGCCCTGGAGGGGCGTACTCTGAGATGGACCACAGATATTTCAAGAGCTGGTTTACCAAGGAGCCTTGTCTCTGTGATGTAGAATTTTGCAACTTTTTGACTGACTTTTTTTGGTTTGCACTGACTGAAGTGGCTAGCTGCAAGGGTGAGAATACTAAGGGCGAAGTTCACTTGGTATTAAAGAGGGTCAGCAGTGGCAAGTTTCCGGGACTTGATGGTTTGCTCTATGAATTGTATTTGAGACTGTTGCACATCTTTGTACTGATTTTGACAGTTGTGTTCAACAACCGGTTCTGGCAGGGGTCTGTCATAACCATATCTCCAAGTGTTTGATCACACTGTTGAAAAAGGTCAAGGGTATTGGGCAGGACTTAGATGATTACAGGACCATAATTCTGCTAAACACAGTTAAATATTTTGGCCAAGATCCTGACAGTGTTTGCAGTCAGTTGCTGAGATTCTGTTGAGATCCAAACAGACTTGTGTTGTGAAGGGCCAAACAATTCAAAGCAACCTGCATCTGATCTGCACAATCTTAACCAGCATAGAAGATGATGAGCAAGTTGCACTGATCAATTTGGATTAGTCCAAGGCATTTGGTATCTAGCTGCTCTTCTGTAGTGTACCAGATTCCAATATGTCTTCTGCAAGTTATCAGCCTGCTATACTGTTCCCCCAGTGCTGTGGTAAAGATTAAGGAAAGGTGGTTGACTGTTGCTCCTACTTTATGCTTTGGTGCTGGTGTCTTTCCTTCACTTGCTAGGGGACAGGGGGTGCAGTCCTGTCCTATGTGAAATTACTGTCCCTGGTGGGGCTCAAGCCAGGGTTTCTGTATATACTAATGACATATCTATTTTCGTGTCATGCCACAGTGACATTGAGGTGGTACAGAAGGCACTGAAACAGTACAAAACAGTGATAGGGGCCAAAATTAACTGCAACATGTCTTCCAGTTTATGGTTAGTTGCACTTCCAGGGCCCTTTAGTTGGACTGATGGACCTATCTGCATTTTTCGAGTATGGTTCAGGCCAGATCTCCAGCTGGAGATGAATTGGTACAGGCAAAGGTTGGAGCGGCAGTCTGGACTTGGCTCTGATGGCAGTTTTTCATGAAGATTGGGGCTGAAGCATGTGCTACATGTGTCTTTCTTTTACCGGTTGTCTGTACTCCTTCTCTGGAAATACTGGAGGAAGGTGATTGAGCATTTGGTTTTGTCCATCTTGTGGAGTGGTGGCAAACATCAGATCAATAGAGATGTCTGTGCCCAATGTCAATGGGGAACTGGGAATGCCCACTTGGTAAGTTACCCGCACACCTTGAAGTTGGTGCACCTATGCCATGCATTGACAGGAGTGGATTAAAGGGGATTGTTAAGGATGCCTTCCCTACTCTTACTATCACTCCTATTTCTAGAGCTGAGCCCTGATGTAAGCTCTGGAATCAATCAAGCTTCCTCTGAGAGTGTTGAGCAGCCTTGTGGTCCACTGACATTTTTAGGCTATACAGGCTATTGTATTGTGAATTAGTGGAGGAGGTTGTGATGAAGGATCCTTTTTGGTCTTGAGTCCAGTGGTGAATTACCTCACTAATGCTGAGTAATCACTTACCTGGTGATTGATTCAGAATGTGCTCTCTCTCAATGATGTGGCCTTCAAAGCGAGATGGGTGGATTTTCTCAACTGTTATCAGTGTGACTTTGGTTTAGAGGAAATGGCTTCGCACACCTACCATTGTTCTCAGGTGCACCCTTTTTGACATCTTGTATCACTCATGAACATGTGTCCATTGACCTCATATATACTTGTGATAATGTGTTGCCCCCATTTTCCAGAGTGTTGTAATGGAATATCACACTTCCTATTGTCTGACTATATTAATAGACGTATATAGTGAGCACAGGAGATACTTGACTTGCTTCGGCAATTACTAGCCTGCCACCAGATTCCTTGTTTTGTATATTTTCTTTACAATAAACCTCTCTTTTTCATCTACACACTCGTTGCTTTTCTTTCACTCGAGTACCAACTTGTCTATTTGTAACCTCTTTAAAGGATACAACACAGGGTGAAACAGATGGTGTTTCTGACGTTACTCGCCATAGTAAGAATGGTGATTTGGACATCGCAAATGGAGGGAATCTAGCATTATGAGCCTTATTTTTATCAGCATCTGATTAGATTCTTTAAGCATCAGCTCAAGATGAAGATCAGATCTGATAAAAAGCTCTTGATATCAACAGATTTTATCAAAAGTTGGGTAAATTTAACTAGCCTGGTTTGCATGAAAGAAGCCAGCCTTGAGACCTTTTTTAAGTCTTCTTTTGGCACAATGGGGCGGGTTGAGGTAAACTCTCTTTATCTAGTTAATGTGAGTGAATGTTGTTTCTAGCCTGTTTTATGGCATTTTATTTTGTTATGATCCACATTAAGATTCCCAACTTCTACAATTTGTTTTTGGCCTCCTTTTTTTTTTCTTTTAGACTGGGTCAGTCTTTGATTTTTCCATTCCATTAATTATTTTGTTAGTGAGTGTGCGTTTTGATTCCATCTATTGGCAGAATACAGCAGCCACTTTTAGTTTTGAGTGTTGGACAGGTCTTACTAACATTTCTTATTTTTGGTTTGAATGTTTTGTTATGATTTAGTTTATTTTCAGTATTCAGCTCTTTCCCCCCCCCTCTCAATATATCTCATATTTTGAGATATATTTTTATAAAAAAAAAATGAGCAATTATATATAAAAGAAAGTTTTTATGTTATGTGTTTTTCTCTTTTAGGTTCCCTTTGAATATGTGGTATTATGGTATACATAGGATTGGATAGTGATGGATGAGTTCTTGTGAATGAACAAATTGTAATGAGTGATTGTGTTGTGAATCTGATTAGTTAGGTCTAGGATAGACAGTGTTTACCAGCCTCACCCCATTTCCCCTTCATTCTTATGTTACAGTCATTGCATTATTTGCAATATTAAATATTCTGATTTAATCAGATTAGAATCAAATAGCTTACAAATTAAGTCTATTCTTCAAACCATGACTGTTTTTCTACAAATTTCTTTGAAAAAATCTATGCTGTTTTTAACCTCTTTATTCATTATGGAAAGGGAAGTAATATTAATAATGCAGAGTGCTAAAGGTTAAAAAAACAGAAAAAATGAATTTTGTGTTTACTTTTTCACATTTAATGCTTCTTATACATTCTCAAAATATATTAACTTTGCTAATAACGGTTACTTTACAATCTTTGAACTTATTAATTTAGATGGAGATGGGAAGGAAAGCACATCATTCAAGACTAAAAGTCTAGCATATTTTGGATATGTTTGCCTAAAGTAGTAATTTCTATAGACACTTTTTCTTTTGGTGTTGATAATTCTCTCTTAAATTTTGTATACATTTTTACACTAGTATCCTTATGAAAATTAATTTTGTTTAATGATTTTATTCATGTCATTCATCTTTGTAGAGCAAATCGAGAAAAGGATAAAACAGCTGTGCTTACTATGGTGATGACAGAAGTGAATCCTTCTCATCCCAGTCGACATTATGACAATGATTACCTGGTAGTTGTTTCTCGAGATAATAACCGTGTCCGGCATTTCCAAAGAGCTAGCCATGAATTTAAAATACCAAGTGTAAGTTGTTTATTCTATATAACACTTGTATACAGATTATGTGCATGTGTAAAAGTAATTTCTTAGTGTTTTTTATATGTATATTAAAATATTTGCATTTATCAATGCATTGTCTTAAAACTGCTCTTTGTTTTATTAGCTTCTACTTATAAATTAATAAATAATAAATAAATAAATAAATAATAAATTAATAAATTATTATTATAGATTTTATACTTAATAATCTTTATCGCTCTGTATGTGACTTCATTTACTATACAAAAAGTTTATCCTGTCACTAAAGGTGACTCTGATCCATCAACAATAGTGTGTTTAAAATTTCATAGTTGTGTTGTCATGTCCTGCTATGGCAGCAGAAAACAAATTTCTGTGAAATTAAGATACTGCAATTGAGAGGTCTTGAAAAAAGAATGAAATTGAAAGGGAAGTAATATTAATAATGCAGAGTGCTAAAGGTTAAAAAACAGAAAAAATTAATTTTGTGTTTACTTTTATCACATCTGTAATGAAAGACTGACTTACTTCAGAATTCAAAACAAGCATGAACATATCTTGCCTGTAAGATAATAAGAAAAAAAAAAAGATGGCCACTATTGAAGACACAATTTATGCATGCCTATCTCATCCAAAGTGAGATGATATTTGCACACATGCAAATTTTGGCTGTCTTGCAATGGCATAAAATGTGGGTGCCAGCGCTGCTGGTAGAACGGGAATTTTTGGATTGTGTGTTGAAGTTGTGCATTGACAGTCAGACTGACAAAGAGGAAGTAACAGTGGCTTAGTTGGTGTCTGTTTCACAGCTGCCCTGTGTAGAAATGGAAACCTGAAATCCATTACCTTGAGGCAACCAAAGAAAGAAAGAACATCTGGCCTGCCAGTGAGTGAGTGTCTGTCTGTTGCACTGCACTTTTTAGCCCCCCTCATCATTCATCTTTTTTTTTTTTACTACAACATTATTTTCTGACCTGATGGAAATATTATTTTAGACATAATCGTCATCTGTTTATCTCAGCAGATAAAGGTGGCACATTGCTTGGTCAAAATTTGATCCTTTGATGGTGTGACTGGAGTGACCTCCTCAGGGTACAAATTTGGGAAATGGTATATGAAGGCCATACACTGATCAGATCACATGGTCCCCTCTCTTGGCTGTACTGATAAAATCCAAAAAAATACAGGGCATTACAATTAGTGCTGGCTTAGCAGCAAGAGTTGCTGGAAGGTTGTCAGTGTCTCCACTCCAGATTTTCTGTTTCAATTTACTTCCATAGTCTTCTCTAGATTTAGATATGGCTGCAAGGCAGCAGAGTTTTCCTTTTAAATGGACTGCTTATCTCTTGAAGTAGCTGGTTATGAGATGCCAATGGTCTGCCTTTGCACTTTCTTTGGCTTGGAGCTAGACTTGGTTGTCAGTGGCTATTTAAGATGCATGTCATGGGTACATTTGATACACAAACCAGCTAAGAAATATTCACATTATTTAAATTGGTCCAGTGGATATAAGTGTTGGTTAGTTCCAATGACTTGATCCAAAGAGTTGTGAGTTCAATACCTGGCTACAACAGTGGTGTACAAATAACTTGGAAAGTTGACTTAAAGGGAGATAACTACATAGCATGGAGAAGGCTGGAGAGTACAATGGTCGAAACATTGTAAATATGGCAATAAAGATGTTGAGAATAGTCCAAACAATGTAAATATTTCCTCATCTCAGAAGTATAGACAAATACTAAAAAATGCTATTATTGTAAGCCAATTTGCTCTTGATCTTTACCAAACTATATCATTTACAAGCAGAAATACACAGCCCTGCCCCAGTTTATAAATAGATAAAATGCATTCACATGAGCTCATGATACTTTTTATCAATTGGTTAAAAAGATGCTGACAATCTTCAGTTGGACCAGGAATGTTGCTTGTGAAAGAATTGTTGTTTTCAAACAATTAAGAATCTAAGAATTAATCCTATTTTGCCTTCATAAAAATTTGCAGGATCATGAATGTAAATAAACTCAATATAGAATGTAAGGGCTGTATATGTATTTATTTTTAATCAGGAACTTTTTTTTTTAATGTCATTTGCACCATTTATTCTTTCCTAAGCGCATTAGTGTAAAACGGCCACAAATTATCTCAGTCAAAATTTATCTCCACTATTATTTTTTTCAATAAATATTTACATAGACATTTACAATTAGGGTGTTTGTGATTTATGTGGTGTTGCTTTAAAAAGTCCTTTTGTAACTAATATTAAAAGAATCATGACAATATAAAATGAAAAGAACACTAAAAAATAGTAAACAATTTTTTTCTTAACAGGCTGTTGCAAAAACTGAAGTCAACATTCTTTTTGGGCTTTTAGACTGTCATCTTTGCATCTGTTCACCTGTAATACCTCAAATGTTCATTGATGATTTTGACTTTCAAACCAGAGATGATTTAATCAAAGGAGTACTCCTAAATGAAGAAGTAAGTGTTTTGCTTCTCTTTTTCTCTTTATTTCTTCTCCATTTTTAAATTCAAAATTAACACAAGCCTTCTGTGCTAATCAATTTTATTTTGACATTTTCTTTTTAGATAATGGGTAAATCAATGTATCTACATGTGCCTAATGAAGGATATGCATGTCGAGTAATCAATCCTCAATTATATTGCGCTGTCAGGTAATATTCTCAGCAAATTCTCATTTTAATGGATCCTGAACTTTCTTTTGAAATCTTTTTGAAATTTTAAGTTTACAGAAATAGGAGCATGATGGATGACATTTGTTTTTAATTAGAATATAAACATTTTTTTTTTTTTTTACTTCAGCAAACACATTCAAGCAAATGAAATGTTTACTTCACTTCAGTCAGCCTGTTCCAACAAATTAATTTTTTTTTCAGCTAGAAAGAAAAATGTCCTGTTGGTAGACTTTTTTTGACATTAACCATCAGAAGGGCTTGCTGACAGGGTAAACTAACATGGAATTGACACACTTAGTGGGAGTACATCAGCACTTTTCTAATGATTAAATAAAGTTTAAGTTTTATTAATTCATCTTTAAATGAATAGAAAATCTAAACTATTTTTCTCCATGTAAAAATTTCTGCATTTTTTGTTTCTTAAGAAGTTCATGTTTGACCTGAGAAATTTTCAGCAAACCTTGTAAACATTTGACACTTGAAACTAAAATGGATTACTATTCTAATTAAAACTTTTATTTACAAAAAGCCTCTTTAACCAGCAAATTAATTGAGAGAAGAAAATAAATAAAAAGAAAAAAGGTATAAATATCCATATTCTACTAGCAGCTACATCATTATGTCATTTGGCATTTTAGGGCATTCTGCCGAGGCTGTCGCTATATTACCAGGCCTATTCTATGATTAAAGTTGACTTGCTGACGTCACACTTAGTAGTGTTGTTTTATTTGCTACCCGGCGTCCGTTAGCGTTATTTTCAGAACCAAATTGCAAAGGGAATTATAAAAATGGACTGAAAGTTCATTGTTTTTCGTTTCCAAAAATTAAACATTTATTTGATAAATGGAAACATGCCATTAAAAGGGAGAATTTTACTACAAGTCCATTTAGCAAAATGAGTAGTTAAAATTTTATCACCATTTATTTCAACAGTCACTAAAATCAAAATTTGCTAAAAAATTAGTTTTGCCATAGCACAAGAAAGAAAACACTTTGTTTATAATATATCTTTTAAATTAATATAATAAAAATAAGATATTATTTTTATTTCTTTGAATAAAATTGAAATAAAAATTCTTAAAAAATATCTGAATTAAAAAAATAAAATTTATGTCTATTCGTTCGTAAGTTTGTTTTTTTTTTTCGAAATGTTTTAAAACTTAAACTGAAGCCGAAAAAAGTTGTTAAACATTATATTTTCTAAAAATATTTGAATTAATATTTTATTGATATTTTATTTAAGAAAATAATGTTTTTTCAATGAAATGTTTAAAAAAATTCTTAAGAATAGAAAGTAAAATCTTACTTAACTTTTCTATACTTGCAACTTTATGAATCATTTTTAAACATGAAAAAATATTCCTGAATTAAATTTTTTTTATTCTTTTTCTTGTATTAACAAAAACTACAAAATTTATTTTTTAGTCAATTTTAAAAGAATTTGTTTTATTTTTAAGATTTTTTATTTGAAAACTCCGTGAAATTATTTCTTACAAAAGTCAAGAAATCACTATTACCGAAAATTAAAACATGAAAATGATGATTTAAACTTTGTTTAAACCTATTATTTCTGAATAATTTTTGAATTTATTTGAAACATACAGGCCTAAATCACACCACACTTGAATTTTAAAACCTAATTTTTAAAATATTTAATTTTTAGAAAATATTTAGCACAAAATGAACACCCTCAAAAAATATTTTCCAAACATTTTTTTCCTATTTTTGATAATTTGAAGTTAATTATCGATATTAATCCATAGAAAAAAATTGGAAATAAAAAATTAGAATTTTAACTGAAGAATAAATCTTTTATAGTTGGTTTAGGGTTTTTTAATCCTTAAAAAATTAATTAGAAAGTAAAACATTAACCAAAAAAGAGTTTTGCAAAAAGATGATTTTTTTTATAAAATACCATCATAAATGAAATAGAAACATTAATTTTTACTTTTTTGTTTCATTTTTACAATTAAAATATTTTAAAAATGTAATTGAATTACCAAATATCCTAGGATTTTTTAGGTGTATTTTTTTTGAAAGGTAAAAATTTATCTTTTTATTTCATCCAGTAGGATTAACAATGGATTCAATCAAAATATTTCAAAATATTATTTTAAAATTCGAACTCCGTTGTTTTTTAGCAGAATTTCCCCAAAGACATTTGTTGATATTAATAAATCTATTGGATTAAAAGTTCTCAAGACATTTTTAAAAATATATTTCAGATTTAGCTATCCTATCGTTAATTCGTTCGATTCATAATTATTTATTGCTGTTATGCCATTTAAAAAAAAATGGAAATGTTATATAGTTGTAAAAGTTTAGTATCAGGAAGAGACCTGATATAAACAGTTATTTTCAAGGAATTAATAGAGGTTCTCTGTTATATCCCAATGATGCTATATTTGAGTGATTCTGATTTAAAAATTCTTGCAATTAAAACAAAAGTGATTGTGATTTTTCATAATTAAATTAAAAATATGAAAATTTAAGCAGTGTTTGTTAAATTTTTAGAATTTAGACGAATAAACGAAAAGTTTTGTCTTTAAAACTGTGTTTATTTACAAACACGACCAACAGTAGTCAACAATAATCTTTATATTTTCTAATTAATTATTGTTTTCCTTATTTTTAATTAAAATTAATAAAACTAGCATAAATCAAAAACATGTGTCTTTCTTTTTTTTTCTTGTTACATTTTTAAAAGTTTTAAAATCATTATTAAAAAAAAACGACTTCGTGATTATCAACATTGTCATGAAGTGAGAGACACGGCTGCTACGCTAATTCATGACTCTACTACTGTGATGTCACATTTCATCGCTTCAGCCTTGTTAATATATAGGAGGTCTTGATTCTGCTTTATGGAGTAATTAGCAATGGTTAAATGTCATTAAGAAATAACAAAAGGAAACTGAGAATTAGTCCATTAGAATTAATTGGTTAAGAAGAAATTCCAGCATGCATCTGTAGGTTTTGTCTATAAATTTGGGGAGGGGTATCTTCTTAGCAATCATTCCTGCAGATATTGGAACCAACAATGCCCATCAAAAATATGTAATTCTTGATTTCCTAAAACATCTTTTTTTAGAGTTAATTAAATTATTATGAAAATATTTAATTTGTGACTTGTTAAAATGTTTTTTTTACTACCAATCGAAATTCTAATCAAAACAATTTAAAACATTCCAGCCATAATTAATGAAATATGCTTGTGGAGTAATTAGCCATGCTTAAGTGTGATTGAAAAAATTCTCAACAAGCAGAATTGACAAAATTCGTCAATAAAAAAAATTAGGAAAGGAAGAAAAAGAACAGTAAAACAATACTAAGCAAACAATATATCAGTCAGTTAAGTGCCATACATGATACATGCTTGGGCGATCATGTCTCGAAAGAGACTGGGCAGAAGATTTTCCCACAGTAGGTTGCTATTACTTTCTGTTATAGACTGGTTGTCAATCAAGGCTATAGAATTCAATCTGTTCTGCTATTTAACTCATAGCTGGAGAGAGAAGCGACAGATTCATACCTTTCCTAAGGGTGTTTGCGCAATGCAACGAATTCAACTGGAATTTGAACTTGGCTCACCAATTTCTCATTCCAAGCCAATATCCATGATGCATGCAAGTCACAACTGGGCAAAACGACAACAATAAGGCAGAAAGTTCACAAAGTAAGAATTGTGTTCACATGCAGAAGGGATACAGTCAAGTGTTTATAGCATTCTAACTGCACGACAGGAAAAAACAAAAATGTCAAATGAGACTGAGAATTGGTACATTTTTATTGAGTAGGCAGAAATCTATAGGATTTGTCTGTAAGTTTGAGAAGGAGATGTTCTTAGCAGTAACAGAATGGAACCAACATGCTGGTTGAAGGCCTTCTAGAAAATAGATTCTTCTCAAGACATTCCCAGTTTGAAGTACCGATATTTTGACCTTGTCTTTGTTTGCTGAATTCTCTCCAAAATGCTTCTTTATCATTTCATTAGTTTCGATCTATGAATGTCCAAGACTTCAAGCCAAACTTTGTGAATATTTCCTGTGAATGTGATATTCACACAATAAAGCTCATCAGTTGGCACATGTACATTAAGACAACTTCTGTTTGGTTGCTAAGTTATATCAAGTTTGTGCAATCTTTTCTTGATAAATTAAAAATGGGTTTCATGATTTCTGGTCAGACCTTGTAAATTAGCACCCATTCTTAATATTTTTAAATCTTAGGAATACATTAAAATAAAACTGAGCTAAAGAGAAATTCAATAAGTTCTTTTGCATTGCAAGGGGGAACTGAAAAGTTCTCGCCTCAACCCACTTTCCAGAACCTGCATTTTTTGTTTCTTAAGAAGTTCATGTTTGACCTGAGAAATTTTCAGCAAACCTTGTATAAACATTTGACACTTGAAACTAAAATGAATTACTATTCTAATTAAAACTTTTATCCTTTTGAAACAACTGTAAAATAATCAAAACATTATTTATTTTAATGGCCAAAATTTCTATTCTATCTGGTTTTTTATTTTTTATTTCTATTTCAGTCTTGATATCTTGAGAAGATGGTCATATCCTTATGTTCCAGATTTATTTATGCCAACATTGACTAGCAATAAACAAATATATCCAGTTTCTTATCGTAGCAACAATGTTTACCAAGCTAAAAATGTGGTTTTAGAAAGGTAAGGAATTTTTTTTTAATTTCATTGATTGATTTATCATTTAGTGCTAAACAAAAAAAAAACCTTTGTGGGTTTACATTGTTTAATTTGAATCTAATTTTTTACTTCTTTTTTTCCCAGAGGTTGCAAACTTTTAAAAAATGTATTTGTTGGTCAGAATACAAATATTGATAGTGGCTCTGTGATAACTGATTCTGTGATTGGAAATAACTGCATTATTGGTGAGTTTGTCTTTATAACCATTAATTAATATTATTGCTACAGAGTGCATGAGTCTTTTGAGGAGGTTTGTATGAATTTAGAAAAAAGATGCATAGTTTATGAAAGAAAAGGTTTCTTTGAAAATAAATTGGCACATATAAAATTGAGAATCCTTTTATCATATGTACTAAGTGAATCCATCATTATCATTGTTGGCTGCTTCAATATGGGGTTGGAAGTATTGACATGACCAAATCAGATGATTGTTATCAATTCTGGACATACACTGTTATGGCACACTTGAGCAATTTTAAGGTTTTATGAAGTCATTGTATTAGTCCAGTGGATTATGATCTGGTGAGCTAGGAAGCCATGTGTTCAAGAGAACATGATCATGTAAATTGTCCTACATCCATGCTAGGATTGTCTTAGCCTTATGAGATGGTACAAGGTCTTCTTTGAAGGCACATGTTCTTCCATTGTATACATTGTCTATCCTGGGTTTCACAACCCTCTTTATCACTTCAGCATTGATTCTTAAGCCTTGAGGAAAGAATTGAAGAGGTATGACATCTCTCTTGTTGACAAATCTCAGAACCATCATACATTCTGAAAACTTTGTATGCATGATCTTTGTGGAACGTCAGTCAGCTCTTTGCATCACTACCTGTTATTCTTTTGGTTTACTTTTTGGTCCTGATCAAAGTTTTCTTCATCAGATAAAACCTAAGCATTCCAGTCTTTTGATGTTTTAGCTTAATTAAATGATTTTCTCTTATCTTTTCTGGCATGAACTGACCTGTCTGCATCAAATACCGCTTGTACTAGATGTCCTCATTCACAACTCTTCTGATGGATGCACTCTGATACCTTGAGGTCATTTGCAATGACTGATTGACTATTCAGGCCTCTTATCATTTATTTTCTGAACTTTTCATACAAATTTATATGTTCTGATTATATTAGGACAATTAGCCTGCAATTTGCATTTAGCTGCTGTTATTGAAGCCCATTATCAGCTTCAAGCTTCTTTCAAATTTTGATAACAAAAGATTGGGCAACTTTCAGTAAGTGAGTTGTCTCTGTATTACTATATTGAACTTCTGAAGTAAAATCTACAGCATGCCTTTTCATTGGGTGAGTCAATGTAATGACTGACATTATTCATCTGAAAAGAGAAGATAAATTAAAAGAAAGCACTTTTGAACTATTTTTAGTATGTGTCTTCTTTCCTATTGTCTGTTTCTTTCTCTCTATTCCTTAGTGTTGAGAAAATTTATATATCAGTCATATAGAAAACCCACTGACAAGCCATCTTATATACAGACATCTTCCAACTAGCTGCCAACAATAATCAAGCAAATCTCACAATAAGTTAACCCTAGGTTATTTAACAATTCTAATGAAACTCTTCATTGATGCCATATAATAAATATGAAACATTTCTAAAAGATAGATAAATATAGGAGTTCTCTAAGCAAGCACTCTCCACTGGATATTCAACAGAAATACAGTAAAAATCAGCCACAATTGCACCAAGAACATTGCACAATTATTATTTGTGGTATATTCAAATCCTTTACATAAGCTAAACCCACCTGTACCTGTAGAGAAAAGCATGAATGTCCCTTAAATGACAATTTGCCTGCAAAGCAATATAATTCTTCTATTGTACTTCTTGCTTATGGAACTCATTTCCAGCTTCTTGCTCCTCAGTCAACTTTGACCTTCAAAAATTTAATGCCATCTCCTGTCTTTTTAATTCATGTTCTTTTATTGTTCTCATTTCTTTGTAGTAGGTTTTTTTTCTTGTATTCTCTAACACTCAGTAAACCTTTGCCTTTTACTGGCTTTATTGTCTTGTGAAATGATTTTTAAAATATATACTTAGCCCCAGCAGATAACGAAGAAAAAATAAACATGGCAATACTTAAGGACCCTAGAAACTGTGCACACAAAATGTCCTGTTATAGAAAATAGGTGAACTGTACAACCCTTTCTAAACTTATATGGGAACTTAAAAAACAAAATATATAAAAAAAATTTACGGGAAATAAGGAAAACAGCGCCAACCTTCAACAATAAATCCAAAAATTCTAAACTTTGTTGGAGAAAATAGATATAATCACCTTCCCACACCAACACAAATTATTGAATAAATCATCAAGGCCTATTTCAAAATGCAGACATTAAAACAGATTTTTATGTATTACTTAAAAATTGAAAACTAAAAAATGTAAATGCAAATATATGCATTATATATGACAGATAATGTAAAACAAACAAATAAGATAGCCAGCACCCCAAAGAAAAAATAAATGAACGGATTAAGTAAATAATGAACAAATGACGGACTGTATGAATCCGCTTATAACAATAAATAAGTAAATTTAGCAATAATTATCAACAGTGAATAATTCCTGAATAAATAGAGGAATACTCTAAGTAATCAATAATAAATAATGAATCAACAAACTATTAAACAATAGCTATAAAATAACCACATTCAGACCCATAATTATTTCTACCCAAAAGCCTTTACAGTGGAATCTTGGTCATCAGTCATAATCTATTTCAGAAAGTCAGATGAAAAACCGAAATGAATGAAAACCAATATAATATTCTTATAAGAAATAATGTAACTTCAATTAATCCATTCCACACACCTAAAAATGTTAACAAAACATTCATTTTATGCAGAATAACTATAGTTTTACATGAAGAAAGCAACAAGAAATAAATAAAATAAAATAAATGACAAATGCAGAAACTTAATTAAATGCAGAATCCTGTTGCCAGACATAAGGTCTTCCAGCAGCCATGCTCTTGGCTCAGAGCAGCACTAACTCCCCAAGTCATTTTATGCAGGCCTCCGTGTTGAGTCTGAGACCCTGTGATACTGTGCAGTCAACAAAATCAAAAACAAACAACACACATGCACAAAATTAAAAATATAAAATATTTACAATTTCCCCATCACATCCTTTATATACACACGCACACACACACACATATATATATATATATAGTCATATATGAATAAAGTGTCACTCAACTGTACATTTGTTTTGTAATATGGATTGCCAGAGAACAAAAATAGTTGACCTTGTTTTGACACAATTAGAGGAATCATGCAATCATGCTGATCAAGTGACATTTTAAAAATAATATATGGTTACATAATAAGCATTTGAGACAGAAAAGAAAAATACTGACAGTATTCTTTGAAGGTGTTATTTCTGGTATATGTGACTTTACAAAAGTGGTGATGAATATTCATTTGAACTTATGCGAGGAAACAAAAATTATGTATCCTACACATCAAAATAGGATATTCAGTTAATATTTACCACTTCACCAAAGAGACGTATTTGCAGGACTACAGAGAAATAATCAGGTGACGTTATTCAAAAATCGATCTATGAAATATTTAATGGAATACAGGAAACTGGAAGAACTAAAATCTCTCATGATTTAGATGTTGGTACTACAAAAGCAGCAACAAAAACAACATAAACAGCAATTATAATTTAAAACAGTTTTTGAATTATTATTTCATAAAACTACAGAAGAGAAAACATCAGACTTGTTCACTTCAGGTGCTGTTATTAATTCAATTAGCAAATTTTTATACAATCAAGAGGATGAGATAACTTTTCCAGCTTGTTATAGAAGATGCAAGGGATCTTCGAAAGGGATTGTTTCCATTAGAATGATGAACGAAAATTGTCCCCTGCTAAGCATGAAAAGTATGTAAATTTTATTTTGCCAAAAAGCCAAGTGAGATAAATTTTGATGAAACTAGTAATATTATCAAAAATTTTCAGTGATTTGAGATCATTGTTCAATACATGTTGACAATGTCTTAACTTGGTAAAGTGTGATGATGCAGAAGTTGTGAATTGAAAATGCGAGAAATCCAAGTTAAATGAATTTACTTACTAAATTAGAAATGGATCCAAAATTAACTCTCCAGAGAATAGCAGAAGAGTGTCAATGTATTGTAAATCTAAAATATTGAAAAGATTGGGGAAAGAGACATTTCACAAATACATAGCATCTAACTCTCTAAGAAAAATGACTATAGATGTTTTTCAACTCCTAACAGGACATTAAAAAAAGACGATACAACCCCCACTTCCTTGAATATCTAAAACTTGTTATGGTTGTGGAAGTAAGCATTTTAAGAGTAATTGTTTTGTTTTTTTTAAAAAAAAAAAAAAAAATACTACAAATGTAGGTAGGTAGGACACAGAAGTACTTATTGCAAATACAAACAAATGGAAGAAAAATAAAATACATGTGAACATGGTAAATACATTGTGTAAAGTTAAAAAGCATAAAGAAAAAATTAACAAGACTTCAAATGTGTCTTTAACTGAGTTAGAAACATCTCAAAAGAGGAAATTTGTTTTTATAAAACTAAAACTACAACTAGATACAGGATCTGATATCACCATCATAAATGAACAGAGGTGGAAAAAATAGTAAATCCAGTTTATTAACTTCTAAAAATGTTGCTCAGGAAAGAAATTAAATTTTATGGGTGAATTCACCTGTAACATTTCTTTTGTTGGCAAAACCAAAAATTGTAATTTTTTTTGTATTAAAGAATACAGCTAATTTATTTGGAACAGATTGGATTGCTTTATTTCATCATCGATACCTCCCAATTAATTCTTTCTGCAACAAAATATTGTTACCTCCAGTGCTAATACTGCATTTGAAAAATTAAAGAATGAATTCAAAAGGATTTTTCCAGAAGTTTTCTCAGGAGATCTTGGGACATGCACAAAAACAAAAGCTAAGTTTGAAGTAAAAGAGAATGTAACACCAATATTTAAACCAAAAAAGAGTCGACCTTTTCCTGCTTTAGAACCAATTAATAAGGAATTAAAGAGACTAGAAAAATTAAGTGAAATATCAAAAATAGATTTTTCTGAATGGGAATCACCATCAGTTTATGTTAAAAAAAAATATTAAAATCTGTGTCTCTGCTGATTTTCCAACAGGGCTAAATGAAAGTTTGAAACAATATAACTACCTGTTACTAAGTCCAGAGAAAATGTTTGCCAAATTAAATGGTGTTAAATCTTTTTCTAAATTGGACCTCAGACACTTACCTATAAATACTAGTTGACAAAGAGTGCTCAAAAGTATTAACATTTATAGAGGTCTATACAAATTTAACTGGCTTCCTTTCAGTAAAAAGATAGCAAGAAGCATATTCCAACAGATTATGGAAACGATGCTTGCCTGTTCAGATTGTGCACAGTCATATTTAGGTGATGTACTTATTAAATCGGAGAGCCGAGTTCGAATTCCAGTTGAATTCGTTGCAATCATATGCGCGCAAATACCCTTGGGAAAGGTATTAATCCGTCTCTTCCCTCCAGCTATGGGTCAAATAACAGGACAGATTGGGTTCTATAGCCTTGGTTGGCAACCCAACCACTCTACTGCAGAAAGCAATGGCAACCTACTGCGGGATAATCTCCTGCCCAGTCAGTCATGTCTCTTTCGAGACATGATCGCCCAAGCGTGTCTCACGTATGGCACTTAACTAACTGACTGACTGACTTATTAAAAGTGAGACCCAAAATCAACATATAGAAGATGTAAAAAGTATTTAAGAGAATTAAAGAGTACATTTTAAGATCATTGAAGGAAAATGTGAATTGTTTATGTCCAGAATTAAATATCTAGGACAAATTATCAATGCAAACAGTAGATGACCAGGTCCTTCAAGATCGAGTGCAATAAAAGACATGTCCACCCCAACAAATGTAACAAAGTTATAAGCATTTTTAGGGTTTGCGAATTATTATCATGTATATATAATAAACATGCATGAATTAAGAGCACCCTTGAATAACCTGCTAAAAAGAGATATTAAATTGGTCAGATAAATGTCAAAGTGCTTTTGAAGTGATTAAGAAAGTCTTAACATCAAATTTGTCACCAGCTCATTTTGATCCTAAATTAAATATTGTGGTTGCATCAGCTGCAAGTGATTTGGGTATTGGAGAGGTGATACTACACAAATATGAGGATGGAAAATCTAAACCAATATAACTCATGCTTCAAGATCATTAATAGTAGTTGAAAAAAAGCTACAGCTAGATATAAAAGGAAACATTGGCCTGTCAAATTTGCCATGAAAAAGTTTCATAAATTCATACATAGTAGAGAATTCATACTACAGACAGATTATTGTCTAGTATTGTCCATATATGGATCAAGAAAGGGGTTCCCACACATACAGTGAATAGACTGCAGCACTGGGGAATTATCCTATTAAACTATACTTATAAAATGGATTTTCTACCATCCAAAAGATTGAGTCATGCAGATAGATTATCTAGACTAATACCAAAATTCTGCAAACCACTTGAGAACACAGTAATTGGGGTGATAAGGGCTGAAAATGAAATCAATAACGGACAGCTCATAACATTAGAGAAAATAAGAATTAAGTCAGAAAAAGTTGTCTTTATAATAAAAATACAGAAGCAAATAAGATTTAAAGAAAAAAATAAAAAAGTGAATATTACTGGAAATAACGCATTTTCATTATGCAATAATGTACTTATGTGTGCAGAAAGAATTGTGATACCAGCTTCATTGCAAAAATGTATGCTAAAAGAATTTCACATAGGACATCCAGGGATTTCTAAGATGAAATCCTTAATGAGATTTTATAAGTATTGATAAAAAATGACTCAATATATTGGAAATTTAGTAAAATCATGCTGCAGTTGAGCTCTGGCAACAAAGTCGCTGCCTATAAAATTTCACTCTTGGATGAAATTTGATATTCCATGGTTCATAATACATATAGACTTTGCAGGACTGTTAAACAGAGTATATTATCTAGTGTTAATTGATAGTTACACTAAATGGCCAGAAATATTACAATGTAGAAGATCAACTACCACAGTAATAATAAATTTTTTACACAGGATTTTTGCAGCTTTCAGTGTACCTGATTGTACTGTTTCAGATAATGGGACACAATTCACCGCTAATGAATTTAAAGTTTTCTATAAATCATTAGCAATAGAACACATTACAATGCCCCCTTATCACCCAAGATCAAACAGACAAACCAAACAGTTTGTCATTACATTTAAAAAGGCACTAAAAAAGTTGTTTTCTATTTGAAATGGCAGTTGTTTATTTAAAAATACCTCTAACCTGCCACCAGCAGAGAAAAAAAGATAAAACTATTTGATTTTAAGGATACTTGTTGTATTTGTCTTAATCATATTTATATAAAAGTAATATTTGTTTGATATTTCCTTTGTTTTTTTCTCTCTCTTTTGCAGGAAAGAATGTGAAAATCACAGGTGCATATTTATGGGATAATGTTAAGATCTCTGACGATTGTATTATTAATAGATCCATTTTATGTAGCAACACTGAATTGAAGTGTAAAGTAACTGTAAACGATAATTGTATTCTTTCTTGGGGAGTAAGTATCTTTCTTTATTTTTCTTATATGCTTTGTGTAATTTATTTTTTTATAAATACTCTTCTTTGTAATTCTCTGACTTAAGGTAGATAGCCTTATTTTAAGAAATTTAAATCATTATTTAAGGTATTTCTTGAAAATTTTATCAAATAATCAATTAAAATACTCTAGCATTTCAAACTCCAATGTAATCTCATGATACCTTTGTTGAGCTAAATTTCAGAACAAAGATAATAAACACTATTAAATTGTTTATTTACACTATATATTTATTATATTGTTTATTTACACTATATATTTATTATATTGTTTATTTACACTATATATTTATTATATTGTTTATTTACACTATATATTTATTATATTGTTTATTTACACTATATATTTATTATATTGTTTATTTACACTATATATTTATTATATTGTTTATTTACACTATATATTTATTATATTGTTTATTGGAATGGTTGGCCAAACACTGGCTAATAGCTAATCCAAACTTTTTTAAAATGGTAAATAATGATTTCTTTATAGTAAGTTCACATATTTTAATAATTTCCTAAATGTTTATAAATTTATGAATAAAAATTTTTCATGTTTTTTTTAAATTGGTAAATGATAAATATTGCATTGCATTAGTCTTCATACAAGTATATAAGTTTTTAGAATGTTGCAAATGTAGAATTATTCTTTTAAATAAACAATCTAATCCTTTCTATTATAATAAAAACCATTGTAAATATATATATAATATTTGAGTGCTTCAAACACTAATGTAATGTCATACGTTTGTTGAGTCTGAGGTTGAATTTGACAGGTTTGATTTGATATTATTTTTTCATTAAAAATATTTAGTTCTAAGACAAATGTGCATATTGTCTTAGTGATATTTTGATAGAGAAAAAATATTCTAATATGTATGAGACTTGACGATTTAATTGTTAGTTCCAAAATATGGTTAGATTTTATATTTCTTGTCTTGATTTATCATTGTGGGAGTTTGTGTTTATGCAGAATGCAATCAGGAATTTCTTGATCTCTGGTTATTAAGAAAAGTATAAAAACAATAAAGAAGTGTAATACTTGCATCACTCATTAATTGATGACCATTTTACTTTACAGGTTATTGTAGGTGACATTAGTAAGTTAGTGACCCTTGAAAAGCAAACCCAGTTGATACGAGCAGCAGATTCAGAAGAAGAAAATGAGAAAACCCCAGGTAAATACTTTTCTTTTCCATTCTTTTGTATCTAATCTAATCTAAATCTAAACTTATTTATGAAGGGAACTTTTTGTGTTTATGTGTGTGTGTGTGTGTTTCCTATAGACTCCGAAACAGCTGAACCGATTTTCTTGAAAATTTACACAATTCTACTATAAGCGTCTGCGAGTGTTCTTAGCTAGGTTTTGTGTCGAGATACCCTCGATAAATATCAAAAATCGATAATCGAAAAAATCGTGTTATAGAAGGAGTGGTCCGATTTTAATCAAATTTGATACACTCATAGACGAAGACATAAGAAACAATATTCAGAAGTTTCAAGGCTGCAGTTCTTACAATAGTGCAGAAAATTTAATATCAATACCAGGAAATCAAAATTTGACTTACATCCATTCATTTTTCTTTCAGTCTACAGTTTTGCTTTAACTGGAAACAACTATTGCTTTTTAGCCTTTCGTGTCAACGTCCAAAGAGTCTGAGCTCCAGGACCATGGATTAGTTTTAAAGCTTTTGTTACACCCAAACTACGCCAGGCTATACTGCTAGTTAAAAATAAAAGTCTCTGTGACTAAACAAATATTCTTGATTTGATTTTTGAATGTTCAAAAAGAATAAAAACTTTTTATCAGTCCATTTTTTTAATATGCGATAGACTTAACCATATGTTTATTTAAACAGGTTTTATAGCAGTGGTTCAGTCAGTTAAGTGCCATAAATAATACACACTTGGGCAATCATGTCTCAAAACAGATCTGACTGACCGGGCATGGTTTTCCTTTGGTAGACTGGTTGCCAACCAAAGCTATAGAACCCAATCTCTCTTGCTATTTAACCCATGGAGGGAGGGAGAAGAGACAGATTAATACCTTTTCCAAGGGTATTTGTGTGTAAGTGAATTCAACTGGAATTTGAACTCGGCTCTCAGATTTCTTGTTTTGAGCTGATAGTGGTTACCTAACCAAAAATATCATTTTGGTTTTCTACCAAGTTTTACTTTCTTCTGCCATGAGTATAATGCAACTAAAATAGAGATTTTAAGGACATCACCAATTGGATGATTATTTCTCTAATTCCAAATAATATTTAATAAAGTTCTCTATATGTGCTAATAAATTTTCTAACCAATACAGTTCTAAAAATGAAAAGAATTAATGCCGGCTGAATTATTGGCACTCTTTGATTCATCTATCTTTGATTAGCTCAGTTCACTGTTAATATCCTTACTCTCATTACTCCTAGAATCAGTGAGGTACTAAGCAACAAATATATCTCAAGGACGATCACATGAGATATTTCAAAGGTCTTTGGCAAAGTGTGGCATCGAGGGTTACTGAAGAAGTTCTGTTTCTATAAAATCACTAGAAGAGTCTTCTAAGTTATTAAGTCTTTCCTGTTATTGTACTACATACTCATGTATTGCTCAGCATAGGAATTGAACTCACAACCACCATCTAATAAAAACTAATGCTTTGTTGTTGTGAGATTGACTTCTCTCACCTGTTCTTTGTAATGGATTCTGCCATGGTATTTCTTCCAGAGACTGTACATTTATTTCTCCAGACCTACTGAAGTGTTACCATGTGTCGGATGTGTTTTTGTTGTTCTACTGAGTAGAACTTGCATTTGTATTTTTGTGTTTGAAGAACTGTTAAATTTTATGTTAAGTTTATCTTTATTTTCTTTTTTTTTTTACATATTTTTTTTGCTGACTGTTTTTTGTAGAAGCTTTTTTTTTTTTAAATTTTACTTTTCAGTTTTTTTTCTCACCCTCTCTCAGCTCTGTCATTTTTTTTTTTTTTGTTTGTTTCACTTTACTACTGATTTATTATTTTTTTGGTAAATTGTTTTTTTTTTTTAACCCTCATCCATAAACTCAATTTTTTTATTCTATTTTACTTGTATAACTTTTCTTTCTACTTAATCTTTGTGGTTTTAACTTTTTTAAGTGTTACTTCATTCTTCTTTTTTTTTTTTAATCATATTACCCCGAGCAAGGCGGTTACGCAACTGATGAGCAGGGGGCTACGTAAGAGTGAAAAGATTAGAAAAGAGAAAGCTGGAAACTACATCATAAACAGGAAACAAGGGATAAGCCTCTCCACCGAAATCCAAACTTTTCACATGCTACAGATATAACCAAGATTATTTTTCTACTTAATTTTACATATAAGAAAAAAAAAACATACTTATTGAAGGGAATTTAAGTTTTATTGGATATTATAGATATATGAAAATGCATTGTGGTGTAGCGGATATCGACTCGGAACAACAAATCAGGGTGCCGAGTTCAAATTCCAGTTGAATTCCTTGCATTTCTTTACGCACAAATACCCTTGGGAAAGGCATTAATCTGTCTCTTTCCTCCAGCTATGGGTTGATTTTATTTTTTTAATTTGTGTCCTAACATTCATTTTTTTTTTTTTTTTTTTTTACTCATTTTCCATGCCAATTTTAATTTTATTTTCTAGCATAACTTTTCTTTTTCATTTGTTTATTGTTTAATTTTTAAAAAAGAGTTTATCTTTTTACATTGTTTTATTTAATTGTGTTGTTTGAGAAAATTTGTTCTTTTAGTTTACACATTTTTCATCTCTCTTTTTCTCGTCTTTTTACGTTGTTGAATTTGTCCTTTTTACAGAAGAAATTTATTTTAATTTGTGTATATTTTTAAGTACCTTTATTTTTTGCATCAAACTTTTTGTTAAACTAACAACATTTTAACATAACAAATGAAAAATAAGTACCAATGAAGGTACTTATTTTCCATTTGTTATGTTAAATATTTTATCTATTTAAAATTATTTTTTATTTCTATAGCTTAATTTTTTCTTTCTTCTGGGAGCAAATTCCATAAAGAAAAACCTACCTGATAAAAATGCTAAAACTAATCTAACCCACATCAATATTTCCAAGAGATTGGATCAGTAAAAAAATATAAAGCAAACTCTCTACAGACTCAAACAATTCAGCTGCAAGAAAAAAAATCTAAATCCATACATAATACTGGGGAAGACGTGTGCCGGGTATAGAAGGAAGAAAAGGCGGTGATACTATGCAGAAATTTCAAAGATCTTAAATCCTTAATTAAAATGAAAGAGATGAATAGCATGGACATGGAAAATTCTCACAATTTTTCTTAATACAAAAAGAATATTGACGGTTAAATCCAGCATGAGAGCACAACAAATCAGGGCAATGATTGAGGAAGCCAACCCTGTTTTTAGAATGTTTTCCCTCCCTCTTTTTTTTTTTTATTTATGACACAAATTTAAAAAAGATTGAACCAATTTTGTTCAGGGTGACTCCCACTTTTTGTTCACTCCTCCCTGTATAGAGCTCTAAAAATGTTCCCATGCGACACTCGTGGACCATCTCCTGATGATACCATCAAGAGTGAGATGGGCCACAGCTCAATAGGACAGTCCATCAGTCTCCTTACCACAGCTATGTTTTAATGAACGCTTGAGAGGTGTTTTCTGGCTGGTGAGCGAGTCTTAGAATGTGGTGTGTGCTTTTGTCTTCGTAGATGCAGGCTTTGTGTGCTAGATATGACTGTAAAGGATAAACCTCTTTGGCTCATTGGAGTTCATGCATTGAATGACCATGCTGAGCAGCCTCATTTGTTCAAACAGATTGGGATATTTTTGATGAACTCTCATTGTGTAGTTTTAATGGATGATTGGAATGCTGTCTTCGATACTGATTTAGATCATATATGAGAAAGGTGCTAACAATCCAGATGTGAAGCTGTTTCATGACTTTGTCAACATGTTTGATCTTGTTGATAAGTATCAAAATGAGCACCACTAGGAGGTGGTGTAGACTTCTACTAACAAAGGCAGCTCAGCTACGGCGATGCATTCTAGCAATCTTGACTAAGAGTGTCAATGTAAAGCTCTTTGTTTGTCCAAGTTTTCATTCTATAGTTTACATGGATCATAGGCTTGTATGGGTTCGTGTAAAGTTAGATAAGCCTAAGGTTAAGATGGCTGGCTACTGAAAATGGAATGAGTTCTTGTTTGGTTAGCAAGATTTTCTGGACCAGTTGCTACTAATGCTACAGCTGGCATTGATAGGATCTTAGCTATCTGTTTGTCCTCTCTTGTTTGATTGACTTCGAACAGACTTGTGCTGTGAAGGACAACTATTCTGGACAACTTTCATTTGATGGGTTTGATCATCAGACAAGTTGACAGTGTAGCTGTGCTAATCAATTTAGATCAGTTCAAGGCATTTGATAGAATATACCATAGATTTCTGGAGTTGGTCCTTTTGTTCGCCAGTTTCAGGCTGTAATTTTGCACCTTGATCTGATTTTTGTATACGTCCACCAGTGCACTAGTGGAAGTGAATGGGGTTCATTCAGAGCCTTTTATGTATTGTCTCACTTCATTCATTAAGGTTGTTTGCTGTGCATTCTTGGGTTGGAACCTTCACAAGTTAGACAAATCTGGTCCAGTGTGAAATTTCCTAACCTCAGCTAGATGCTTCCCTTATGCTGACAATGAAATGATCTGTTCTAATGTACAGGAGAAGGCCAAGGTTGCAGTTTGTTTGTTGTTACAAAGGAATCTTTCCTTAAAAAGGAGGGTGGAAGTATATGCCATCTACCTGGTTCACCTTTACCCACTCTCCATGCTTCCACTCTCACATACCACACTAATGAGTTTAGTAAGGGTCTTGTTCTTCTCCTTGTGGGAAGGCAATGCTCCCAAGGTTTGTTGGGAGATCTGTTACTGCTACCAATTTGAAGGTAGTCTGAGTATGCTAAGCATTGGGATTTGTCAATATATGCTTTGCATTGTGTTCCTAGACTGAATGTGTTTGCAATTGTATGGTATGAGTGAATTCTGAAAGGAAAACATTTGTAAAATTTTCCCATCATTGAGAAGTGTGCACTCCTGTAAGGAGATCCAACTCCACCCCATTTACCCTGAAGTGTGTTCTCCTTCCATCATGAATGTCAGATTGCTCTCAATCATCTCTAATGGGTGATGGATGGCCTCTTTGACATCCTAACTTTGCCTCATAAGGCATTATATTACGTGTTTTTAAGGGGGTCTATTCAAGACAAGTCTGACAAGCTTGATCTTATGAAGTAGGAGGCTCACTCCATATGTCCTTGGGTGCCTAGGTTGAAATGCCTCAGTAACAATGACGCATCACTCACATGGTTGGTGTTGTGAAAGGCCCTCTGAATCAGAAAAAAATTTTCGGCAGGCTTGGAAAATTCTTTAAACTGTATTTGCTGAGGTAAGTCAGTTGGAGATCTTGGGTCACTTCTTCCACTGCAAGGTTGTAGTCTTGTGCCAGTTTATTGAAGACATGATGGTTTGCATGCTGTGTGGAAAGTATTTTGTCCTTGAGGCTAGTTGTATTTGTAGTAATGTAATACCACTGTTGATTAAGGCTATGTACTATGTGTTCTTGTGCTTGCCAGGTGTTATGAGTCATGATATGGTGATGAGAAGTTTGTCTCTTCATGACTAAGCATGAGCTTAATACAACAGATTGATAACCAGCCTTTCTCATTTCTCCTTTTGGC